>OY764963.1:86219280-86293621 GCA_963668005.1 Melieria crassipennis | reverse complement strand
AGTAGGATACTACTATGCTTGTACGAACCTACAAACCTGGCCATCTCTCTGATACATACAGATGAATCTACAGTTAGGTCAGCAAAGAACCCAGAATTCGTACTCTCTTCCTGGTCAAGAACCAACTTTAACACATGAGATAGTTTCTTCTACTTTTCCAGAACGATAATCACTACAGAAACTGTTTAAGGTGTAGCAATCCTGGTTATTGATTCTTCAATCAATTGGACAGTTTCCTGTAAGCACTGAAATTATTGAGCTGAGTCTCGTAGTTAGGTTGTGCCGAACTGTTCAACTAATTAATTTCTTATTTAAAGACGATTCGATTTTTTGGCGATACATCGCCTGAGAAAACAGTTGTCGTATGTCCAACTGAACTCATTGGGACATACGATATTCGTTTTCTATATTGTTTGATATATACATTTATTTATTTATTTAGTAAACAATCTTCCGCGCTGTGTCCTTACAGATAATTAAAAAAGCAATTTATAATTTAGCAAAAGAATTCACATAAAAGTTTCTTAATTATGTAGGTATACATATATATTTCTGTATTCTTCCAATCAGCCCAACTCATCAACTTCTCAATTTATTTTGATAGCTTTTAAGTGGGTCAAATGTCAGTCCTAAATGTGTATCCTAATTTTTTACCCACATTTCGTGTTTTTACACTTACAATTGTATTATATTTTTCGTAATTTATAAATTTGTTTAATAAATTTTTAATTTAAGTTAAAATTTTAAAAGATTTGAAACTTTTGACAATATTGTTCTTCTTGGATATATAAGATATCTGAATTGTTATGACTTTTACTTGAACTGAGACAATCAAATGCTTATAGGTGCTTTTCATAAGAATTCTTTTAAGAATTTGGAGAATTCTTCTTAGAATCTTAGCTGATATTTCAAGCAGCCAGGGTAGGCTTCATTGCCATATATTTATTTATTTTATTTATTATTTATTTATATATTCGAATCTAACTTTAAGTAGCATGTGAAGGTTCTGAAGGCATCACTTTACCTGTTCCCAAACGGCAAAGCTTTAAACACAGAAGAAACATTTTCCTCTGGAAAAAAATTTACTTCCCAAATTGTTTTCCCATATTTATTTATTTATTTATTTATCAATTTATTTATTTATTTATTTCTATATCTATAGCAGACATTGGTCCGAGAAAATCTCTTATGAACCATTAGAGAACAATGTTTCCAACTAGTCGAAGTCTAGTCCATTGTGCCTTACTTTATAGAATTTTTGATATTCTGTCTTCCATAATCTGCATGCTCCCAATTTCTTATTGGAGTTTATGTTCATTCAAAAAACCAGAAAACTAAGAGCTCTATTCAATCCCAATATGATCACTAATATTGTAATTGACTGTAAGATGAGGTATGCAGGGTGTGGGCAGTGAAACTCTCCTACTTTTTGGTTTGTTTATTTGTTTGTTTTTCTGCCTTTGTTCAGAATGGATCACTTTTCACTACGCCAGCAAATTGATGCCAAAAATACGCCCTCATTGAAATAGTTCCCATTAATAGTTGCGGGCATTTTCATGCAGAACGATGGCAATCTTTTGAAGCACTCGTCGACAAGCATCTAATTTTGAAAGCGAAGTTTTTTCAATGAGCTTTGAATCAGCATTCAATGCCTGTGGAATGTTTCGCTTCGAGCGATAAATTTGATGCAAAGTGAATTGAAATTCAGAAAAGAGACAACAGCTTGTGGGACTTGCCATTTGATTTTCCTACCTTGCAATGTTTGAAAAGCAAAACCGGCCCATTCTGACATGCTCGATGCTGCATGTCGATAAGCACTTCGTGCTATGTGTGCATTTTTCTTTGGTCTTAAAAGCGAAATGCTCAAGATTACCGCTTCGATCGGAACAACAAATTGTGCACTAACATCGTAAAAGCAACGGATTATGGAAAGCCTTAACAATCATTGGTCTGTCTCTCGAAAACTGCATATGGCCACGGCTTTACTGCACACTGTCGAGCTCAGCACATTTGAATCCTATGAATGTCGTGTTTAGGTATGAATTTCAAATATTCGACGCTACTGCATCCGTTTGCCTGCATTTCGCATTGCAATTCGATTGGTTTCGTTTACTTGACCTTTGCCAGCAATGCTCTCGCAACGAGCTGCCCAGTCGAATTGCAGTGCCGGCACATGCGAACATTTTGTCGGCACAACAATTGTGCTTGCATGGGGCCGGGCACACGTGGCGTATGAGTGATATTAATTGAATTGCCGTGCTGTGCTCTTGAAGCATTTTCGAGGCGAAATTTAAGGCAATATTTTTTAGGGTTTTTGGCAAAGATTGTTACACTGATTTGAGTGGGCACTTCCTGTCGCAAGCATCAGGCGTCGTCCTTTAGCTTGATCAACCGCAATGAGGCGTGGCTTCTTCACTTCTTTCCGCAGCTCTCACGGCGTTCGTCGGCTACGTGGTCACATTTCGAACGCCAGTAAGTCAATCGGCGGCATGGTAACAATGACCCCTACTGTGTCGTCTGACACAGCTACCTGCAGAGCGCAAAGCCGGTACGTCGTTCTGATGCCTATCGTGTATTTTCGGGCTTTTGTCGCATCCGCCCATACTGGAGCTGCGTACAAGATGATGGATGCCGTCATTTACTTACTTTAGTAGCTTTCGCCGGTCAGCGCGTGGGCGTCTTACGTTCACACATGGGCTTGGAGGCTTCTTGAATGCAATTTAAATGTTTATGACGAAAACAAGTTATCGAAGGTAGAGTTGGGAACGAGTTTCATAGTATCCATCTTTTAATTGTTTGCCACTGCAACAATCGCGATGTCATCAGCGTAGCCGCTGATTTTACATTCTCCGGTAGATCAAGGCGAATAATGCCGTCAGAGTTGGGCCAAGGACTGAGTCCTGTGAAATGCGACAGGAGACTGTCAGTGTCATACAGAAATAGCTTGTTGTGTCCATGATACGACCCTAGATAGCCGAATTAAAGGCATTTTTATGATCCAATCCAATTATTATTATCGAGGCAATGTTTGCCACTCGAGGCCTGCCATCAACTGTATCGCCTCAATCTTGTTGTGACAACAGTCCGCCTGGTTTGGCGGACTTATACAATAACAGCAGCCTCAGTTATTTCCACTTATCAGGAAAAATGCTCTCCTTCAGGCACGCATCGTACAAACTGGCAAATACCTCCGGCCTGCTTCGTATTGAGGCTTTCAGCGCCACGTTCGGAACACCCTGGAGATTTGTTTTCGGCTATTTTAACCTCGCTGGCAGTCACATCGGGAATGTCGCCGGTCTCGGTCAGTTGCAAATGGACAAATTGCGGCGGGAAGAGCATAACGACCACGTTGCTCATCAGCCTTGGTTCACTCGGCTGTGGCAAATTAATCCTCGATGTATGTGTGTGTGTGTGTAAATGTTAGCATGTTTGTCCAATGCATATATGGCAACCCATGCAAAATGTCGTCATTTGGCGTACACAATAATTCTCGTATTTCTCGTTCGCCGCTTGAGCTCTGTGCCGCCATGCCGCTGTGGTAATTTAATTTCTTAGCTTGAAATGGCGAAAATGCAAGCGTTTCCCAAGTTAAATCGTCTTAAGGCGGCACGTTCCCAAACCGACATTTATATTTGGCTTCCACTTATAAATTGAAGCCCCTTAAAGTTATCGCACACGGCGAGTTGGAGGCACACGCACATTCAACACACAAAGTTACAAAAATGTACTTTGCAGCTTCTTCTTTTGGGCTTTAATTTATAAGAAGAAGTACAAAAAACATAGTAAAGAAATTATTTGAAATGTCACAGTTTGACCTGGAAATCTGTCTTTCTGGCTTTGAACAGAATTTCAATGTCTCATCATCGCTCATTGTTGACACGCCTATTTTTATATTACGACATCCCCTATGAATCAAGCGTTCCATCTGTCATTAGTCCAACCTTATCTTATTTACTTTAGGCCGCAGCTCGTACCGATTCGCTCCACTGTGCGTGGCGAGTGCAAGCCAACTGCAAGCCAACTGCAATTTGCTGCAATTCAACAAGAAATCCAGATAACGATGTCGTTTAAAATCTAATAAACGCCTTTAGATATCAAAATGCCCATGGCAACAGTTCGCCTAAAAGTAGGCCGTTATAAATTTACCGTTACCGGACAGCTGACCATAACCGTCTTAAATTCTCACTTTACGACTATCAATGCAATTTTTTTATTGAAGCCCATTTAAGCAGTACTCAGCACTGCCCGTTGCCAGGGAAATTCACTCACAATACATAGGCCCGATTTTTTCCTTTTCTTTCAATGCACATTTACTTCGCAGCGACATTAAGCGTATTTTATTTCTTCGATAATCACTCGAGTGCACTTAAGCGCCTTGCACGACGCTCGCTTCAGCCGATAATGAAATGGCACAAGGCACGCGAATTTTAAAATCGACAACGGGAAATGGCAGCTGGCGCACAGAGCCATCAACAATGCACATGACGGCAGTTAAATGTCGCCATTTTAAGTACGAGTAGCACTCAATTAAGTAGTGTCGAAAAGACATAACAATGCACGTTCAGGAGGCGAAAGGACATGTCTCGAGTGCATTGCCAACGCCATTAGATGCGGCCACTGCAATTACATTGACGTTGTAATTGCACCGAAGCGTATGTAAAATGACTTCCGAAGTGTATTTTTGCAGGTGTGAAATTACGAGCAATAAAAGCGCAATTAACTTTATTTCGACGCATGCTTGTCGTTTGTGCAAAATGTTGAACATTGGTTACGATTAAAAACATTACAGGGTGTTTTTTTCAACAGGGATTAAGTGTCAAAGCTGCTGTCAACTTTTAATGTTAGGTAGCCATTTCATTTATTACATTTTACGATTTTATAATTGAAACTGTCGCACCGCAACAACGACTTTAAATTATTAAAATTTCTTTTGAAAATTCCTCTTAAATTGGTAAAGTGTACTGCAAATTATCCAAAAACTTATAGACGCAATAACCGACTGCAATGTTCAACAATTCTGTACCACATTTGCTCTTTCTGATCCAAGTGTTGGTTGGTTTGTGATGAAAAAGCCGCCGTAAATAAAAATGTGAATAAATATTCAGAGGTATTGATTAGACGTTGTTCGCAACAACTACAGAACAATACATATGGAACTGTAAAGTGAATATAACATAAAAACATTTTTTATTTAAAAAAAAAATTATCAAGTTAAAATTTTAGCAAATAACCATATTTTTTTATATATTTCTCATATAATGTTTAACAACAGATATTTTTTCCAATTTTGTATCCACCTGTATGACACCTAAAAAAATAAAACGTAATGTTTAAATTTTTTAGATACATGTATTTCTCACATAATGTTTAACAACATATATTTTTTCCAATTATTTTCCACCTGCGTGACACTTAAAAAAATAAAATGTAATGTTTAAATTTTTTATATACAGTATTTCTCACATAATGTTTAACAACATATATTTTTTCAATTTTGTTTCCACCTGCGTGACACCTAAAAAAATAGAATGTAATATTAATTTTTTTTTAGGGTATGTGTGCGGTACAATCACCAAAGTGTGTTTATATACTTCTCATATAATATTTCATAACATTTATTTATTATTTTTTCTGGATTTATTTTCCATCTGCGTGATACCTAAAAACATAAAATTTAATGTTTTAATTTTTTTTTGTTATGTTATGTGTGCGATACAATCATCAAAGTGTGTTTATATATTTTTCATATAATATTTTATAACATATAATTTTTCCACATGTGATTTCTACCTGCATGATACCTAAACAAACATTATATATAATTTTTAATTTTTTTAGGTTATGTTTGCGTACAATCACCAATTATTTTCTATATATTTCTCACATAGTGCTTTAACCCTTTCGAGGACACGTCGGCATAAGCCGATACTACTAAATGGGACACGTCGGTATATGCCGACATAGAAAAAAAATCATATTGTGTGCCACTGCAGAAGCAATCAGATTTAAGTTAGTGCCCCAATTTGATTTTTTTGAATTTTTTTGTTTAACTATAACGGAAATTTTCGTGAGTGGGAGAAAAATATCACGTCACCAAATAAATGCATGTGTCATTCTGCTAACATTTTCTAAATTTCGTGTGTCCGCGAAAGGGTTAAAATATATATTTTTTCTGGATTTATTTTCCACCTGCGTGAAACCTAAAAAAATAATTTTTTTCTAGCAATGCGTCTAAGTGATATCTATAATATATCTCAATCTCATCCAAATCGAATGACTACTTAGAAAGTTATTAACTTTTGTTTATTTACTATATTAATTCTGGCAGATCGGGGATTTACTATTATGCACTAAAACTCTTAGAAATGGTTACCTATATTAGTACTAGTATTAAAAAATATAACAATCAAAATTTGCCGAGGGCACTTTGGCCTTCCTTTTCCGGCTATGGCCTTTGGCTTTGGGAAGATCCTTAGAAGAAGGTTAAAAGAAGATCCTTCTTTCTATAGAAAAAATTCAATTTATTGCCCATATTTTGTTTAATGGATTACTGAACAAAAAAATTCTTAGCTTTTAGAGTGAGAAAAATTTTGCAAAACTAGCTAAAACTAAAAAACTAAAACTAGCATTTAAAAGCAGAACTTCTGTCTAACTTTACAGACACAATGGGCCACATTTTCGAAACATTATTAACCAGTTTTTGTTTTTAAACATGAAAAACATTGGTCCAGACGAAAAGTGGTTACTACAAGCCAACCCCATATGTGAAGTACGTATAATCCTTGATTTATTAAAAAAAAATAAAAAAATATTTTTAAAAAAATTTTACAAATAAAATTCTTCTTGATTTGTGTGCCTTGCGCGCACAAAGTAAAGGCATCTGAAGATAACTGAAGAGAACCGTAATCCGGCAACGAGTGGTTATGGCCAGTTAAGTAAGTGTAAGTAATCGCCTTTAGCCATGTCACAGTTTTAGTAGTTTGGGATCGGTGATAATGAATCAGTCAAAGCACAGTTATTACACAAATATCGATTTCATCATTTATGACATTAACACAATTTGTGACATTTTGCGATAATTCTCAACTCCTAGCAAATTTACACAAAAGTTCATACCAAGTCACATTTAATTAAGCCATTTTCTCCTATACTAATTATTTCAATTAGGGGTAATGACTAGACGGCGTTGTTTCTTTATTGTGTTTGATTTCTGAAGACATAATGAAAGCTCATACAAAAGCGAATAAATTATTTGCGACAGTATCGATTGCAAAAGCATGAATTGCGGCTAACTTACATTACCGAAGGACTCAGGTTGGCTACAGTGTAACTAATACTAATTGGCCAGCAAATGGTTAAGATAATTACTGTGTTTTAACTTAGGAGATGTGTACAATGAAATTCAGTGCACCAGTTTTTGGTATTTAAATTCAATTAACTCATTTGTTGGCTTGCTTAATGTTTTTTTAGATATTAGCTTCTTCGAAATGAAACGTACGTTTTTAACTTTTAATTTTCAATTTATGTACCTACATGTTTTTATCTAAGCAATTCATTGTTGATCCATTGGATAGCATCCATTGGATTCTATAAATTGAATTCTTATTTTTTCAAAATAAGAATTCAATGTATTTGAAGGTTAGAAATTATTTTGTAGAGTTTGAAATAATTAAAAAAATATTTTTAGAAAATCTATGTGATTATTTTATATTATTCCTTTTACGTAAAATTAACAACAGTGATGGATGTATTAATTTTTAATCAAGTTCATCAATTAATGATAAGTGATTATTGATTAACGTATGATTATTTTAATCATGATTAATTTAATCTGATTAAAATTAATCAAATTAATTAATTAACTAGAAAATTAATTGATTATTGCCAACACTGTGCTCAACTACCTGAATCAGTGGAATTACTCTTAATTCTTGTGAATGAATAATTCGATAATGAGATTTCAATTATGAACAAATGGCAATTCTGTGACTATTTAAAAAAAAATGCTTTCCAAATTTTACTTCCAATTATGAATTATTGATTTTTAATATTTACCAACATTTACACAAAAATGTGTTCATTTTTGAAAATTTATCATATGTGACTGTGAGAAAGACCTTAAAAAATGGTTACATCTCTCTTTATGTTTCGCAAAAAGTGATGATAAGTGATGTCCTTTTCCTGTTTAGAGATATTTTCATTCAGGTAAACTCGACTTAAGCGATTTTTTAACACTAGAAAGACAATTGTGGTAATTTAACGGTTTTTTATTTTTAAATATCTGTATTTCCTTTTGTATTTCTATCAACTTTTGCTTTGATGACTTTTATTTTTGTATGGGTTCTACATTTCGTTCTACAATTAGAGTTCTGCAATTACAATTATTTGTATTTTTCGAGATATCAGTGAATATAATATGTAGACTTTGTAGGTATGGAAAACTTTCGTTCTTTCTAGGGTTAACACCCGTGTCCTTAATAGATTTCCATTCGAATGCTACTTTGTTTTATTTTTAAAACATTATACCTTATAGCCTTTATGCCAGACTTGGCTTCAGCTGTGTTTTCTATTTCAACCCACTTTTATTTTCTACTGCGGGAAGTAACTACAGGTGGCAACTATTTTGCAACCATAAATTTCTAATCTTATAATTTATAATCTCCCAAAAACTTTCGAGCATTTAAAACAACAAATCAGAAGACACAAACCCTGCACGCGGTAATCTCTTTCCCGTTTTTTTCCGATTTTGTTGTGTATATGTAAGTTGTTGTTGCACAGTGTACTTAATAACGCATTACATAAATCTACTTCTTATCAGTTGTGCGCGCATCGAAATGTATGTATTAAGTTTTGTAGTGGAATTGCTTAAGTAACGCCAAGTACCAACTCAATGCGATTGCGAAAGTTTTTCGCGATGCCGCAGCACAGTAAATCATATAAAACTAGACGCAAATACAGTGTGCACACAGCTATAGAAAATAACAAAAAATCTCTCATAATACTGGAACAAACTCCCGCCTAACAAATCCGGCGCTAAGCCGTTGCTCGCCACCAAATCGTCAGCTGTCGTTCGGAATTGCACGGAATGGTTTGGAATGATGACGCCGACAAATTTCGAGGCGCAAGCCGGCTATTCATATTGCATGCCGCTCGTCGACGTACGCAATATCCATAAGCTACGCGCGTACGTAGCGGAAATTCGGAATTATTAATCGAAAATTGTCAAGAGCACGAAATGTGTGCGAGTGTGTGTGTGTATTACATAAGTGCGTGTTGCGTTTATTATACAAAATACTGCGCATCCGGCATTTGTTGGCAGTGGTATAAATAACAACAGCAATAACAATAATAACGCTAAGAACAGCAGGAAGTTTCATGTATGGAAATGCTTATCCGGCTTTAACAAACTGTGCAGCAGCAGCAGTGAAGCCGTAGCTGTAGTTGCTGCTGCTGTCAAATGTGTAGGTGTGTGTGTGTGTGGATGTTGAAGTTGATGTCATTGAAGTGTTGTTGTTGTTGTTGCTGTTGGTGTTGTCACAATGATCATGCTATGTGCTTTTAGACCAACCAACCAACAGCCGGTGACAGCTTTTCTCCATCATTTACGTGAAGGCGGAGGAGCCGCAAGAAACGGAATGACAAACACTCACTTGCGCCCACACCAACCGTAGGAAAATAAACTGCATTCTGTGAATTAAGTACCTGGAATTTATAACTGGAAAAGCGCGAGTGAGCGCTTGAACGAAAAAACTAGTAGAACTTTAACTAAACAAATATTCGCTTGAATTTTATTTGCAGACGTTAACATGAATATCGATCAATAAATAAAATAAAATAAATACTTACACGGTAATTTATTTATTTATATAAATAAATATATGCCTATCGGTAGCAACAACAACAATAGCGCTAGGATTGTGACAACACAACCAACCAAACTTAGCAGCAACTGGCCCCAACATGACTGTACCCTGTCGGACCTGAGATAACTGGTTCCCATAATTCATTGGTTTTTCAATTGGTTTTTTGTAAGTCAATTGGATAATTAGTTGTCAAAGTAGCTGTCAGCGGATGCAGAAGTCAGTCAGTTCGCGTCTAATCGTTCACGGTCTGTCTGCACGTTCATATACGAGAAGAGCACATAAAAATGAGAAAAACGAAACAGAGGTGAGATAAGCAAAAAAAATACTAAGGCTGATCTTACGATACTTTGTTACAACAACAACAACGTAGAAATGTTTGCATTTTTCGAACATGTCTGTTTCTATGACTCGAAGTTCGTTCGACTTGCATGTTTTGCCTTGAATAATTTCAGTTAGAATTTTTCTTGGTAGCGTGAAGCAACAAGTTGAAGCGGCAGTTAAAAGGTATTTCTTAATTAATTTGTTTGTTTTTTTAATTTGTATATATTAATTAATTTGTTTAAATTTTGCAGGCGTAGTCAACAAGTTTGAAGTCAATGGGGCCAGTAAGTCAAGTTCTTCTTAACCCTTTTTTTATCCCGTCAGATTTTTAGGAAATAAAACTTATCTAATTACTTCTCATTTGAAGTGTTTTCATCACATTTGAAGTCAATTGGCGCCTTAAGTCATGTTTCCCCATTAAAAACCCTTAACCCCTCGTTGGCCCCGTCAGTTTTTTATTTTCGAAAAAATAAAAAACACATGTCAAATTATTTCTCACTAAGAGTCAATTTAGTGAGAATTTATGTTTTTTCACAGTTTCTCCATACAAACTCTTAACCCGTCACATTTCGATTTTCGAAAAAATTAAAAACACGTATCGAATTATTTCACATGTTAAGTACTTTCATTATGTTTGATGTCAAAGGCCCATAAAATCTTGTTTCTCCATACAAACATTTAACCTTTGGTTCACCCCTTTAAGTTTTGATTTTCAAAAAAATGAGAAACGCGTATAAAATTATTTTTAATTTCAAGTGTTTTCACCAAATTTGAAGTCAAGAGGCCAATCGGTTCAGGGTTTTTTTCGCAGACATTCCGTATACAAACCTTAACCCATTGTTGACCCCGTTAAATTTTGATTTTCGAAAAAATAAAAGATACGTGTCGAATTAGTTTTTACTTGAAGTGTTTTCACCAAGAATTTCAAAAAATCGGTTCATTTTTCAAGATGTATCTACAGTTTAAATTTCGTATATGTAGCTTTAGCGGTTTGGGCTCGATGATGATAAATCTGTCAGTCAGTCAGTCGATAAACATTTATATGTAGGTATATAGATTAGAAAAGATTAACTTCGATTGTCCCAACCAAAGAACATCGGTGATTTCAAGTCGACAGTTGGACTGATTTCCTTAGCTTACCAGGAACATCGAGTGTTTTTTCTGTATGTGTTTATTTTTCAGTGTAGATCCATTCACGAATGCAGTATTTATCAAATATTGCAGACAAATCATCAGGCGATTTGTATTCAGTTACATATCACATTTGGCGAGCGTTTTTAATTTATTTGCAGTAATTTCCTTCATTTCAAATGTCTCTATGCTATCAAAAAATTTACACTTTAGAATATTTTATGTGATTATTTAGTAATTTGCATTCCCATTCATCATGATTGCTATTCTATTGTATTTTCATATCGCCGACCTGCTCATTTAAGCCCACTTCACATCACATGTTGTATGGTGTTAAGTAAAACTCGTCAATATTTAATTTAAGTATTTTAATATTTTATGCAACTCGATTGCTATGCAATTGATGCTCTTTTGAAGTCATTACATTTGATCCTTAAACACTCTAAAATCACAAAGTCATTAGAACGCCTCGTAAACTCGCTCAGGGGAAATGCGGGGAGCTAATTGTTTCACAATTTCTTGTCGGTAATTCGCAGTGATGCACAAAAGTTTGCAAGGATACTTCATGAGTTTCTGTAAACGATTTTATACCGCTGCAGCCATTGAGGCCATAGAAGCCATATCCGTCCAACTTGGCTTAAACGGGGCTACTGCAGAAGCAATAATGAAGAAGACATTTAGTGGGTGCAACACCTTATTTATGAATGTCCTTCTTTTTAAGGCAAACGTTATTTTTTGATGTGTGCATGATGGGATGAGGATGACTTGATTAACCTACCCAACCTAACTTAACCCCTCCACAGAAATCTCAGACTTAACAAAGGTATAGCAGAGTTGAAGTTCATTTTAAATTATACGAAATTATACGAACTAATATTTTATCTTCATTTGCTATGAACAATTGCGCATGAACAGTTTAAATTAAGTCAACGAAAACCCATACTCAGATCAACACTCACAGGCCGCAACTAAATGAAGCTTAAGCCAGGGAAGTGATTTGTGGAAGCAGTCTGAGTGCAGCTTAGCCCAAAGTCCACTAGACGTGCTGGCAGATTTCAAACTGTTGGACGGCACTTTAGAGATAATCGCCTTGAAGGTGGCCAACGCACCGCTTTGACTGAGATTCTTAGTGAAGCTGTACACTTACCTTGAAGTGCTCTAAGCACAACTGGACGTCACATTGAGTCATGCGAATGAGAAATTGCTTTTGCAACGACTGCAAGGACGAATTTATGGCAAACGGAATCATTTTTACGTGACGTTGAAACTTAACGTCACTTTTTAGAATTTTTTGTTTGTAGCCAGAAGAAAAACTACTTTACTGAGTCTGGCTGCCGTTTGAGATTTTTGCAATTACTGTCGCCAGCACCGTGTCCTGTCGCTGGTCACTCAAATCTGCCGGATGTGTGTGTGTGTAGGTAATGCAGACTTGGGAAAAAATATGGCAATGAAGCGGAAGCCATACGCAAACTGTCTGCTTAAATTGCAGAACAAAGTCAGCTGCATTTTCTAGCCTCAGTAAAAGAATAACGTATGTTCCATTGAATTTAAAAGGACACACGATATCTGTTTTCTGAGGCAACGATATGAAGCACTGCTGACGATTTTGTTCCCCCAAACAACTCATGCCATACAAAACTATCTATTATGGATGATATAAATATGGATCAAACTATTGGCAAAAATCTAAGCATTCAAGTGCACATGGGTGGAGATGTTCCAAGTCTAATGTTATTTTAATTGCTTTATTAAGAACGCTTCGCCAGGGCTCTCCCAGTTAGTGGTATCGAAATGGCGTTAAAGCGGCAATTATTGTCGGATATTTAAACGCCCCAATAATAAACTAACTAAATCTATAATACATACTTCATCACTTACAGTGTGCTACGTTCTCCTAAAAAAAATTCAACAAATTAGGAACACAGTAGAGACAACTTCTAATAGCGTAAAGTATTTGAAAATAGTGTGTGTTGTCAAAATTTGTATGACATAAGCTGGATAAGCTTAGAGGAAGCTCACTTGAGCACAGATCTATCTCTTCTCGATAGCAAAATTTGAACAGCGAATCCTTTCGTCATGGCTAAGCTGTTGAAAACATTGGACTGCGAAGCTGTACGAAATTCGAATCCAGAGAACGAAATAACAAAAAGACAGAAAAAAGAAAGAACAAAAAAACACAAATCTTGCCGCCTCTGAAAGCCAAAGTCCCAAAGAAAGAATGCCAACCTGCTGTTCGGAAATCTGGAAAGTGCATAAATAGGGGTTGTTCCTGTATTTGACACGTTCGGACCAAGATGTGAGCAATCTCCAGTTACTCACTTTGTATGTAGATCCCTTAGAGGTTAGAAGCAGAAGAAAGTGTATGTTCGGGAGAATTTGTTGAAAAGAGGGATTAACAAGAATCAGCCATAACATACATTTAACCCTTTAGGAGGAACTACTACTACTACTAACTACTACTAACTTAAACTTAACTCCATTTCACCTATTTACACAAAATTTGATTTTCCCACGTAGCCAAAACTCTTTTCAAACAATCTGAATACTCGGTTTTATAAATATTTTATTTCCTAATATTTTAGAAATTTCGAAAATAAGTTATCTTTTTTATATTAAATGCGCCTTCGGCTGACTTGTTTTGTCGCTATACAAAATTAGTTCATGTGTGTAGTGCAATGTTGATCTGTGTCGTACGGTGTAGTAATTAAAATTTGAACTTCAATATTCTTGGTGCAAGTACTCATCACTAAGCTATGGCAATCACTAAGCGATGTCAGTGTGTACAAAAAATTCAAATACACTTCAAAGTATGTCAGTCCAGGGATGCAATTACCTCAATGACGTCGACTGGTCAATTAAGCGATTTCCCCATCGCTCTATAAAACAGCACTGCGGATTTGGCATGAATTGCAAGAAACCAGAAACCTTTGGCCGACGAAGATGGAAGCAATAAAGAGCGACTCAACCTTCGCGCCACAGTGGCTGTGTTGGACGTCATTGGGCATTTTCGCAGTCGAGGGCAAGTACAAGTGGCTCTATTTGGTGTACGCGGCCCTCGTGAATGTTCTCATCACGATCTGCTTTCCCATACATCTGACGCTGGCGTTGCTGAGCAACTCCACGCAGAAGGAATACATCCAAACGCTGGCGGTGTGCTTGGTTTGCGCCTCCACAAGCGTCAAGTTTTATATTTTCAGCGCCAACTTGCAGCGCGTGCGCGAAGTGGAGGCCATGTTGCGGCAGCTGGATGCGCGAGTGCTAACCGCTGAGGAGCGCGCACATTGCGCTCAGATCAGAAACGACCTGGCACGGATAATGCGCTTGTTTCAGTGCCTCTTCATGCCGGTGGGCATCATTGCCGCGCTGAGCGCAGTTGTCAAGCGAACGCTCCTGTATCCGGGCTGGTTTCCCTGGGACTGGAACAGCTCGACACCGGTCCTCTACATCTCGATGATGTACCAGATAGTGAGTATCTGCGTGCAGATCTGGCAGAACTATGCGGACGACAGCTTCACGGCCATGGCCCTGTGCCTGCTCTCGGGCCACATCAAGCTGCTGGGTATACGCGTCGCACAGATCGGCCACCACAACGAAAGCGAGGCGGCGTGCGAGCAGGCGCTGCTGCAGTGCATCAACGACCACGAGACACTGTACAGGTAAGTGGACCAATTTCCATCTACAACATTCCTTATCAGCACTAACTCGCCTGCAGCCTGTACCAGACCATTCATGGCATCGTTTCGTTGCCGATGTTCCTGCAGTTTTGCGTGACCGCATTCAACCTGTGCATGACAATAGCGGCGCTGATCTTTCATGCCGATTCGCTCTTCGACAAGCTGTACTTTACCTTCTGCATGCTGGCCATACCGCAGCAGGTGTTTCCGAGCTGCTACTACGGCAGCGACTTTCAGGACATGTTCAACCAACTGCCGCACGCCATCTTCAGCAGCAACTGGATTACGCAGAGCAGGCGCTACAAGAAAAATATGATCATTTTCGTAGAGCGTTCGTTGAAGCAGACGAAGCCAATGGCCTGCGGCATTCTGCCCATAAGTCTGGACACCTTCTTTGGCACTTGCAAGGGCACCTACTCGTTGTTCGCACTGGTTCTGAATACCGAGGACTGAAGTGACTGGCTGGAGGTTCAGTTGGAATTTATGCTGCAGCAAACGAAAAAGTATCCACACATTGTAGTGATGTCTCAGCACTTTCTCTAATCATTAAAGCAACATGAATAAAGAATTCAAATGCACTCAAAATTTGAGTTTGTTCTGTACATCTTCTAAAGCATCATTCGCTGGCCTTGATAGTGCAGTGAATAGCGCGCTGGGTTCTCATACCGAAGCACTGGGTTCGATTCCTATCTATCGCTATTCCCTTCTATCGCTATTCACATGAAGCAGATGGGAATTACAAGAATCGCACAAGTGCGCTCTTGGCAGGAAACGGCAAAACCTCCAAGAGTGAAAAAAAAACTGCCAACCGCCGATCGGATTTGGCATTAAACTGTAGGTCCCCTGCCCCCCTTCCCCCATCCGCTTGAAAAGTGTGTCATAACACATGTAGGAAAAAGCAATGTTGCATACACTTTTGAAAAAACGGGTGAAATATGTGGTATCATAATGGGCGTCTGGGAATAATGCTTTTCGGTTTGACATTGCCTTTGTTGTTGCGATACCGTTTCATGGATGCAGCAGAGTAATGTATGGTGGCTATGTCTGTGTCGAATATATGTACTTAGCCCCTGTCGCCAACTGTAAAGAGCGTCTCATATGAAACAAGCATTTTTTTAGGCCAATAAGAGTGCCTTAATCTCTGGCTTGTTTATCGAGTTTCGAGAAACCCTTTTCTTTTCTCAAATCGTGAACCACAACCACTTACCTACCCCTAAGGATTGACGCATTCGATTCGTTTCAGATCGTACGCGTCGTATATAAGTCTAAGTATTATACTAGAATATACCCGGCGTGCAATGCAGGGTGATGCATGAGAGGCCCCTTCTGCAACGTTCTCCGTTTCAGCGCTGTGCGAGCAGCTTTGACGAGAGGACAAACGCCAGAAAGAACTTTATCCAAGTTCCGACTTTTTAGGGGCTGTGCAGTTTTATTATTGTGCCTTCATATATGACTGATTGACTGGTTTATCATCGCCCAAACAAACATGAAATTTTTACTGTGGATACGTTTTGAAAAACGAACCCCCGCTAAGACGGTTTTTTTTCAATTCAAAGCCCAAAGGAGCAAAACATGGGTCAGTGGCCAGTGATCTTTTATTACTTTTGCCGTTGTCGAATTGATTAAGATGGCAATGATGAGGTGGGATACAGCAGCGTAAAGAATGCGACACTCGTGATGTTCTCCATTTCAATAAAGAGTTTCGATGCAGTGATTCAAGTTCGTTTAGGTACAGAAGAGGTACGCACCAGACAAGGAATAACAAAGTCCAGAGTCGGGCACAGTTACTATGTATTCTGAAGCGTTCAAGTGCTCATATTTGTGAGTTGTGGTGTATACAGAAATGCGACCGACTACAGGGCTGTATGCAACAGGCTGTATGTACGTCCTGGCCTAAGGGCCACTCTGGGATTCAATTTGATAGTTTTAAGGGGGTTTTACTAGTCTAGAGGCTCGATTTTGAGGTGATTTTACGGGCGTAATAAAGAAACAGTAGTCATTTTAAGCAACCATGTTTATATCAGTTTTTTATTGATATATTACTTGAACAGTATAAAAATGTATAATAGTTGAAAAAAAATTCAAAATTGAAGTCGGTAGAGGCCGCCAAAGTGGGGACTCCAAAAAAAAGTGTCTCCTGGTTGACGTGATTCTAATCTTCCTGGTGATTTGAAAAAGAAAAATAAGGGTAATTCTTATTAAACAAGGATGTAGAATTATCTGGACGTCGAAAATGGCGCCTTTCTGAAATTAAAAGTAATTTATTGCCTTCTAATTTCAACTTAGGTAGTTTTTAAAAAATTGTAAAAAAAACAAATTACAAAACCCCTACGTCGAGACAATTTTGATTGTATTAACAAAGTCTGTAACAAATTTCAAGTAAATCGGTGCTTTAGAACTTGAGATATCATGTCAACCGTATCGAAAAAAGTAGTTTCGAGAAAAACGTGTTTAAAGTCTACAGTCTTATTTCGGGCAGCCGCCGTGGCTCAGTTGGTTAGTGCGTTGGACCGCGAGTCGAAGGCAGCAACCTCAGGTTCAAATACTGCCTGTAATAACACTTAAAAAAAAAAAATAACGGGAAAACTCGTTTTCTCTTTCGGTGGTTGCCCTCTCAGCTGGAAATGGCAAACCTCTGAGAGTAAAAATTGCTTATGAAAAAAAGCTCCCAACCTGCCGTTCGGAACCGGCATAAAACTGTAGGTCCCTCCACCCGCGTACAAATTCACACGCACAACACGGGTGGTTGCGGGAAGCTAGGCCTTAGTCTCGCGTAAGCTGACTGTCGTGCTAGTCAATTATTATTATTATCTGAGTGGCGCGTCACAAAATTAACTTTAACTCCGAAAATAATTCGAATTTCCATAACTCCTCTTAGAGGTCTAAACTTTGGAAATATGAAATTTAAAAAATAGATTTTTCCGAATTTCTAGACTAAAATACCCCCTTAAGGAAACCCCGACTTGGGTCATTATAATATTGTTACGAATATGACTTCTCTAAGCTCGTATACTGGATTGTGCTAAAAAATAAAACAACTTCATTAAATTCAGCGCAAACGCAGTCAAAAATCAACAATCACTTTATTTACAGATTTACACTTTGCTTGTATCTACACGTGTTTCTACTTTGCTTGCTCAGCTAAGACTCGACACCCTGCGCTGCACACTGCTGCTTTTATACTGGTTTTCTTATCGCGCCGAAGTTTCTTGCACATTCTAGTTGTGGTCTCTATCTCGATTGTTCTAGCAAAGTCCATCACCTTTCGCGAACCATCCTTGCCATATCGGAATAACAGCCAACTGGCCGTACTCCAAAGTGCATGCCTAAAAGTATGCTTGGAAAAGCATTCAGGCATAGTATTGTACAGTACGGCACAGCACAGAGTGCCTCATCGTAGCAATATTATATTCTGGTTTTAGATTAGTTAATTGATTTTCCAAAAGTTCATTCGACGTTTTTTCATATTTCATAGCCAGATCTTTCATATCCAGAACATATACTCCGTTATTAAACAGTTTGTACACCCATTAGAAGCCAAGATCCACTGTACAGGTGTCATTATGATTCGATTACCAGGACTACAAATCGACTCTCGTCTATCCATCGGTTTGTCCGTTTGTACATTCGTATGGTTGTACTTCCGGCCTATTGTCAGCCAGTCAATATGTACAGTAATTTTCGAAGAAGTTAAGATATCAGAATTCCTATTCCTCACTTACTATGTAACTGTCCTGCTTTATCCAGAAGAAGGCTGACCTACTTAGGCAACTTCTTCTTCGGTAGTCTAGATGATCTAGCTGACAAGACCATACGCCGTCTACTAAGCTTCGTTAATAGCTCAAATTGGTTTAACGAGTGAGCGACACGATGCTCGATCTCATGTGGTATCACAATGGGCCGCCTGGCCTAAGTGTGCTCCTCGGAGCAGCCACACACTACCTACCTACCTAAGATATCAGAACGAAATTGAACTGGTTCCCTGTAGCCAACACCAAAATATTCTAAAATTATGGATATATGGTGATGGGAGAAATCCAGAAAATATTAATTTTTAATATCTCTCTTTGAACTTCTTCGTCTGATATATTTTCTCTCTGTGCTATAAAAGAGCCATAAATATTGGGATACAATAACTTTTATCTAAATCACACACTTTATTTACTTAGTTTTGTTGGCGCCCTAAAATGCGCCCATGTTGGAAAGTTCTCCTGAATCAAGGGTGACGGAAAGTCTTGCGACATGCGTTATAATTACTTAATTCAAGGTCAGTATTTCTTACATTTCGAATTTCCGTTTATAATGTCGAGAACAGAGCACCTTCCTCCAAGGTCCTTTCGAGGAGTTTTTCGCTAAATGAGTGCCTGCCGAAAAAGCAAAACTATTCAAGTCGTGTGCTGATACAACACCCATTTCAGCCTCAGTCCTGAGATACGACACAATCCAGCCACCGCAAACGGTGGACCATGATTAATGTTTTTGTAGAGCTCACACTGCTCGCTGTTCATTCAAATACGGTAATCGTAGACAAAACAAACAGAATCTAAGGCAAGGCATATTTTAATTGTGTACACTGCAAACGGATATGACGAGTGTCCTCGAGAGTATCAGTTTTGCTTACCTCAGTATCTGCTTACCGAGAGTCCATAAAAACATCTGTTAGCAAGACTGAGCCTTCCTTTGCTATCCGCGTTGACATCGTTCAGGCAGTTAATAGATGATAAATTGAATGGCGGCCTAAGATAGGCGAATTCATTAATGAAAAATATAGTTGTGCATCGAGGATGGATTCCTGTTGGGGGCATTTACCTGCTTGTGAACAGCTATATTTCATATTGCCACTGTTAACCATTAAACCCACTTGGGGTAGTTCGTTTTTAACAACAAAGTTTTGCAAACGCAGCGGTGACATCTCGTTTAGAGCAACGTTATTGATGTCATGTGGTAAACATTCAAGAAAAAACAAATTGTGCTATTGCGGTGTATACGTCTTGTCTAAATCGTTGCAAGGTACTGGACACCTCAGTGAAGTCGGAGATGAAGATTGGACTCAAGTCCTCTCAAGCTTCGCAGGAATACCCAACTCAGACATGGTGGCGTATAAGTAACCTCGAATTGGGGTATCAAAAGCAACTTTGAGGGCCGTTTTCTCAACTTACCGAAAAAGTGGCCTTTAGCTAAAGTGGCCTTTAAAATGCTCGGTAACTATTTTCGTTTTCTCAACTGCCTGATAAATATAAATTTAACAAGTCTTATTTTTTGGCAACTCTGGTCTACGATGGGCAGCACTTGGCGGCGCAATCAGCTGTTTTTGAAAAATTATAATTATTTTTGAAGGAAAAAAAGAAAAATTTTGCCTGGCAGAATCTTGCTGATGCTTTTACTGCCGAATGGGGCGTGTCGCGACGCTGGAAATCGTTGAGGGACAAGTTCGACAGCTTGAAGCGAAAATCCACGCTGGAACTAGTCCTATCGGCTGTTATATGTTTGTATTGCCACATTTTGCGACTCCGTACCTTAAAAAGCGTCTTCCAATGCATGAATATAAAAAACACGCCTATTTTCCATACCGAAAGTGCTCAAATTCAAATTTCATTTCAAATTATAATTTCATTACCAGCTGTTTTTTGTTTGTAAACAAACATATGCATGTACTTGGCACCACTTCCACTTAAAGTTCACTTTAACCCTTCGATGAGTGACAATTCTGAACTTCACGGCCGTGTGACAAGGTCCGTAGGGACCTTTTTTGGAAATTAGGGTTTTTCATGAAAAAAATTTTTTTATTTTTTTATTTTTGTGTTTTTATTGTTTATAACTAAATACTACATACTAAAATAACATAATTTTTTTTTTTTTGCTCGATTTTTCTTAATTTTACTATGAAAAAGCTTTAAAACTATTGGTGTTGAGCGTGTTCCGCTTGTCCCCCGCCCTGTGCGCAAGTGTTGCAGCGATGTAGAACTGTGCTGTGTTCTCCACAAACAGCGTTGCCGCATCCGAAGCAGTAGTCCATCGTTTTCCGCTGCCGCCCGTACTCAGAACGGCAAAGGCGACATGACGGTCTATTCGCCCTAGCCGCAAACGACGGTGCATCGGCTTCTACCGGTCTTGATATCATCTGAAATGAACAAAAAAAATAAAAAGCAAATAAATACACAATCTACTCTTGAATTTGAAGGTGTTTTTTCTTACCCTGACATCAAATGTTTCCATCGCATTACGTATCCTTGGATATGCGGTTATACGGTTATTCAGGGCACGTTCCTCGATATTTGGTGTGGCCAATTGTTTAGTGAGAAGTAACAGGAATGATCGCCGTCTGTCACTCCTTTTTATCGGCTTCATCTCATTATAAATTGTAAAAGCAGCCAATGCAGCGACGTCCAGCATATTATAGAACATGGCCAGTGGCCAGCGTTTCGTTGATCGCTTGCATGTGTACGTGCCAAGCATCTGGTCCATTGTATCAACGCCGCATTTGTTGGCGTTGTAGTCCAATATGCCAAACGGCTTCCGCTTCTCACTTTGCTCGTCGACACGGCAAGTGTAGTGCTTTGTAGACAGCACGTTCACAACTTTATTTTTCTTAGGTACATATGAGCACAACGCTATGTCCCCTTCGTTGAACGCGAACAATGTGCTGTTGATGGGGCGCTTCGGGTTCTTCTTCAATTCCCGTGGAACAAAAGTTTTGTTGTAGCGCACTGTACCAACATATGCGGTCTTCCTCCTCATCAAAATACGCGCCAAATCCAAAGTAGTGAAGAAATTATCCGCGTATATTGTGCGGCCTGCATTCAAATAGTTTTCCGCAAGTTCAAGCACCACGTTCTGCCCTTGATTTACTTCGCGTTCTTGGTTAGGCAATTTGCCGGAATATATCATCCAGAATATATATCCCTTCACGGGATAATAAGACTTCGAGTCGCATAACCACCATACTTTTAGACCATACTTAGCCGGCTTTGACGGAATGTATTGCGTGAAGCGGGTGCGGCCTCTGTAAGGGAACAACTGCTCATCGACGGTTACTGCTTCATGAGGAGTGTAAGCTGCTGCCAAGTTATGCTGCAACATTTGCCAAATATCATCGATAGCCGCAGTTTTGCTGTTGATAAGTCGCTGTTGTCGAGTATTTCCATTGTCGAATCGAATGAATTGCTTTATGCACATGAAGCGATCGTACGACATCGCAGCTTTGTATATTGGACAACGCGTCGCGCCCCATAATTCCGTAGCAGGTTCACGATTCGAATTTGTGAGTCCAGCATACAAAAGGATAGCTAGAAAGGCGTCAAACTCGTTCACAGTCACTGGCTTCCAC
The DNA here is from genome assembly GCA_963668005.1 of Melieria crassipennis. Classification (NCBI taxonomy): domain Eukaryota; kingdom Metazoa; phylum Arthropoda; class Insecta; order Diptera; family Ulidiidae; genus Melieria; species Melieria crassipennis. Next base: position 86,271,305 of record OY764963.1, on the reverse strand, counting down.
TCCTTTTTCTTCGTGGGATTCGCCAAATTCCATGCAGCTGTAACCTCCCTGCCTTTACGATTTGTTTCGCGTATTATGACGTATATAATTTCCTCGCTGATGATTGAACGAAATATAGTGTAGGGGTCATGTACAGTTCCTGATGGTCCTGGTTTCCTTCTTGTGAAGTCGACCACGTTATGAGCACGAGTACGAGAAGTTGGTGGTGCTTTTTTACACCATTGGGTGCCATCTTTAGCAATATAGTAGTTTTCATTTCTTTCCGGTGCATAATTTTCTTCCTCTTCATCATCGTCGTCATCAATATCTTCATTTATCTCTACGTATCCTTCAGTTTCGGCATCTGACTCTTCAGCGGGTTGGTATGTGCAGTCGTCATCATCCTCAGCTTCATTACCAAGTGCAGCAATATCAACTTCTTCATCCATCTCTTCATCCATAAAGTCTGCAAATCTCATATCAGCTGCACGCCTTTCATCCGCACTCATTTGCTGGTAACGTGTACTACGGCGTACAACCATTTCAGCAATGTCTACATGACTTGCATCTGCCATTTTTATATTTTTGTTTTTATTTTATTTGTAATACAATTTCACACACGATTCTACTGTTCACTGTCTAAACTTTGACTGATTAGGTTTACGAAACTACAACTTCTTATGTACTCTTTCGTCCGTATACCTGAACGCATGGACATTAGGGATGAAGTAAATTGAAACAACTGGTTTGGTACGTATACCTGCGCATATGGACATTTAGGGATAAAGTAAATTCAAAGAACTGGTTTATTGCTTTCAATGAAAGGCACAATAACAATAAAACAAAAAGTAGCCAGAATTCAAAGAACAAATTAGTTATGTGTTCAAAAAATAAAAAAAGTATAATGATGCCCAAAGAACATGCATTTATTAATCATGGCATGAAAATTCGGTACAAGGTCCCTACGGACCTTGTCACACGTCCGCGTACTATTTTCAATAAAACTCAATAACTCCTAAACTAATGGTCGGATCGCCTTGATTTTTTTTGGAATACATGGTAACTTTATGGGGGGGTTGTAGTGGCCGAAATAGGAGTAATTTCAGTTTGAAAATGCACTCATCGAAGGGTTAAAGTTTAACAGGCACTCAATCTGACCGATAAGTTTTATCGGGAGGATAGCTTAACAAGCGGTTGAGAAAACGAAAATGCGTTTATTGGCCCGTTAAAGCGAACTTTAAAGTTAAAGGTAAGTTGAGAAAACGGCCCGAAATGTCAAGACAGATATGGTGCACGGTTTTTATTTTGTTTTCTTTTTCTTGTCATTTAATTTTGCTGTATTATCAAGCAGTCAAAATGTGGGCTAAACTAATATTTTTAATCAAGAATAATGTAATTTTTCTTTGTGTTAAATTACAACTTTATCGAAATGTATTTATTATTTATTTTAAAGATTTATACAATAAAAATGTATTATATAAATACAATAAACGCATCACTGGCAACTGGGCCTTCAGCCGAGTTTCAAGGAAATCTGTTATAAAGGTTAAGAGTTTATTGAATTAATAAGACGCAATACATACATTTCGAATGCAGTATTTCTATGGGATTTGACAATTTATTAATGAGACTTGACTAAGAAGCCAGCAAACATTGTTGCACGTTGAAATTGATTTTAAGGCAAGTTTGCACCACTCCTACTGTCATCACAACTCAGCAAGCTTGCCGATGTGTCAATTAAATTGCACTTTAATAACTTAATTAACCGTCGCACGCGAGCTCAATTAAGCAATTTTTCAAAATTATGTAATTAATTCATAATTTTAGAATAAGCACTCGGCCCTCTACGCCCTGCGAGCAAGTAGCACCTAGGCAAACATTTAAAATCTCCGAACGACGGAGGCGTCGCTCCACAGTGATTGCAGCCACACGATGAGCAGCGTCAACAGCAACGCGTTTTTCAGGCCGCACTGGCTGTGTTGGGCCGTGACAGGCATTGTACCAGAGATGGTCTCGTACAAGGCCCTTTACCGGGTGTACGGCTTGATTGCGAATGTCTTGGTGACGATTTGCTATCCGACGCATCTGGCGCTGGCGCTCTTCAGGAACGAGACGCTGGCGGACGATATTCAAAATCTGGCCGTGTGCGTGACCTGCGTCGCCTGCAGCACCAAATTCATCATCTACTCGACAAAGCTGCGGAAGGTGCGCGAGCTGGAGGGCATTCTGGCCGCGCTGGATGCACGCGTCGCCACGGCCGAAGAGCGACAGCACTTCGGACAGATACGAAAGAACATGCGCTACATTGCGTACCTCTTTCTGAGCGTCTACATGCCGGTGGGCGTGACGGCGGAGCTGTCGTTCATTTTTCGCGAGGAACTCAGTCTGCTGTACCCGGCGTGGTTTCCGTTCGACTGGCGCAACTCGACGCGCAACTTCTACGTGGCCAATATGTACCAAATAATCGGCATATCCTTTCAGCTGCTGCAGAACTACGTGGACGACACCTTTCCGCCCATGGCGCTGTGCCTGCTGTCCGGCCATATAAAGCTGCTCGGAATGCGGGTGTCGCGCATCGGACACCACTGCGCGGACATGCGGGAAAACGAGCGCGAGCTGCAGCGTTGCATTGTGGATCAGAACAACCTCTACAAGTGCGTACCAGCCATTTTGTTAGCGCTTGTCGTGTGTTGTGAGCAAACCCCATTCTATTTCAGGCTCTTCGACACAATTCAGGAGATCATCTCGCTGCCCATGTTCATACAACTTGCAGTGGCCGCTTTCAACATTTGCGTCGCCATGGCAGCACTGCTGTTCTTCGTGAGTGCACCGCTCGATCGGCTCTACTACTTTGTGTACTTCATGGCAATGCCGCTGCAGATTTTCCCCACCTGCTACTACGGCAGTGAAATTCAGCTGCTCTTCGGCCAGCTGCACTACGACATCTTCTGCTGCAACTGGACCGGCCAGAGTCGGCTCTTTCGCAAGCACATGATTCTCTTCTCCGAGCGCTCGCTGAAGCAGAGCACCGCCTTTGCCGGTGGCATGGTGCGCATACATCTGGACACGTTCTTCTCCACTTGCAAAGGCGCCTACTCGCTCTTCGCCGTAATCATGAAGATGAAGCATTGAAGCGGCTGGGCGAAGCGTGTAGCATTTCGCTCATGAGACAAATTTTTAAGTAAAACAAACAAAACAACATGGCTTATCAATTTTAACACACTTAACTTAATTAATTCAAAACTATGACTTGAGTTTGTCAAATTTCAAACATTTCATTGTCTTATAGCGCACGTGCACTTTGTTCAATATACAATAAACAAGCAAACTGGAAGACGGGAGCGCAGAAGTTGGAATACACACTCGCACACTCCTTCGAAGAGTGTAGGGCGGGAAATCGAAGTATGAGGACATTTTTTACAATCTTCTAGGCCAGAACTTATGCCATTGAGACATGAGACATATCCACGGCATCAGCTTCAAAACTCATCACACTAACAATTGAATCTGTCATATCATTTGACATTTTTCTGAATTCTTACAGTCCGGTCAATCTGTATACCTTAGACTGGATTTAGTGCACGATTTTTCGATTTCGATGTTCCGCAACCTCTCATTTTATGCGGTTTGGTGAAAAAGTGCATGAGCCAAAAAATTTTGGGGCTAGGGTGGGGCTAAATGGCGTCTCATCGAGGTCAAAGTTCACAAAAATGCTGGGAAATTCGACAAATTGCTCCACAGCTGGTCAGAAGTTGCTCTTACTTACTTACTTAACTGGCCATAACAACCCGTTATCGGGTTACGGCATGCCGCAAAACTTCTCTCCAGGCGCCTCTGCTTTGGGCGCGACTTCTCCAGTTGGTCACACCAAGTGATGACAGGGCCTCTTCAACTTGGTCCTTCCACCGGAGACACGGCCTCCCTCTTCGCCGTCGACCTCCAACCATCGCATCGAACACCTTTTTCGCCGGAGCTTCGTCGTCCATACGGCAGACATGACCGAGCCAGCGTAGCCGCTGGATGTTAATTCGCTGCGCTACGTCCATGTCCATAGTCGTCACCAACACGTACAGGGCCGACGATTTTGCGAAGTATCTTCCTCTCGAACACTCCAAGGGCCGCTATGTCGTTTCGTGTCATTGTCCATGCTTCAGCGCCATAGAGAAGCACGGGCAAGATAAGCATCCTATAGAGTGCAAGTTTTGTCGGTCGAGAGAGGTCACTACTTCTTAATTGGCTACCGAGACCGTAGTAGCACCTGTTGGCAAGAGTAATCCTTCGCTTTATCTCCAGGCTAACTTCATTACTGCTGTTGATGGCGGTGCCAAGGTAGACGAATTCCTTGACAACTTCAAAGGTATACCTGTCGGCCTCGACGTGACGCTGCGAGTCCCTGCGTGTAGACAGCATATACTTCGTCTTGCCCTCATTTACCACCAGACCCATTTTAGCAGATTCTCTTTCGATAGCCGCAAAGGCAGCGGTGACATCTCACTTGTTACGTCCGATGACATCAATGTCATCAGCGTAGGCAAGGAGCTGGACACTTTTGTTGAAAATTGTGCCATTATGATGTACACCGGCCTTGCGCAGAACACTCTCCATGGTGAAGTTGAAGAGGTCACAGGCCAAAGGATCGCCCTGTCTGAAACCTCGGACGGCATCAAAGGGGTCGGAGAGGTCACTTCCAACCTTGACGGAGCTGCGCGTATGGCTCAACCTCGCTCTGCAAAGTCTCACGAGCTTTGCAGGGATACCAAGTTGAGACAATGCGGCATATAGGCGATCCCTTATCGGGCTATCGAATGCTGCCTTGTAATCGATGAAGAGATGGTGTGTATCGATTTGATTCTCATGGGTCTTCTCCAGGATTTGGCGAAGAGTGAATATCTGGTCGATGGTGGACTTACCAGGTCCAATCAGCGCCTTGGCGAGTGGCTTTAATCTTTCACATAGTACGCTCGTCAGGACCTTGTATGCAATGGGAAGTAGGCTGATACCCTGTAGTTGGCGCATATTGTTGGGTCGCCTTTCTTCAGCACAGGGCAAAGGGCACTGAGGTTCCAATTGTTGGGCATTCGTTCCTCCAGCCATATTTTGCAGATGAGCTGATGCATGCACCCAATCAGCTCACCGCCGCCGGCCTTGAACAATTCAGCTGGTAGCCCATCCGGCCTTGCAGCTTTATTGTTTTTGAGTCGCTGGATAGCGACCCGGACCTCGTCATGGCTGGGCGTTGGCACATCCACACCGTCGTCGTCGATTGGTGCCATCTGGACATCTTCACCACTGGCGGTATTGTTCCCTTCGTCGCCTGCGAGCAGCTTGGTGAAGTGCAGCTTGGTGAAGTGAAGTAGTGTCTTCTTGTAGCAGCATTCTTCGCTGCAGTGGCTGCGCGACACTCTTCATCGTACCATTGGTTTTTTGGTGGTGGGCGTCGAAAACCAAGGACATTTTCTGCGGCGGCGCGCATAGAGTGGGATAAGTGAGCCCATAATCCGCCGATGTCATCAGGTGGAGAGGGGGAGCGACCGAGCTGGTTGGAGAGGTGAGCGGAGTAGGCTTCAGCTACCCCTTGTGGTCGCAGCTTACTGATGTCCAGCATTCTTCGCAAACTAGGTTGCGCGGTCTTCGCTGCGCAAAGACGCATGCGTACCTTGGCTGCAACAAGGTAGTGGTCCGAGTCGATGTTGGGTCCTCTGAACGTGCGCACATCTAGAATGCTAGAATCATGCCTTCCATCAATCACAATGTGATCAATCTGGTTGCGGGTGGATTGATCGGGGGATAACCAGGTCGCCTTGTGGTTATCGAGGTGCTGGAATCTGGTGCTACTAACTACCATGTTTCGTCCCGCGGCGAAATCGATCAGCCTCAGACCGTTGTTCGTAGTGGTCTTGTGGAGGCTGAACTGCCCGACTGTTGGACCAAATATACCTTCTCGCCCGACCTTTGCATTGAAGTCCCCGAGGACGATTTTGACGTCATGGGCCGGGCACCCGTCCTCGAACTTCGCATAGAAGGCATCCTTGGTCGCATCGTCCTGCTCTTCCGTCGGGGCGTGCGCGCAAATTAGGCTGATGCTAAAGTATTTAGCCTTGATGCGGATCGAAGCCAGCCGTTTGTTCACCGGGGTGAACCGAGAGACGTGGTGGCGAAATTTCTTGCTGACCACAAATCCGCAGCCAAATTCGCGCTTCTCCGCATGGCAGCTGTAGTAGATGTCGCAGTCGGCTCGCTTGGAGCAACCTTGTCCTGTCCATCGCATTTCCTGGATGGCGGTGATGTCAGCCTTACATTTTGTGAGGGCTTTCGCCAGTTGGATAGAGGCACCTTCCCTATAGAGGGTCCGGACATTCCAGGTGCATATCCTCAGATCGTGGTCCTCAAATCGTTTGCTGTGGTCGTCAACATTGTGGGTTCCTTCCGAGGCTTGCTTTCTGGCTTTCATTGGTAGTAGATTTTACGTGGCGAGCACCAAACCCTGCGCACAACCCAAATTTCAAGTCCTGGGGATTGGACACGCTGCACACATTAGTTCACTATTCAGCGGGTGCCAAATAGCTATCCAGAAGTGCCGCGCGGAGGCTGTGTATCAGCTGGGATTGGACAGGGACAAGGATCGTTCTGGCGTTCGCCAGGTTGAACGCAATCAGAGACTTTACCTTGTATGTCCGCACCCTTCCTTCCAAGTTGCTCTTAGAGGTTTAAAATCTATGACCGACCCCTCTAGTTTTCCTCACTGAACATCCCTCTTTCAAACATACTCAACCCCTATCTCCAACCCTTAATGGGGCTCCCATACAAAATGGTCGTTTTTATAAAATAGGCTCCCATTGTTCCCATGTTGCCCCCAGATGTATCAAATGTATAGACGACACCCATTTATTTTCTCTTCCGAAAGTTTCTTCCAAACATACCTACCCGCTAACTCTAAGTCTTAAGGGGGCTGCCATACAAAACTGGCCATTTTCCATGCCATTGGCTCCCCACTTGCAAATGTAGTAGTTAAGTAAGCGAGAAAACATCGTATCTCAGAAACTACTGAACCGATTTCAATGATTTATTCAGCGATCGCCAACATTCTTGAGTAAAAAAAATACAAAATTAACTAAGGTTCAAAAGTTCACCACCAAAGGGCGTCTCCCGTACAATCGAACTTTTTTGCTCCCTGCTTTTCAAGACAGGGACAATACATTTAAGCGAAAATTAAACAGTAGGCATTGAGGCAACTGTCAAAATTCAAACTGAACTATAATCAAAATGGCATCAAGTTCGGTTGGTATTGTTCGCAGTTTGAGGTCGCATTCCGACATTTATTTCATTGGACAACCGACGATGAATATCATGGGAACAAAATTGCCCTCTAGAATGCAAGTGCTCAAAATGTTTTTTTTTTGTACCCGAAATCGTGAAATGTGTGCCGACGTAAGTGCATTTTTAGTGACGGACGCGGTAACGATTATTTGGCGTTTAGCATTTATTCCAACGAAAGACCGAAGTCATGTGAAAAAAAGTGATTTCCTTATTCAATGAATGGAAATCTTTACATAAGAATACCAAGAGAGGAGGTGTAAAACAAAAAATAAACGAAAAAGCATTTGTAGAGAGGCTGAATGATTTATTCGATATTGCTCACGCCAAAGTATTCCAGTTAATAAAATCTCCGGAAGATGCTGAATTTTTGCGACTGCAAGGACTGAAAGGACGTCAAGGATCCATGGCCGGTGTAGACGAAGTCGAATTAATAGAACAAAAACGACGATCGGAATGAGTAAGACAAACACGTGAAATTAAACACACAAACACGAGAAATTAAAGCAAACCTTGATTCACAGAGCGTCATTGCCGGTAAGTTATTATTATAATAACTCACAGTTTATGTTTACGTAATTGCGTAATTGTGCGTAATTTTAGTTGCAGAATTGTCGTCCAGCGAAGCGAGTGAAGAGGCAGCTAACTCAATCAGAACTGTAAATGCTTCTATCGAATCGTCGTTGCATTCACGAAAATTAACGGGAACAAGAGACTTCATAGAATGCATTACTCCAGAGCTTGTATCTGTCTTCGACAGATGCAAAATAAGTGATAAAGCAGCAGTCCGCATACTGATTGCGACGGCTCGAGCATTCGATTTAGATCCAAATAAATTCTGTTCGCAAGTGCCGTACACAAAATCGTAAAAATATAGCTGAATTTACGAAACTCAACCCACAGGTAATTTTTGTGCGATAGCCATAAGCCAAAAAGAATAAAATTTGTATTCATATGTTAATATTTTACACTTTTTAGTTGTCCGAAGCGAAATTTTTCAACGTTCACTGGGATGGCAAAACGCTGCCGGACTTGCAAGGTAGAACAAAAGTGGATCGACTTCCGGTAATCATCGCTTATGATGGCAACAAACAGCTCTTGGGCGTTCCGAAGGTACCATCCGGCAAAGGAAAAGGTAAAAATATCGCAGAAGCTGTGTACGAGCTGCTGTTGGAGTGGAAAATCATTAAACGTGTACAAGCTATTTCCTTCGATACCACATCAACGAATACTGGCCCATTCCAAGGAGCGACACGACAGCTTGAGCAATTATTGGAGCGAGACGATTCATATCTCCCTTGTAGGCATCATATTTACGAATTGCTGTCAAAAGAAGTATTTGAACTAAAATTTGGTAAATCATCTGGACCAGGAGTGCCTATATTTGCCCGTTTCAAGGAAGAATGGCAAAATATAAAAAATATAAGCCATACAGCCCTGGCATAGAAGACAATGAAATCACTAGAGAAGACCCAATTCACGCACAGAATGAAGTTCGAGAATTTTGTTTGTCTGCCCTTAATAAAAAACATCCCAGAGCAGACTACAATGAATTTTTGAAATTGGTAATTTTATTCCTTGAGAAAGACATCAGCTTATACAACTTCCAAACACCAGGGACCATCAGCAGATGGAAAGCATTTTATCTTAACCAAGAAGGAGTTGAATAGCCTTCGCGATATATGTATTTTTATAATAAAACTTTATGTCAAAGCTTGGTTTAGCTGCATTAAGGCTGCCGAGGCTCCCAGCCAAGACTGGCGTTTTTTGAAGGCCGCAGTGGACTACGCTTCGGTCGATAAAATTGTATCAGAAAAATTAGTAAAAAAATTCTGTGGACATCTTTGGTACCTCAGTGGTGAAGCTGTTGCTCTGTGGTTATTTGACTCAAATGTCTCAAACAATAACAAACAAAAAATTAGTCAAGCAATTCGCGCATTTGAAAATTACACAGAATATGAGAATGAGATATCCGATGACGAAGTAGGTTTATCATTTGAACAAGAGAGCGAGGAAGAATCTGATGAAAGTGAAAATGAAAAACAGCGCTCAGATCAAATTGTTGGCTTCGAACGTGTAAAAAGGCTCATACTATCACCGCAACAAGTAAGTCAATAATTCATCGCAAACGATTTGAGCTGTTTGGTAACGCATGAGACAATACACCTTTTTGAGCGGTTTGAATTGCCGAAAGATTTTATTTTCACGGAACCAAATACCTCGTCAGAATGCAAAAGCTACCAGCAAGCAGAAGACATTATACATAAATTGCATGTGGTCAACGATGCTGCCGAAAGGGGCGTCAAACTAATGGAGGACGACAATGACGTTTTGTGCCGAAACGAAAAAGAAAAACAGATTTTGCTTCAAGTTGTCTATGCGAGCCGCAAGAAATATCCGTCAAGCGAAAAAACAAAATTAATCTAATAAACAATTATTTTCTAAAACAATAAAAAGCATTTATTTTAAGCAATATTTCACTCGTATTTAAAATTAGGAGAAAAATGGTAAGAACCGAAATATTTACAACTCCGATTGTACGGGAGACGCCATCTGGTGGTGAACTTTTGAACCTTAATTAATTTTGTATTTTTTGTACTCAAGAATGTTGGCGATCGCTGAATAAATCATTAAAATCGGTTTAGTAGTTTCCGAGATACGATGTTTTCTCGCTTACTTAAGTTTTGTATGGCAGCCCCCTTAAGACTTAGAGTTAGCGGGTAGGTATGTTTGGAAGAAACATTCGGAAGAGAAAATAAATGGGTGTCGGCTATACATTTGATACGTCTGGGGGCAACATGGGAACAATGGGAGCCTATTTTATAAAAACGACCATTTTGTATGGGAGCCCCATTAAGGGTTGGAGATAGGGGTTGAGCATGTTTGAAAGAGGGATGTTCAGTGAGGAAAACTAGAGGGGTCGGTCATAGATTTTAACCATCTAAGAGCAACTTCTGCCCAGCTGTGCAATTTGTCGATTTTCCCAGCTTTTTTGTGAACTTTGACCTCGATGAAACGCCATTTGGCCCCACCCTAGCCCCAAAATGTTTTGGCTCACGCACTTTTTCACCAAACCGCATAAAATGAGAGGTTGCGGAGCATCGAGAACCCATTATTGAGAATCTCCATACAACACTAAATCCACTCTAGTATACATAACACTTCGTTCAATAATGTGTGTGACTAACTAATTAAAACACATTTTTTTGCCAAAATTCGTTTTTATTCATCAACATAGTTGCCATCGAGGGCGATACACCGATTATAGCGATCTTCCAACTTTTCAGTACCATTTTTTTTTTTGCTCCGAAGCATCGACACGTTCTGGTTTTGGTCGATTGTGAGCTCGCGCGGCACCCACTTTGCACATAGCTTTCGCATACCCAAATATTCATGAACGATATGTCCAACACGTTCCTTTGATATCTTTAGAGTGTCAGCTATACAAATCAACCTCAATTTACGATCTTCCAAAATCATTTTGTGGATTTTTTTGATGTTTTCGTCCGTAACAGCCTCTTTTGGACGTCCACTGCGTTCATCGTCTTCGGTGCTCATATGGCCTGTACGGAATTTAGCAAACCACTTACGAATGGTTCTTTTTGATGGAGCAGAGTCCGAATAATGTTTTTCAAGCCATTCCTGGCATTGAACAGTATTTTTTTTCATTAAAAAACAATGATAAATCAGCACACGGAATTGCTTTGAATTCATTTTTTTTGAAAACTCAAAAGTAGTGTCACTTAAAGCACTGTAACTTGTAAACTAATGGTCGGATTGACATATAATTTTGACAGTAAGCCTAAAAAGGTTCACAATTTCGAAAAAAAATATTGATTTAGTATTAGTGCCGCCATCTATGTGTCAGTCACACACATTATTGAACGAAGTGTTATACAGTGTAATCTGGGTGGATTGAACCCCCGATGGTACGACTACCCCGATAGAGTGAACATCAAAATTTTTACATTGAATACCCTACAATTTAAAATAAATTACTTCAGAAACTTCAAGTTACTGCCAACCAAAATTTCGGAGTATCCGCGTATGGAAAAGGCATTGTACAACTTGTTTGTGCGGCAGCGCCAGAAAAAAGTTCCTGTTAGTGGAGATATGTTAAAAAAAAGCAAAGAATTTACATTAATGAAAAGGAAGGCGGTTTTAACGCCAGTTTTAGATGGCTAGCCGGATTTAAATCACGCTATGGAATTCGTCTGTTAAAAGTGTGCGGCAAGAAATTGTCTTCAGATAGCCCGGCTGAACAGTTTAAACAAAAGCTCAATAGTACGATTTGTGAGGTACAACTTTATAAATGCCAATTTTACAACACGGACGAGAGTGGACTATTTTGCAAGTTGCTACCCGAAAGAACTTGTAACCAGTGCAGAAAAAACGGCTCCAGGCAGGAAATTATAAAAAGCCAGAGTTACAATTCTTTCATGCTCTTTCAAATCTTTCAACATTCCGGTGGACTACCGACATTCAAAAAATGCATGGATGACAGCAGAAATTTTTAAAGAATGGTTTCATAAGTGTTTTGTTCCACAGGGCAATTTAAAAAAAGAAAGGCAAAATTTCAATTTTTTACAAATTTCTTTATTATCCCCTTCAAAATACTCTCCTCCTGCGTCAATAAATGTATGCCAACGGTTGAATCAATTTTCCATACATTTTTTATAGGGAAATAGAAAAAAGTCACACGGGGCCATGTTTGGACTGTATGGTGCTGGCTGATGACATTGGTCGAATTTTTGGCCAAAAATTCCGAAATATTCAAGGCTGTTTTTGAATGAAATTCAGTTTTTTGGCACCAGCCGAGAAGTGACGCGTTTCAGGCCCAAAACATCAGTTAAAATGTGTTCGGCTGATCCAAATAGGATGCCCAACAACACAGCAATCTCCCTAATCGATACACAACGATTTTCCAACATGATTTGCTTCGATTTGATTTTTGATTTTTTCTTCGGTAATAGACGTTGATGGCCGTCGTGTAATCGTGCTCTAGGCTCTCTCGGCCGCCTTTGAACCTTTTATACCATTCGTATGTTCGTGTTTTCGACATACACGCTTCACCATATGCCTTTTGTAACGTTTTGTAACGTGTAACGAATCGGCACACGAAAGTTAATTTTTAACACAAAATTTTAGGCACGCGCGTTGTTTTAATTTTTCATCCATTATAAAAATCGCCACACAACAATTTTTCGACTTCTTCGTATAGACGCCAATCAAATACTAATCTTACGATATGCGTCACAACTTGACAGAACACCAATAAAAACATTCCCAACGTTGAGAAAATAAAAATTTACCGATTGGATAAGCGCGGAAATTCAAAATTCCCTATATATCTTTTTTGATCATAAGGTATACTCGTAAGTACGTAATGGTGAACAGAAAAACTCAATCTGGATATAGTGAACAATCTGGATTCTATGAACTGGCCTTGCATTAATTAGTTCACTTCACCCAGATTACACTGTATTACCTTTTTGACAATAATATTGCACTCACGCCTTTCAAGAAACACAAGAATTGCTAAAATTGCTAACTAACTAACAGCTTACCATTCTGACTGATTGTGCGACAGAAGCAAACACAAACAAGTCGCCGACAAGTGAGTAACTCGTCACAAAAAATTGTTTCGCTCATCCCTGTTGTAAGCCATATGGGGCACCTTGAATTTATTGAGCTCCACGTGGGCTCCCAACAGTATCCAGCCCACCCAGTGCAACGTGAAGAATGCGACGCTGATGATGTTCTCCATTTCTATAAAGAGTCTCGATGTAGGGTCGTTCAAGATCGTTTAGGTGCAGAAGAGGTACGCACCAGACAAGCAATAACAAAGTCCAGAGTCGAGCACAGTTACTACGTATTCTGAAGCGTTCATATTTCATATTTCGCGCTCATATTTGTGAGTTGTGGTGTATACAGAAATGCGGCCGAGGGCTGTATGCAACAGGCTGTATGTATGTCCTGGCCTAAGGGCCACTCTGGGATTCAATTGTATAGTTTTAAAGAAACCCTGATTTGGGTCATTATGACATTATATTCTTGTTTTCGATTAGATGATTGATTTCCCAAAAGTTATTTCGACGTTTTTTTATCAAACAGTTCATATCAAACAGTTTGTACACCCATTGCAAGAGATCCACTGTTCAGGTGTCAATATTATGATTCGATATCCAGGACTACAAATCGACTGTCGTCTACCCATCGGTTTGTCCGTTTGTACGTCCGTATGGTTTTACATCCGGCCTAATTTTCGAAGAAGTTAAGATATAAGAACGAAATTGAACCGGTTCCCTGTAGCCAACACCAAAATATTCCAAAATTATGGATATATTGTGATGGGAGAAACCCAGAAAATATTAATTTTTAATATCTCTCTTTGAACTTCTTCGTCTGATATTTTTCTCTCTGTGCTATAAAAGAGCCATAAATATTGGGATACAATAACTGTTATCTAAATCACACACTTTACTTACTTAGTTTTGTTGGCGCCCTAAAATGCGCCCATGTTGGAAAGTTCTCCTGAATCGAGGGTGACGGAAAGTCTTGCGACATGCGTTATAATTACTTAATTCAAGGTCAGTATTTCTTACATTTCGAATTTCCGTTTATAATGTCGAGAACAGAGCACCTTCCTCCAAGGTCCTTTCGAGGAGTTTTTCGCTAAATGAGTGCCTGCCGAAAAAGCAAAACTATTCAAGTCGTGTGCTGATACAACACCCATTTCAGCCTCAGTCCTGAGATACGACACAATCCAGCCACCGCAAACGGTGGACCATGATTAATGTTTTTGTAGAGCTCACACTGCTCGCTGTTCATTCAAATACGGTAATCGTAGACAAAACAAACAGAATCTAAGGCAAGGCATATTTTAATTGTGTACACTGCAAACGGATATGACGAGTGTCCTCGAGAGTATCAGTTTTGCTTACCTCAGTATCTGCTTACCGAGAGTCCATAAAAACATCTGTTAGCAAGACTGAGCCTTCCTTTGCTATCCGCGTTGACATCGTTCAAGCAGTTAATAGATGATAAATTGAATGGCGGCCTAAGATAGGCGAATTCATTAATGAAAAATATAGTTGTGCATCGAGGATGGATTCCTGTTGGGGGCATTTACCTGCTTGTGAACAGCTATATTTCATATTGCCACTGTTAACCATTAAACCCACTTGGGGTAGTTCGTTTTTAACAACAAAGTTTTGCAAACGCAGCGGTGACATCTCGTTTAGAGCAACATTTAAGAAAAAACAAATTGTGCTAATGCGGTTTATACGTCTTGTCTAAATCGTTGCAAGGTACTGGACACCTCAGTGAAGTCGGAGATGAAGATTGGACTCAAGTCCTCTCAAGCTTCGCAGGAGTACCCAACTCAGACATGGTGGCGTATAAGTAACCTCAAATTGGTGTATCAAAAGCAGCTTTGAGGGTCAATTCTTGACTAGTCATTTAATTTTGCTATGTTATCAAGCATTGAAAATGTGGATTATACTAATATTTTTAATGAAGAATAATGTCGTTTTGCTTTGTGTTAAATAACAACTTTATCGAAATTAATAATTTCGACTGTATGTAAAATATGTATATTTTTTAAAAAATTCTAAAAAAATTTGCATATGTTCAACTAATTAAAGCTTCAGCTCAAAAGCGATTCGCAAACGATCTACTTTGAAAAATTGAATATAAAAATACTCTTCTGCCAAAGGTTCGCTTCTTAGCGCAAAATCATCGAAAATTCGATGTTGGGAAAGCGGCGGTTAGATGGCACCATCACTTAGGCCAATCACCTACCCTGGCAGAACAACACAACTGATTAACGTAACCAACACAAGGCTGTCTTGTGGAGGCCCTATGCTCCAGAGAGGAGTGAACACGGAACAAAAAAAACTTAATTAACCGTCGCACGCGAGCTCAATTAAGCAATTTTTCAAAATTATGTACTTAAATCATAATTTTAGAAACGCACTCGGCCCTCTACGCCCTGCGAGCAAGTAGCACCTTGGCAAACGTTTAAAATCACCGAACGACAGAGGCGTCGCTCCACAGTGATTGCAGCCGCACGATGAGCAGCGTCAACAGCAACGCGTTTTTCAGGCCGCACTGGATGTGTTGGGCCGTGACAGGCATTGTGCCAGAGATGGTCTCGTACAAGGCCCTTTACCGGGTGTACGGCTTGATTGCGAATGTCTTGGTGACGATTTGCTATCCGACGCATCTGGCGCTGGCGCTCTTCAGGAACGAGACGCTGGCGGACGATATTCAAAATCTGGCCGTGTGCGTGACCTGCGTCGCCTGCTGCACCAAATTCATCATCTACTCGGCAAAGCTGCGGAAGGTGCGGGAGATGGAGGGAATTCTGGCGGCGCTGGATGCGCGCGTCGCCACGGCCGAAGAGCGACAGCACTTCGGACAGATACGAAAGAACATGCGCTACATTGCGTACCTCTTTCTGTGCGTCTACATGTCGGTGGGCGTGACGGCGGAGCTGTCCTTCATTTTTCACGAGGAGCGCAGTCTGCTGTACCCGGCGTGGTTTCCGTTCGACTGGCGCAACTCGACGCGCAACTTCTACGTGGCCAATATGTACCAAATAATTGGCATATCCTTTCAGATACTGCAGAACTACGTGGACGACACCTTTCCGCCCATGGCGCTGTGCCTGCTGTCCGGCCACATAAAGCTGCTCGGTATGCGTGTGTCGCGCATCGGACACCACTGCGCGGACATGCGGGAAGACGAGCGCGAGCTGCAGCGTTGCATTGTGGATCAGAATAACCTCTACAAGTGCGTACCAGCCACTTTGTTAGCGCTTCTCGTTGGCTGTGAGCAAATCCGATTCTATTTCAGGCTCTTCGACACCATACAGGACATCATCTCGCTGCCCATGTTCATACAACTCGCAGTGGCCGCTTTCAACATTTGCGTCGCCACGGCAGCTCTGCTGTTCTTCGTGAGTGCGCCGCTCGATCGGCTCTACTTCTTTGTGTACGTCATGGCAATGCCGCTGCAGATTTTCCCCACCTGCTACTACGGCAGCGAAATTCAGCTGCTCTTCGGCCAGCTGCACTACGACATCTTCTGCTGCAACTGGACCGGCCAGAGTCGGCTCTTTCGCAAGCACATGATTCTCTTCTCTGAGCGCTCGCTGAAGCAGAGCACCACCTTTGCCGGTGGCATGGTGCGCATACATCTGGACACGTTCTTCTCCATCTGCAAATTCGCCTACTCGCTCTTCGCCGTCATCATGAAGAATAAAGATTGAAGCGGCTAGACGAAGTGTGTAGCATTTCGCTCACGAGACAAACCTTCAAATAAAACAAACAAAGCAAAATGGCGTATCAATTTAAACACACTTAACTTAACTAATTCGTCATTAGCGGACCAACACAATGACTTGAGCTTGTCAAATTTCAAACATCATTTTGTCTTATAGCGCACGTGCACTTTGTTCAATATGCAATAAACAAACAAACTGGAAAAAGCGAGCGCAGAAGTTGGAATACACACTCGCACACTCCTTCGAAGAGTGTAGGGGGAAATCGAAGTATGAGGACATTTTTTACAATCTTCTAGGCCAGAACTTATGCCATTGAGACATGAGACATATCCACGGCATCAGCTACAAAACTCACCACACTAACAATTGAATCTGTCATATCATTTGAAATTTTTCTGCATTCTTACAGTCCGGTCAATCTGTATACATTTAATTGTTTGTCCTGACTGACTGACTGACAGATTCATCATCGCTACAAATATGAAATTAAACTGTAGATACATCTTGAAAAATGAACCTCCGCTAAGACGCGATTTTTTGAAATTCTTGGTGAAAACACTTAAAATAAAAACGAATTCTATACGTATTTTTTATTTTTTCGAAAATCAAAATTTAACGGGGTCAACAATGGGTCAAGGTGTGTATAAGGGATGACCACGAAAAAACCCTGAACTTCAAAGTTGGTGAAAACACTTGAAATCAAATATAATTTTGCACGTGTTTCTCAGTTTTTTGAAAATCAAAAGTTAAAGGGTTGAACCTAAAGTTAAAAGTTTGTATGGAGAGACGATTTTATAAGCCTTTCGACATCATACATAATGAAAGTACTTAACATGTGAAATAACACTGTGCATGTCGAAAATTCAGACATGGGGGGGACCTACTGAGTGACTTTTCTATAGGTATACTGAGTTGAGATGCACCAGCCGTTTGGCTGGATTGGCTCTAGTTTAAGAGAAATCCGACTTTGAAGTTTGCTCATTTTAGTCGAGTTCGTCGCTTAAGTCTTCGAACGTTTAAATGCTAATAGGTCCTAAATCGTTCCGAATATCGCTTTACTGTCTTCGGCAAGTTTTTAGATATTTTAACGACCAACAAGTTTGCTTAAGACACCAATCCAAAAAGAATACATTCAAACTGTGTAATTGCGATATGTGAATTTTTTTGCGCAGCACAACGTGGCGTATGAGTGTCATTTAGATATACATTTAATTATACTTACACAATCACAAACCTTACAGCTCAGAATGTGCGGTCTGCTGAGACGAAAAAAAATGGTATAAATAGTTTTTTAGTCGGTCAAACTGCCTTTGAAAAAATTAAAATTGCCTGATATTTGATCGAAAAAATAAAAGTCACAAAATAACTGTTATTTTTGACCGATAAAATAAAAGTCAAAAGTAACAGTTATTTATGCCTGATATGATAAAGGGCACAAAATAACTTTTATTTTTGTCGGTAAAAATAAAATGTAAAAGATAACAGTTAAAATCTGACTTTTTTGATAAAAACCATAACCGGTACGGTGCCTGGAAAAAACATGAATTAACGGACCTTTTGACTTCAAACTTGGTGAAAGTACTCTTGGTGAGAAATAATTTTACACGTGTTTTTGATTTTTTTCAAAGCTAAAAATCTGACGTGGTCAGTTTGTATGGAGGAACAAGATTTAATGGGCCTTTTGACTTCAAATATAATGTGGCACTTCAAATGAGAAATAATTAGATGAGTATTTTTCCATAAAAATCTGACGGGATCAACAAAGGGTTAGGTTGTTTTACTGGCCTCATTGGCCCCATTGACTTTAACCCTTTCGACTCCGAATTTTACGCTGTGTCTCGATATTACTTTTTGTTATTTAAATCATAAAACACTTGTCTAAGTGCACACGAGATTTGAAGTCGCCACGCCTCTTTGTTAGAGTTATAGAGCTATTTTACTTTCAAACAATTTTAGCTTAAAACGGGTTAAATAATTTTTGTATCAATATTTTTTAGTTACAGAAAAATTATTGAATATTTATGGAAAAATACAAAATCATCATTTTTTGATTTTATTTAACCATTATTAAAGAAACAGGGTTTTGATCAAACGCGCCCAATTCGTAGACTTCAAATAGAACACAAAATTTCCCTGATATTACTGCAAATTATTGGAAATAATTTTGGGGTTAAAAGTAAAATTTTTTTAATTTGCTTTGAATTCAATTCTAAAAATATTAATTTGTTGGTGCCTACTTAAATTAAAACCATAAATCAATCGTAGCTTTTGCTATAAGATGACAAATAGGTGAAGTTGCTCTTAGGCAACTTTGAGGTCGAAAGGGTTAAACTTGCATGAACCAAGCCTCCTAAATCGAAAATGAACTTTTCAACTTCGAATTTAACAAATTTGCTTTAAGATAGTCAAACACATAGGCAACACTGATCACAATGTTGAATTTAAGCGAAATTTTAGATAAGGTTAATGTCCTGACACCGACTCGTAATAACGATTTGGTGTGATAACTGTTTGCTGGGTTGCTTATTGGCTTAAATGTACTTCTGCCATGGAACATGATTTAGTTAATTTGCTGTGAAAATGAGGTTAGGAATTGCATCCAAACAACTCATACAACACACATGCAGACATATTGACCACAAGTAGACCAGCGTCATTTGCATTTGTTCAACATTAAAGCCGGTAAGTGCGCAGTATTTCCGCAAACAATCATTTCAAAGGCAGCCACCGCAAGGCACACGCCCCATTACAACTACACATGTCGAACAAGTGGGCCGAATGCCACTCCTGCTATGGACGTTATTGTAGGTTAGTTTCGATCACGGGTGCGTTGGCTGCACGGCTGAATAGCTGAATGGCCGATTAGCTGGCAGGTTGACTGCGACACAGGCGGAATGAAAGCAGTCTGGCTGGCTGGATGGCAGTTCGACATGGACCTTGAGCCAATAATTCCACTCCGAGCAACTTATTCCCCACTGAATTGCTGACCGCTGCGCCAGTGCATGTACGACTTGTGTGTTTGCGTCGGCCGGCGCTCGTGTCAATTCAATCTAGGCGCGTGTGTGAGTGCGTGTTGTGCGCGATTTTATGAGCACACGCACACTCATTAGTTGCGGCCACGGCGCACATCCGACGCCGCTAATTTGCATTCGGCCATTGAGCGCATTCTGGCCAAACGTTAAGGGCCAACAGCGAACCACCGACACTGACTGCAATCGTCTGCCAAGTGGAAATCGGGCAGAAAACTACAGGAGGCGGAGAGTGGCAGTGGCAGCGGAGGCTTTGCTTCATTGAGCTGCAATAGCCGGAAATTCCTTTGTGCTTCGCCAGTAGACACGTCCAGTTGAAGCCGTAATCGATTTGCACGCATTTCCGGCGAAACGAGAGCACAGGCCCACGCACACACTCGCACTCGCATTCAACCAGCCAACACGCACTGATGGTCTGATCAACCGCGAGCACGCCCGTGTGCATTGCCAGCAATCATATTGTTATCATTTGTTGTTGTTGTTGTTTTTGTTCTGGTTGGCTTGTTGTTGCTGCCTTGGTCACTACCGGGCCGGTGCTCGTTGCGGGCTGTAATGAAATTTCCTAGATTGAATTTATATGAATCTGCCTATCACACACGAAATGAGAATACAAAAAAATATGCCAGCTTCCTTGCAGTGCACATGCCGACACACAACATTTACATTAGCACATAAATACACGCATACATGTTCGAATGCATAACGAATATGTGCCCGAAGCAAATTAAATTGAAAACGTTGTTATCACGATTTAAAATTCGTATATGAAGCACAGCTGCGATTTCTCATTTCCGCCTCGCACTTTTCACTGGGCGCTTGAGTTGTGTTTGTTTCTTGTTGTACTCGTATCCTGCACGGAGTTGCCAGGGTATATACACTTTGATACGAGTGCACAACATAGGCGTAACATTTATTTTTACCGTAGTCCCAGAGACAAAAATTTGAAGCTATCAAACCGCACGAAATGAGCAGCCAATTGAAATTAAAATTGCAAAAAGTTGGCAGTCGATAGGATGATGATCCTTGTTATGTTTATGTATTTGTACATATTTTTGAAGAAAGGAACCTACAATGTGGTGCCGGGAACTTTTTCACATGCAGTTGGAGTTGGTTGTGGCGGTGAATCGAACCTAGGTCCAACATGTGGTCCAATGCACTAACCAGCTGAGCCGCGGGCATCATCGTGACATATGTACATAGGTTAGGTTAGGTTGTAGTGGCTGCCTCTGTGTGAGACACACTTAGACCTCCGTACGGCATACAGTGTATGGGATATGAATATCGATAGAAGTAGATGAGTGTTTCATCAGCCCGAGCTAGGAATCGAACCCAGAGCTTCGGTATGAGAAGCCAGCACGCTACCCGCTGGACTATCGACGCCGGTCGCCAGTATCTTCCTAAAGATTCTTAACCGTTTTTACGATGATCTAAAGTACGTTGAACTAGAGAGACCATAAACACAAATCGATGGGTGCCCTTCTCTCATCGATGGTTACAAATATTAATATGCAATATGCAATATTGCCAAGTCAACAATAAATATTAGACAATCTAGTCATCTGTTCAACTTAGACTGGAACTTCATCAGCACATTAGTTGCGCAATGAGTAGCGTCGCCTCATTGTGGTATCACATCGAGCCATCTTCTTCTTTTACCACTTTGTGGCTATGGTGCAACGTATAAGTAAGTCGGCTAGAAATAAACTGAAGCATTCATCTTACTTGCTATAAAAATTTCTTTGATGTTGCTGGTTTTTGTCATTTGATTTTAGTTTCACTCACACTCGCACACTCGGTCGTAGCGACAAATGCCATTTCACTGGAACGTGCAGCCGAAGCGAAGTAGAGCGACGCGCGTTTGCATTTATATTTAGATCAGCACGCTCCAAACGCTCGTCCGTTGCCATTAATTTTCGATGCCAATTCGGGCACTTTTCGCCCTATGCGAAGCAAGATTTTATGTCTCATGTGCGCGTGCGTGAGAGGCGCTAAAGCGTGAATCCTTTATTCACTTCATAAAAGCTCAACGTGGGACACTGTATTTAGTCTCCGTGCGAAAGTGAAATTTGCCTCAAACGTAATAATGAGTTTGGTGGCTTAACGTGGACATCAGTGATGTAACAATTGAGACTAACGATTGACTACAGTGTTGCCAGATGCCTGAAATGACTTTCTCCTAGATTTTAAAAAAATACTGAAATTTCCTCCCAAAAGTTAAAAAAATCTCATAAAATTTTTTAAATATTTTTTAAAGGAATTAAACTTCTCATACAAAATAAAAATATATACATATAATTTTTTTATTGCGGCCTTTTTTATTCATCTTCAGTTTAACAACAAAAACTTAACAAAAACAAAACATATAACAAATGAATTAATAAAAAGTGTCGTTTTTGGCGGGATTTCATTGTGGCAGCAATAAGTGAGAACGAGATAGAACGATTTTGTAAGCTTAAAAATGTTTAACACAATAGGGTGCTTTGAGTCGTTATCCAGAAATCTCCCAAAAATCCACTAAGGATCCGAAAAATCAACTAACATAAAATATGAATCTCCTAAACTTTCTCTTAAATATTCTTCCTCCTAAAAATTCTCCTAAAAGGCCAAGAATCTCCTAAATTTAGGAGGAAATCTCCTGATCTAGCAGCACTGATTGACTACTTTAAAGAAAATTAATGTTCTTCTTGTTTTGCTTAGGTAACTTATAAAAAATAGTTACGGCATTTAGGTCCGCCACATATTTCTAGTCAAAACGTTTTGAATTCGTTACGAACAATTCTAAACCTGAGAACGCTTTTTCTATTGGAGTTACGAAGTTCCTCCCAACCGTTGTGATGATTTCTATATGAAACATTTTCGTTGGAAGACCGTCATTCAATCAAAGAATCGTTCATTCCATCATGGGCGTACCCAGAAAGTGGCAGGAGAGATCATTCCCCCCCTTAAACTTGAAATTATATACTTTTTATATGTGTTCAGAATTCTATATTCTTTTCGATTTGAATTCTTTATTATGCATTTTTAATAAAAGTTATGTTTTTCACCATCCCCCCTACTAATATTTTTCCTGGGTAAACCCATGCATCACACCACGTAGAGACAAAGTTCCTTCGTACTGCAGAGTTAATTTCCTAACATTTATGGAGCAGACTACTTGCGAAGAATTTGTTTTTGTTTTTTGTTCCTACTCTTATGAACCAATCTCTAACTTCATTTGTCTTCTGACAAAATATTCTTATAAATCAAAGCTTAAACTTGACTGCGTTCTGACGCCTATACAATAATTTCTGTTTTTTTGGACACATGAAACAAAATTTGCGCAACTACTACAAGAATCCAAACTTATATCGAGGTACTTTTTTTTAGAAATGTATTCTGCTTATCAAAACATACGATTTTTTTAAAACGAATATCAGATTTTATTCAGCTTATTGTTTAATACACAATCAGTTTTGCAAAACACTGAATTAATTATAATTGATTTGACGTTTTGCAGTCAGACCGGCACGGATTTTTTTTATTAGGTTAGCAAGAAAGTAATTTGATTCGGTTTTGTTGTCTGAAATAAAACTAATTTTTTTTACAGCCAATGAATTTTAATCTATGATTTATTTTTCAGTTTGTGCAATTTTATCATTTTTGGGTTCCATGCTTTCGCGCTCAGCGGTCAGCAAAAAAATACAAGTCAAAGTCAGATCATCAACATTAGTGAAAGTTTTACGATTCAAAGAGTATTCTAAACTTCGGAAAAAATGGTAGTCTAATGGTACAAGGACAGAACTTCCCCAGTCCCAATCAAGGTTCAATCATTTTCCCAATCAAGGTTCAATCATTTTCTACACATCACCAAAGATGTTGGATTCCTTGGGATTTGCTAAATTTGGACGTTTTGCTTTGATTGCTCCCTCCAGTTTCATTACTTGTTGACAGTAAGCATCTGATTGATCGATTGATTCCCTGAAAGCAGCTAAAGGTGCACAACTCGTTTGTAATTCAAAGAAATTCATCGCTTGACCGTTTTTTGATGCAATTCAGATTTCGATGTGGTTTTCATCACGCTTCGTTCGATGCTATAGTAAACGACCAATTTTAAATTTCAGTGATTATTCAAATCAAAAAATGTCGATTTCATTGTGATTGAGATGCGTTTTGCATTGCTTTCTTGTGTTAAGTGAATCTCTTTCAATTCCAGCGGAACCCAAGTATCGGGCTTTTTTGTAAGACTCTTTTGTAAGGCAATAAACACCATAAACTTCACATATTTCATTGTAAGCCTTAGTGGGTTTATTGACTTAACAAAAATAAAACAGTAAAATATATCGAAAAAGTTGTTTTTGCATTACAAAAAACCCGAAATTGATACCAACCAAAAATTTCGTGCAATTTACTTGTAATGTAAGCTAAATGTGACAGCTATAAAATGTCGAAAAGGAAAAATCATAACGTTTACAAAAGTCCTTCAAAGCAAACCTAAAGTCATATATATCTGAAAACCGAAATTACTTTCATGCCAACCCTTCCACCCTTTGAACTAAACTCAT
The DNA here is from genome assembly GCA_963668005.1 of Melieria crassipennis. NCBI lineage: Eukaryota > Metazoa > Arthropoda > Insecta > Diptera > Ulidiidae > Melieria > Melieria crassipennis. The sequence goes on along the minus strand of OY764963.1, from coordinate 86,247,153 downwards.
TGCGAATTTGTATTTTGTTATATTTTATTCATCGACATCGACATGAATTAACTGCTTAGTTGAAAATGCTACTCGTTGTGTTGACTGGAATGTGTTGTGTTGAATGAATTCAAATTGAGAGGATTTCTGGTTTTTAGATTGAAGACTATAGAGTTGCCTACCTTTGGTTATTTGTTAAACAAAACAAATATTTGGGAATTAAAAAATTAAAGCACCCATACAGTTTTGCACACAAGGTCTGAAAGTGTTAAGTTCAAAATAAACATTATGGATTAGGGAATTTTTAACTTTTAATACGAAATTTGTTTCTCTCCTACATATTTTACACAACATGAGCGATACGTCATACGTGTGTTGGGCTGCACGACTTAAGCGACCGACATTGTAAGCAATTAACGCCGAATACATTCGGCCAACAAATCCCGCAAATTACAAATAAAATGGCGCCATTTCCGGAGACACATCACAGCCAGGCGATAAATGTGAAATGTGAGAGAGACGCGTGCGAGGAGGAGGCGCCCGAAATCGGGACCTGCTGCACCGCCAGACGCTGGTACGAATGACAGAAGGATGCGCTGTCGGCAATCGATGATCGTTGCGGAGGTTGTGACGCCAACCGAAAAACTCTATTCGAGCACTTTGTGTGTGGCACTTTTAGTGTGAGTGCGTGCCGGCGCTAAGGAGTGGCACGCGGGGCCTGAAGCGCGATACGTGCATTCGAATCAAAAGCGTCCTAACAGTGCAGCTGAATGTGCGGGGAGCAAAATAAAAAGCGAAAAACTGCATGTGGGCTAAATTAACGACATTTGCAAGGCGCACACGTGCGAGACCAAGCGGCGTATGAATGAATGTGTTTGAGTGCGCGCCTGCTCGTGCAAGTACACTGTAGGGGAGCGAGGCACCACATTCTTCGCGTTGATGAATTTTACACAATTTTTTTGTTTTTCTCTGATTTCAGTCAACCAAGTCGGCTGAAGCAATGCAACGCCGTAATCGATGCCATCCATGGTTTGTGGAATTTTGGCGCATTTCGCCCCTTCTCCCTTATGATAAAGTCACAAAAACAACGTTTGACAAGGGTGAAAAAGAGAGAATTGCACGCTTTAAGTGGGACGCTGCGGACAAAGCATCAAACTTTAAGGGACCTGAGTGTGAATCGACAAAACGAAGGTGAAATTGTAATAAATCAACGTATTGTCAATGGCCAAATGAGGTCAAAAAGGTGACGAATATTCGCTGCGAGTTATGAGAAAGCATTTCCGAGTCGTCATTATTAGGTGCTTTAAACGAGTATGGGATTTTTAAAGGAAATTGACAAGTTCCGGCAATAATTGATGGCTTCAGTGTTACGTACATTTGTATGGTTGTCTGATAAAGTAATTTATTTCGAGCAAATAGTGAGCGAAAAGAAGCGATAAACAATGTTATAAAAACGTATTTTGTACATATGTATGTATGTACATATGTATAATTAAAAGAATTTTATTTCGCAAATTGAAGAAAGCGACAAATTGAGAATTGTAACCTTTTTCCATCACGATCAAAATGTGACAGTGATGTGGGACTAAGAAAGCAAACATTACAGATGGAACGTATACGAGTTCGATTAGGAAGGTGGCTTCTCAAATTACACGACTACGTACATATGTACATTCGATTCGATGTATGTAGACATGTACCCAACATATGTTGATATTATCAGCCGATCTGCATATGTATTTAGTTTGTTTTTGACAGATGTAAGGAATGGACGTGTTTTGGTGTGCTTGGCTATTTTTTTGTAGTACGAATCGTGGCTTCGAAATAACCTGAATCAGCTGAATTGGTCGCCTGCGACTTTCTGCTGTGTCCAAAAATCGAAAAGACCCATGAAAACACGATTGAGGCGATAAAAGTGTTTCGAGGATTGGAAAATCGCTGGCACGAGTGCCATTGATCAGAGGAGGATTAGTTACTTTGAATAAGACAACAATTACACCTTGAGACACCTTTGTTTTTGAACAGATCTCGTATGTTCTTATATTCAGTAACAAATTAAAAACAAAGAAAATTAACGAAATTTCAAAGCTTTTACACATCTCCCAAAAAAAAGAAAACGTAGTAAACTTCTCTTTCCATGAAGTATTTTTGGTGCTCGGTGTTGCATTTAAAAAGTCAACAGTGGCAGTTTTAAAAATTCATTATCAACTCGCATATGACAGAGCGCCGCCAATTCGCCTCATCCATTCTGACAGCATAATTTGTGAACCGACCACAGACAGAGTAGACGAAACCAACACGTTGGAGGACACGTTTTTCTTCAGCGAACAGTTAACTACTCGTCGGTTGTGTGCGAGTAACCGAGGACGGCAAGTTGCAAATGATGAATGGACACACGGACGAATTAGCAAAAAACTGGAAAAAAATATGAGATGCGAAATCTGAAAAAAGCCAAAAGTGCAGCAAAAAACGCCATGACCAGAGCCACATGCGACACGATCATGTAAATGTGTGTGTGTGTTGAGTGTTTTTCAACGTATAGAAAAAATTGTGTAGAACTGAACTTAAAATGGCCACAGCAGACTTCATGCTGAAAATTCGGTTTAATTGGTGTCCCTTTTTGCTGCCAGCTTCTTTCGTTTTGTTCAAACGACGGAAATGTGGGCCCGCAAAGTGTTCACGTCCTTCGCCTGCCACTCACATACACACACACACACACACACACTTCTACACGCTTACTGCATGCATAAAAAGGAAAGTCTGCGCATGTTTGTGATAAGTTAATTGCATCGCCTTTGTGATTCCGTCCGGCAGCGGGCAGCAGAAATGAGCTGGCCGAGGCGAACGCCACGTAGGTCCATGGTGGCGAGGGATAAAAATAGAATTAATAGTCGTAGGACAAGAAAATTGTGTGCACCTAGTCTCTTAATAAAGATAAGTTTATACGTGGAAAATTAATCAAATCGCCAACTACACGAAAACAAACCAAATACTTAGTTGAAAGTATTTCGAAAACTATAAAAGATATATTCATGAAATTTGGTACAGCAACTTACACAATTAATTTAAAGCTATTTGTTGAAAATGTTTATGATGAATCAACAAATATTCAATATTATAGATTTAAATTATGTGGGCAGTGCCATGCCCTCTTGTCCAACGCTCACTCCGTTCTTTCAGTGAAAGAACGCAACTAAATGATAAGTTCGTACCAAGTTTCAGTTTCAAGTTATGAGTAAACTTTGGGTCGTAAAGAAAGTGCCAACGCCCCTTGTCCAACGCCCATTAAATTTCAATTTGTTTTTCTTTTTAATCCACTCCTGTTTTAAGGCAATCAAAACAAACACACAAAAATCAAAACCGTCGACCCATTTTTCTACAAACCATATGTAACTTTATTTTTATTTTTATTTATTTACAAAAGTAATAATTATAAATAATTATTCCTCTTAAAATTGACATGAGCACTGGCTGCTAAGGCCTTCGGCTCAGATATGCCAATGAAAATTTCGATTTAATTTAAAAACGTCCAAGTTTGTGCAGCTAAGTTGTATGTATTCAATTAAAACATACTTTTTGCTACTTGCCATCGCAAATATTTCAGAGTAATAGTGAGTTAACTTTTCTTAAACTGTATACAAAGTTTGATACCACAACAACTTTATTCTTTCGAATTGATTTTTTTTTCAAATAGAGGTAAAATAATATAGAAAGTAAAACAAAAGAGGAAAACCTTCCGGAGAGTTCTCAAAAATACTAAATTTATAGAAAATATTTACTTAACATAAGGTTTCATTGCCAATTACTCAGTAAGATACCTTAAATTTACATTCACTAAGTGAAGTAAAATTATGGTCTACCAACAGCATAGAAATTTGTATTTTCAATATCCGTTTTCACATTTAATTGAATTCAGGTATTTACTTCAGTAATATGAGCCCGTTTTTCCACATTGAACATTGGAACATTAATTTTTTTGATTGTTGTTCCTACTCGCAACACTGTGCGATACTGAGAATAAAAACTAATTTCATGTCCTGCCGGAAGCAATTAAGTATGAAATTAAATATGCAACGCACAACAAACACATTTTTTAGTTGACTGCTATTTTATGCTTTTCAACAGGTAATCCAATAACTATTAGGCGGAATTATTTACGACACATTGCGGAGTTCATGTCGCTGTGTATCTTTTTTAATGCTTTTAAATTTTTGTTATACTACTCGTACTACAAACATAACCAGATGCGTTAACAAAAGCGTAAATGACTTAAATTTGCTCTAAAAATTTTAGCTTAAAAATCAAGTTAAAAAAGAAGAAGAAGTGGGGTTTTCTCTGGAGCATAAGTTGTGAACCAGCAGGACACAACGGGATAGTTGAACGATACGAAGAATCGCCTTCTTGTTGTTATTGAATGAACCATTTCGCTTTATACTTTAAAATTTAAACATTTCAAATTCTTTGATTTGTTTTTCTGTGTGGCCATAACAACAATATTCCACAATAATTTGAACAACTTTTTTTACCGAACCCTGTTTTTAGAGTGTTGCCTTGAGACAGCAACCGTATTGCGGCGGTAAAAATTATTACAATACGCAATACGAATTTATAAAAGTCTTTTTTGAAATCATAAAAATTTTTTATTTTATTACGAGGAGACTTCTGGTTTGGAGACCACCTGAACTATTTTTCAATGGAAAATATTCCTTTTTTTAATATTCCAAATTGTTCCCAACATCTGAAGCAGAGCTTTCAATTTATGAAAAAAGTCTTAAATTAAGGTTTCGTGCTTAAGGGTTTTTATTTTTTTTGGGGAAGTTTTGAAAAAGTTTTGTTGTTTGAAGACCTCCCCTATTTTTTAATGAAGAATTTTTTCCCAAAAGACAATATGGTATTTTTTCAATATTTTACTCAATACAAGCTTTTTATGAAAAATTTTAACGAAAAACATGAAAAAAGGGGGTTAGGAAAGGGGGAGGGGGGTTCGTGTATACACAAAAAATATTTATACTTTTAATGCAAAGAACTTTGTCTTAGACATCAAAGCTCTAGCTCTTCAAGTTTTTATATGTTACTTTCCGTGTAAAAGTCTATGTGCAAATTACAAAAAACTCAGACGTGCTGGACTATTACTTTGTTCGACAAAAATGATCAGCATGACGTCCTCTTTCCGGAATATATGGTCGTAACTCTGTTGCCCACAAAAAGTTTAAAATTGTTGTACTGTGTAATTAGTTGAACATAAAAGTTTTGACGCCGAAGTGGAAATAATTTCTTCATTCAACAACAAATAATTTATTTTAACAGCTTACAAGAGCCGTAAGCGCCTGTCAAGGCTCGCGCTTTATCGCACTTTAATGCGCAAATCCGCTGCGTTGCTCAGCTTTTCACCCAATTCTGTTGCAGCGAGTACTTAAATATGAGTTACAATTCTGCTCGCTTTCATGCTTTTAATTTGAATTGATTTATTCCCGGACGTGACTTCATTTACAGCCACTCACACACACATACGCACACATCTTCCCATTAGGCACACGCACACACCGACAGCAAGCAGTCGTTGAAGCCAACAGCAGAAGCCCGCTGGCACCTGTTGTCTTTGCGTGCTCTGACTCCTATATTACATTGAAATTACAACAGCAATAACAACTGTGGGTCGGTGCGCCAGTGCGAAAACAAAAGCCAAAATTTCGCCGAATTTGCCTCTTGAACGTCGACACGAACCAGCAGTCGAGCCGAAATTGCAGACAGCACTCATTGCGCGATTTGTCTCGCCGTACGCCGCACTCTGCCGAACCTTTTTGACCGCTGCGAAGTTGAGCGACGGTATCATAATTCAGCTTTGGTTGTGCGTGCGGATATAATGAAAGGATCGCGCAGATAATTGAGTGAGACGCACTCAAAGCACTGAACTCTGACCATGCAACATTTCGAGTTGGAGATGGCGATAAAGATGAAGGAAGTCATGAAATATTCAATGACGGCATGACATAATTTACGGACGTTTTCAAGATTACCTGAGAAGCCAGGTACAGTTATGTTCGTCATTAGTTCGGCAGGCAGTTGAAAGGGATTGGAAGAAGAGACATGTAGGGCAATTTGGCAGGTTGTGATATTCCAGTAATGTGAACCCGAATCATGTTGAACTTAATATGCAACAAATGAAGCCATCGATGTCGCCCATAGAAACATCGTTGAGTTCGGCGAGTGGAACAGGCAGCGCATCGTTTCTGTTCATCTGACAAAGTGTCGGATATGTAAAAGGAAGATGCAGCATCGCGTCGCGTCAGACCTCTTCTCGTAATATGGCCACCAATTCTTTCTTACTCACCTGTAATTATATTTACCGCCACCCTTGTTTTGCGTATGCAATAATACAACAAAAGTAGGTTAACCCTCAAATGCATATTGATGCCTTTAGGCACACTAACATATTTGTGTATATCTTCAAATTAAACCCCGATATAATATTTTGAAACGACCAGCACATTCGAAATCTGTTAGCTTATATTTAGTAGTTTATTAATATTTAATTCACTTTTCTGTGGTTTTCTGTGTTAAAAAGAAAAACCTATTTTTATTTAGCAAACGTGAAAATAATTCATGCATTTGAGGGTTAATGTTCTTCTATGCATTTTTGCGTTGTGTTGTTGGCCTTTCTTTGCTTTGAAGCATTTGATATCCTTGCAACTCTCAAAACTTTCGAGGAAATTGATTGTGCATTTACAATGCATTTGATGCATGCATTTACTTTTAGCATTATTTACTATAAATCAATACAAATGTTTATATTGATCGAGTACAGTCACCAATTTAGAGTATAAGAATGGATTTCGAAATTGGTTGCATTAACAAGAACCGATTTATAAATAGTAAATATATGAATGCAATAAATGAATATAATCTTTCCAAGAGAACTCGGACTGTCAATTAATATCGATTACGATTCATAATTGTGCAAAATCGATACTTAAAATAATAAGTAATAAGATGTTCAAAAGATGCTCACTATCGAGTATCAAAAAGTACTCAGAGCCAATATTTGGGCTCAGTATTGAAAATATATTCAATATCAAATTGAGACATGTACTCATTATCGATAAATACTGAACAACGATTCTTGTACTCAGTCTTGTAAAGTACTCAATATCGAAAAACAAGCTTGAAAACCACTCATAGATGGATAGTTTTAAAAAGAGGATATTTGTGCCCCTACAATTTTTAGAAAATGTCCCCTAATCCCACCGACCTAATGAAGATTAGTAACTAACTCAGGGGGGAGAAGGTGTTTGACATTTTCTTCTGCAAGCCAATGTTGGCCCAGATGTTGCCTCCTACTGCGACATACCGCATCGCAGTGCAGTATGATGTGCTCAGGAGTCTCCTCTGCTGTTCGCAAAGTCTACAGACACTTACCTGTTCTAGCCCCATTGTATGCATATGTTTCCTCAGTCCGCAGTGCCCGGTGACCAGTTTAAGCTGGTTTTTCCCCAGTCTGAGGCATTCTTCACTCCATTTGGAGTTATAATCCTTAATAAAGATTTTTCGATTGCCTGAGACCGGAGGCATTAGACCAGTGTTCTGAATTCCTGGTTCTTTCCTCAAGTCTTAGTGAGTCTGCTAGCCCAGCCCAATGAAAGGTTTTGGTCCAAGAGGGATCGTGGCTGCCCCAGTTCTAGCATGACTATCCGCCTCCTCATTTCCATCTATTCCTCTGTGTCCTGGGACCCAGAAGATTTTGATCTGGTTATGTATACCCAGTTATTTCAATGCTTCTATGCATTCCAGCACCAACACTGAGGTTATCTCATACGAGATTAGTGCTGCTTGACTGTCTGAAGAAATAACTATGTCCTGCCCACTGTACATATGCTGGAGGTTAATTTTCGCACAGAGCCTGATATCATATAAAAAAACTCATTCATTATCGATATTTATTCTTAGTATCGAAATGTTATCATTATCGATACTTTTGCTCAGTTTCGATAAATACTCAATATCGATACTTGTACTCAATATGGAAAAGTACTCTCTATCGAAATTTGTACTTCTGTACTTAGTATCAAAAAGGGTCTCGCTATTTAGAATTGTACTGAGTATTGAAAATGAACTCACTATCGATTCTTGTACCCAATATCGAAAAGTACTCACTTTCGAAACTTGCACTTATGTACTTAGTATCAAAAAGCGTCCTACTATCGATACTTGTATTGAGTATTGAAAATGTACTCACTATCGATTCTTGTACCCAATATCGAAAAGTACTCACTATCGATACTTGTACTTACATATGTACTTAGTATCAAAAAGGGTCTCGCTATCGATACTTCTACTGAGTATTAAAATTGTACTCACTATCGATACTTGTACTCAATATGGAAAAGTACTCACTACCGATACTTGTACTTAGGTATGTAGTTACTTAGTATCAAAAAGTGTTCATTGTATATACTTGTACTAAATATCGAATATGTATGCACTATCGATATTTGTACTCAATATGGAAAAGTACTCTCTATCGAAACTTGTTCTTATGTAATTAGCAGGGAAAGGATTTTGTGGAAATAGCCTTTTTTGTTTGCTGCTAGACAGAGCATTTCTGATTGAAAATGAGCACGAATTAGGTCCTCCTGATTATAAATACACCACTTTTATTTTTTTTTGCCTTAAAAAGGCAGTTTGCCTTTTTCACCCATAAATGCCTTTTTTTAGTGCCTATTTTACCTATAAATGCCACAAAATGCCTTTTTCAAGATTTGTCGAGCGTCTTTTTTTCTTTCGTTTTTAATATCGGGTGTTTTTTTAGAGGTATAGAACTTCGAATTGAAATAAAACACATGAAAATCGTTGTAATGTCCATCTTTATTGGAAGGATAATTTTATGCCATTAATGTTTAAATATGATTTCGGGCATGTGGCCGCCGCGGCTGGCTCGAATAAAGCCAATTCTACAGGTCCAATTTTCAACCACTTTTTCGAGCATTTGGGGCCGTATGTCGGCAATAACGCCACGAATGTTTGCTTCCAAGTCCCCTAACGTTTCTGGTTTGTTGGCGTAGACGAGCGATTTCACATATCCCCAAAGAAAATAATCCAATGGTGTCAAATCACACGATCTTGGTGGCCAATTGACAGGTCCATTCCGCGAAATTATGCGCTCATCGAATGTTTCGTTCAATAAATCGATTGTGACGTGCGCTGTGTGGCATGTAGCGCCGTCTTGTTGGAACCACAACTCATCCACATTCATGCCATCCAATTCGGGAACAAAATAGTCGGTTATCATGGCTCTATACCGGTCTCCATTAACGGTAACTGACTCCTCTTCTGACTGGGTCCTCTTCAACATTTTGCTCTACAGCGGCAATTGTTTCTTCGGTGCACACTGTTCGACGTCTCTGCGGATGCGTATTATCACATAGAGTAAACGTAGTGCGAAAACGACCCATGGTTAACCGAATTAATTGCTCTGATGGACGATTATGTCGACCATAAAATGGACGGAGCTTGTGGTAATCTTCGCGAACTGAACCATTATTTTCGAAATAAATTTGCACGATTTGCAAGCGTTGTTCTTTTGTCAACCTCTTCATGATGAAATGGCAAACCAAACTGAACATAAATGACATTAGAGTTGCCAGATTTGACCACAAAATGCCAGTTTTATCTCTATTCGAAAAGCAAACCTCTAAAAAAAACACCCTATATTTTCCACCTTTTGTTTCGCAAAAATACCTTGAAACTAAAAAAAAATAAGTGGCAACATTGCAATTTCGTTAACTTATCGATGTTTTTACATTGATTTGATCATTCCTAAGCCGTTTATTTTTGTTGTGCAGTGGAAAATTTAAAGAAAAAAACATGCCAAAATCAAAAAGTTCCGTTAGCGCAAAAATTTTATTTTTTTTTGTGATACAAGTACGGCTTTTATGCTTTTATATGAGAAGTTAAAATATGAATTCAAAATATGTGCCAACATTTCAATTAAAATATCTTGGTTTTAGTTTTTAAGCTATCTTTGAAAACCTTGATGTTCCTTTTCTTTTACAAAAAACGAGGTATAAATATTGCATGTTTCATACGTCAGATGAAATAAAATTATTAAAAAATACATACCGTTTCCCCTTTTTTTAGATTGTCTAGTATTTTTTTCTTATTTTTAAATGCCTGTTTTTGCCTTTTTAAAAGTTTTTATGCCCTATTTTGCCTTTTTATGCAGTTTTTAGTGCCTTTTTCTGCCTTTTTGGCAGTTTTTAGTGCCTTTCCGTGCGTTTTTTGCTATTTTATTTTGCCTTTTTTATAGGTTTTTAGGTCCTCAAGATCCTTTCCCTGGTAATTAGTATCAAAACGGGTCACGCTATCTATATTTCTTGTCAGTAACGAAAGGGTATAAAGAATAAATAAAATATCAATAAAAATATCACCACTCGTAAATATATAATGTTAATCTATATTAGGAAACTCTATAAAAAAATACAATTTCATTTAAAATACAAAACATTTAATTTAAAAGTATTGTCAGCTAATTCGAAAATTATGGAAATGAATAAGCGTCAATTAATGTTAAAGAGATCCTTGGAGATTCTCAAAATAATCGACTCTTTTCAGCACTAATTCTAATTAATTAAAGAGTCGTATCGAGTTAACTACATATTTGAAGAATCAGCGCAAGTTGAGTACATGTCCGCCACCTTAAATATTTAAAAAAAATGTTTTATTGATAATGTTTAGAATACACCCGAAAAGTTCGAAGTGGGTAATGTAACGCTGCACTAATGGATACTAAATTAGGCTGTGTCCAGTGTTTGTCACAACAGACAAAATAGAGCCTGAGCTGCACTGATATTGAATAAGAATAAAGAAATAAAAATTAAATTAGCAAGTAATAAAAGTTGTAAAGTGCAGTTTGGATGTACCCAACTGGCATTATGGATCCACCAGTCCCGGGCAGGAGTCGATTCACTACTCCGTCCTAACCAATAAATAAAAGTCTGAAACAAAAAAATTCATCGTTTACTCAGTACCCCAAATTACAACAAAACTTGCAGCCCCAGACCAACGTACTACAAATTAAATGTAGGAGAGTGCTCCTACAATTATGTACTCGTATGTGTGTGCGTGTGTGTGTGTGCGCCGATATTTCCCACATCAATTCCGCGAAATGCTAATGAATTGTTCGTGCAAGGACTCGCTGACAGCTGACAGGTGTGTATTTCACCTACACAGATGTCGGCTGCCGGCACAGAACTCACACTCAACGAACTCATAGCTTCGTGCCTGCCTGGAAGTGCGGCATAAAACGCGCAGCATATTCGCTCCGATAACGCACGCTTATGCGAAATTTATGGGCGCATATATGTCACAAATTTGGCTTCGTTTAGCTGCAGTCGAGCGGCGCAGAGTCTCCAGGCGTGCGTAAGACGATTAACTTGAAAGAGTTGCAGAATGCGCAGCTGCCGCCGAGCGCCCGAATGGCTTTAACTTTTTGACTTGAAATTTAACCTTTTGACAAAGAATGCAAAAAAAAAAACATGCCGCAGCAGGGCACATAAAATTCTGCAAATTAATACGTACTGAAATATTTTTACGATTTTTAAGACCTATTAAAAATGTACCATGTGCGGCGCTCCGCATGCGAGAACGCGTGCAAAGCCATCAGCAGCTCCAAGCAGCCGACATGTGTGCGTGCGTGGCACTTTCAGCACGTTTTCGATACTCTAACACAATCTGCCGCCGATGGGGACTGAATTTCGTTTATGACACTTGTGAGCTGCTGACGGCTGGCTGGCTGACTGTTGCGGCTGGGAAACGCCAGTAATGTAGTTCACATTGTGCTACCAGTTAATATTTCATTATTGCGACGCACAGGCGTAGTCAAGGAGGGAATTCGACAGTTGAAACCCATCGCCCATGACTCGAAAGTTTATGTATTATTAAATATTTATTTAATTTGTATTTGTTTGTCTGAGTTAAAAAAAAAATAATAAAAAAAACTCCCCTCAGACACTTTTGATTAACTTAAAAACAAAATTATGAAAAATTGTAAAATATAATTTCTCCTTCCTGGCGTTGTTGTGGTGACTCCCCTGTTGTCGCTGTATTATTGTTGCCCTTTGGGAAAATTATCAATTTGCGCAAGTGTAAAGCAATACCCGGCGATGAGGTGATAATGTGACATAATGTTGCCAGGGCGACATGCAGACGACAGAGCAAACAATTGAAATTGACTTATCGACATTGAAATGACGATGACACTGCAGCGATTTATGGAAAGAGGGACGGACAGTTTGAAGATGCCGCCAAGCAACTGTACGGAACTTGATTGTGTGTGCGAGCCATGTCCAACATGATACAAAATTCTTCCTATTGTGTGTTATATACTTCGAACAACGGTGAATGCGTTGTTCGATATAGCGAACGGTCACCGATTGCTGTGCGTTGAACGCGGAAATAAGTTTGTAGTCAAACGTTGATAAACAATTTTCTCACTGAGCACTTGTGGTATTTACACTGAAAAAATGTACTCAAGATTCGAAGCAGCATAGTCGGATAATATTCCAGAAGAAAAACTAAGTTTTTCTCAATTACTAGCAATCGGCAGTCAATTCGACCATTGGATAACAAAAGAACAAAAGATGTTTGAAAGCTGCCAAATGTGGACAATCTCGATGGGCTTTTAAGAAGCCATTCGTCTATGAAGCCATGAAGATTCTTAATGAGACTATAGAAACTTCAGCTGAAACTAGAACGGCTCAACCTGGTCGTAGAAGTTTTTTTGCAAACCGTGTTTAAAGAGCGGCGAGGTAACTGCACCACAATCCTGGACCATCCTCTTTTTGGCACCATGGTCTGGTCAGACCAGTGGGTGGGTTCAAGGGGCGGCAAGGTAACTGCACACAAACAGGATGAATGAATGAATAAATCCTTGCTATTCCTGATTGAATTCAAATATAATTTGAAATTGAATTGAATTTCAAATATAAATCCTTCTGAAGGATTTATTCATTTAAAATTCAAATTAGATCCAAAGAACACGGGGTGACAACTTTTGCGCCACCCTGTATGTACAATAATGTGTCAGTACCCAACGTTGTCAAGCAAAAGATTGCTCACACTTTTTGGAAAAGGATGGTCCATGAACCATTAGACTCAAGAACCCACTAATACTACTAACATAATAATTACCATCGATTAGTATAATAATTAAATCGAAAGATTTAACAGTTCAATAACCGTTTTCTGTAATTTCGATTTAATTAGAAAACATTGTCGTTGTTTAATAACACTGACAATTACATTCTTACAAATTGAAGTAAAGATTTTCTGCAATACATTAGACGCTCATAAATTCAAAACATTTTATAGCGTAGATTGATTTCCGAGATATTTAGTTGTTTGAATTTCTGTCCTTTTTTAAATTATGCAAAAAACTTGAATGTGCTGCAATTGTAAGAAGTTTTCTTCACATACTTATTTTGAGTAAGTTTTATACACAAATGTTAATACGAATAGCTAAAAGATTAGTAATGTACTTTGCGAAAAACTTTTCACACTTTTTGTATAATTTGAACAAATAATTTACACTTTAAATGCAAAATAAGAAATACATAACTGATAGTTCATCAACATCAAATCTTTGTAGTTTTCTGAAACCTCGTCATAGCTGCTGAGCTCAAGTTCAGACCCATCTTCAAAAACATGTTCGATAATTTTTCTATTTCCGATATGCATCGATCTATCGGTTTCTGTTAAAACGGTCTGATTTATATTGATGAACTGAACTGATTTATTCGTTGCGTCATTGTTGTTTTGGCCAGAGTCCGGATTTAATACTTTGAACCAAGAAATATAAAGCAGTTTTTCCGGCATCTCGCAAGTTTGAACTACTAGTTTGAATTTTAGAGCATTCAATGTGGTTCAACATAAAGTTCGAGTTTCTATAAGATTCTAAGTTTCTATTGTCTTTTGAATTTTCAATATTTACTATTGCAAGATTCGTACACTTACGCCCTTCACAACAGCTCAAAAAATCTATCTAATCAAATCTTCAGTTGAGTTTTATTCGAATTTCACATATTTTGTTATTTATTTTGTTTATTTATTTATATTTTGTTTATTTATTTCAAACCCTCATTCAATTCCACATTAAAATGCGTTGTGTTTTGTATGCTTTGTTTATAATTAATAAATTTACTGCATTAAAATCAGATACCTAAACCAATACATACAAGTTTTTTTAAATAAATACAGAAAACATTATTCCCCAGTTTGGTTGTTAAATATTTCGCCATTATTGACTGACCGAAAATCACTGGTTTTTACTCAAATTTATTACAAAATAATTGCAGCTCGAACTGAATTCTTCACAATCTCTGATACTCTCATAAAACAATTTTCTTTCTTTAATCGTCGCTCAGTACCGGCCTGAGCAACAGTATTCAACAGTACTTAAAACCAAACACAATTATTCGCATCGCCAACGATGCGATGACGAAGCTTGCAAGGATACAGACTGTTAAAGAATCCATTAAAATGCAAATGCAAAAGTAATAGTAAAAAAACAGACATTCGCAGAAAGCGCAAATATTGCCTCAATGCCAGTGTTGCCCACATGAAGTATGCATGTAATGAGTAAAAATAACTTGTTCGACGCAACGCACTTCTCGTACCGTCCGTTCAACTTGCAAGCCATTGAATTGCTTTACAAAAAAAGTCAAGAAGTTTTATTGTTGCGTATTTAAGCCTCTGTAATGTTGGCAAGCAATAGTGTTTAGATCGCTAAACACCGCCTGTAGCGCGGCTCCTAAAATTAAACATTTGTCAATAATATTGTATTGTGTGTGTCTCTTTATGTGTTTATATGTAGGGATGGCAACCCTGGTCATCCCGAAGGGAGCTTGCGCGACTGGCGGACACTCGATTTACGAACTCCGGTGAATCAACATCGATCCCCCGCGATCAATTTTAAAACTACTTAAAACTTAATCTAGACACTCTCTAAAACAAATTTATAAACAAAAGCAAAACCAACACTCAATAAAACCTAATACATTCATACTGACACAAAACATATACTTCTTTTATTTTAAATACGTTTGCGCGGCCGTGGCTCTTTTGAGTTTCGAACATGGTCCTTCGAGCCGGATTCTACATTGGCACCAAATTAAACAATAAAAAGCGAAGACATTGTGTGCAAAAAGTGACACTTAGCAAACGCTAAAATAGTGAAAACAATCAGTGCAGGTGCATAAATAAAACAACAGCAAATCGCACAGTGAAAGACAATTAAAATTCCAATAAAAAAAACCCAAAACAAAAATTACAATAACACACAGTCCCAAACGCGCAAACGAAAAGTAACAACAAATATACACGCACAAATAGTCGCACGATCACCAATAACAACCACATAAGGAGCACAGCGAACAACGAAAATACGAGCAACAACAACCACAAGGAGAACAGCAGAGCAGCGGTCAGCAGCGTGGGAGTAGCGGCCAATACGACTGCAGCGAGCGCTACGTGGGAGCACCCGACCTTAAGTATTGTCTGTCCCCTTGACAATACTGACTGTAAGTTGGCTTATTCACTTTATTACACCGAGCGGTTGGTGTCCCATTGCGTATATTTTCTATATACAGAACCAACCCGCTCAATTATAGTTGCACTTGCAGTCGGAACATACTTTGCATATGTACATTTTCCCATATGTACATATGTAAATAGTGTCGCTGACCTCTCAGTGCAGTTCCACATACTTACAGTGGCACTACATGAACCTCTTCATGTAGTACACTGAAGAGTAAAAAATAAGTTGTGGAATAATTTGGCTCAAACATTATAATTTCTTAACGTCTTTAAGAAAATTAGCCTTAAGCTTTTGCATGCCAATTCCTTTGGGCAAATTTGTTCGTTTCTCTGCGCAAAAACTCACAATCGATTTTTTTACCCAAAAATCCTTACATTTTCTTCCTTTGATCATAAAATTTATCGTGTGTTCACTCAAAACCCCATTGAGGTGAAACACTTTGAAAAAATTTCTTGCACTTTTCGTGAATGTGCTCCAGTCTGCGAAATTTCTAGTCGGTTTTGCACAACATTTGTTGACAATTCGAATATCATTCGAATTCTTTTGGTGTTTTTTCTCGACTCCTTTATCTATCAACCATCGATTTATTTATTTTACTATTCAATAATCCTTCAATTCCGACATGCCGATTCAAAAATCATTCGAACAGTCTCATGATCCCTCCATGAGCATTTTTAATTTCGAAGTGGACAATTTGTTCCACTTTTGTTCCAAATTTTCTTCTGCTCCTATCGAAGAGTTAACGCCCGCTATCCTCAAAGCGTATTTAGCCGATCTCAATGGCTATTATGCGGATCTAAAGGCAGCTTTTTCGCAAGTCGGCATCATCCCCGATGACGACCTGCCTAAAAATTTCAAGTTGATCGCTCGCTCTAAAATGGAACTGTGCCGAGAACGGGTGTATGAAACCTTGGCTCAGATTTCGGACCTCATGGACGCTCAGCAACCTCCTCTCGCTGAAACCAGTCGTCCAGCAGAAATTCCCTTCCCTTCTGCAACAGAGCAGGCAAGTAATTCTATTTGCCTGAATGTCCCTCCTTGCGACACCGAAATCTTCTCCGGTGGGTATGAAGAGTGGCCGTCCTTCCGTGACATGTTTTCGGCGGTTTATGTTAACCACCCGAAACTCACCTCTGCCCAAAAATTATATCACCTCCGATATAAAACGACCGGAAGTGCTGGCGCCATCGTTAAGCAGTATCCATTGAGCGATTCTAATTTCGAATTGGCATGGAATGCGCTGAAGTCCCGATTCGAAAATCGGCGCATTCTGGTTGATAAACAGGTCAACACGCTCTTGAGCCTCCCTCAAGTAGCTGTGGAAGACAGTGAAGCGCTGCAAAGCCTTCAAAATGCAATAAACAATTCTCTGTCCGTCTTATCTTCTCAAGACGTCTCGACAGAGGGTTGGGACCCGATCCTGGTCTATATTTGTTCAGCAAAACTCCCGGAAGAGACTTTATCCCTGTGGGAACAGTCCCTTAGTTCCCGGAAAGATCTTCCAACCTGGGAGCAAATGAACACTTTTTTGACCAGCAGATATGAGGTCGTGGAAAGACTAAACCTTATGAGGCCGACCAAGTCCGTGTTTTCTCACAACCGGGATCATAACAGAGCTCAAAACTTAGCTGAGAGCAGATGGACTTTCCTATGTCCGGTTTGCAGCGCGGCTCATGCGCTCAAACTATGCTCGAAGTTCAAAAAGTTATCTGTTTATGATCGAGTAAAGGCAGTACGAGCCCACAACTTGTGCACAAACTGTCTGTCCCATACTCACTTGAAGCGGGATTGCACAAGCAGACACACTTGTTCGCAATGTCAGAAGCAGCATCATTCTATGCTCCACTTCTCTTCTGACATCACCCCAACTCGGCAAAGAGACACCATCTCACCAATTTTCACGACTTTGCCTCGGAGTCCTTCAAACAGCTCATCCTTTTCGAGAAAATCCCGGAGTTCTCAAGATGAGTCATCTTCCGTCACCCCGGGAAGACTGAAAAACCGTCCTGTGCAGTCCCTCAGCACAACGGTTAAAGAAACAGCCCCTCGCCCCATGTCTAAATCTAGACAGTTTGGGCATACCGCAGCAGGTGCGCAACCCCCGCGCTACATTCATCCCCAGCCAGGAACAAGCCGTAGACGACGACCGCAGGACTTCAATCGGACTCGCTCGCCTCGCCTTGATAGCGCATCCCGTCCGCACGCGAGTCATCTCCACACTCGCGGCTGCAGCATCATCCAACCGAGATCCGAACCAAGGACTCAGGCCAGCAAGCTGCGTGGACGCCGAGTTCGGACCCTCATTCCACGAGCCATCCAAACCCTAATGGACCTCCGGGGGGGTCTTCTAAATGCACGAGTGCATCCGGCCCCAGGATGTTTAGATCGCTAAACACCGCCTGTAGCGCGGCTCCTAAAATTAAACATTTGTCAATAATATTGTATTGTGTGTGTCTCTTTATGTGTTTATATGTAGGGATGGCAACCCTGGTCATCCCGAAGGGAGCTTGCGCGACTGGCGGACACTCGATTTACGAACTCCGGTGAATCAACATCGATCCCCCGCGATCAATTTTAAAACTACTTAAAACTTAATCTAGACACTCTCTAAAACAAATTTATAAACAAAAGCAAAACCAACACTCAATAAAACCTAATACATTCATACTGACACAAAACATATACTTCTTTTATTTTAAATACGTTTGCGCGGCCGTGGCTCTTTTGAGTTTCGAACAAATAGTGAGGGCAAAATTCTGCACCATAAAATGCAGATCTCCGAATTGGTTGAGCTTTGTGAAGGGGAAAATCGGTAAATAAGAACAAGTTTTCAATTGATGAATGCCTCAATAACTCAACATACCAACAAGCTCGACAGCTAGTTAGCTGCTCCAACTCGCTGCGCAATACAGCGTTCCGATTTGTATAGCTTTGAACAACTACAAAGGGCACAGTGTCGCCGACAAGGAGCAAAATCAAGCATGTACATTTAAGCCGGTCTTAAGCGGTCCATGCACACGCTACGCTAAAGCATTCAAAGCGTCACACAGTGTCGCGATCCCATATAAGCCGTGGCCAAAAATACTTAGCGTTGTTCTATCTCGATGAAACTTAGTGAGATCGTTTTCGTGGTCGGAATTAAGAAATTTGCAAAAAATCATTAAAATTGGACCACTGCCACGCCCACCTCCCATACGAAAGGAAATGTAATATTGAAATAACTTGCTTAATATTAGTGATAGAATTATGAAATTTTTTTATTTGTGCCTATAATAATAACTTAAAAGCTCACACTAAAAATGGGCGGTATACCACGCCTACTTTAAAAAATATTCGCATTTTACTACAACTACAACTTTTTTTTAGAAGGCTGTTTACAATACTCTTCTTCGATGTGATTTTAATTTGTAAGCTTTATAAAACCCTAAAAATGGGCGTGGCAGCTGCAGCATATTCATTAAGTGACCAAAACTTTTCCTTTATGAATTCGTGTATTAATTTTTCCCAGTTTGTGTTGTTTTGGTACAAATGTTTAGTTTTTTAAAATGGGCGTGGCATTCTGCCTACTTTTGATGATACAAACAAAGTTCCCACCTTGTCTTTTATATAGCTCACCATTGTAGCAGCTGTTTTGCCACTGCTTTCATTGTGCGTCGCAAGCCATACTTCGAAAAAATCACAAATTTTGACTGTAAGTGCCACTACAAACAGTAAATTTTTAGGTGGGAACGCAAGTCGACGCAGCTAATTTTTTTTTTATTTGAAAGACCGTACTTGTGCCTTTGTTTTGCACTAATCACTTGAGAGATGCATGGAGACGTTTTTTTTTTATCGTCTCCCAAAGTTTGCGATTTTTCTCACTTTTCGTGATATAGAGCGTGTTTTTTGAAAGCAACGTAACTTTGCATATGCTGATCAAAGCAAGATAAAAAAAGTAGTGCCTACTTGCCCGAACTCTATATTTTTCTTACGTATGTAATTTGTATCCATACTTAGTGCCTGTAAGCTAAAAATTCGACTTACATTTAGCATAAAAATAGTGAGTTGCTCTGGCGAAAATGTGTTCCAACAAAAGGCCCAAATTTGTGGATGGCTGCTGCCTACATTTAATATTATTTTTTTTTATATTTTGGATTTGTCTTATTGGAAGTATTACCTCAACATATATGTAAGAAAAATATCATGTTTGCAACATCGACTTTTTGTATTTTTGGCCACACTCGCTACACTGTGCGTCATGGCGTCAAGCGTCTCGTTACTAAAAGTTTCTACAAAAAAATTAATAAATACTATATACCTATATAAAAAATAAATCTACCAATTGAAAAAAAGCCCATTTGAAAACGACATAAAATGAAAAATATATTTGATATGAAAATTCTAGTCCGTTATCTTAATTCCTTAAACATTTTTGGGTTTATGTGCATTAGTCGATAATGCAACTCTGCTGCTGTTCACATCGCATCAAATTTTCATTAACACTCACCACACCTTCGATTACCAACGAACGAATATACCCAGACACACCGCTGTAGTATCGGCAGCCACATTAAAATATTCCCTTCTATGCGAAAGAAATTCAATATTTTCAAATATAACTTAATATTAACTATGTAGTATTTAGTTGAATGCCTGAATCACTTGTCGAGCGCACTGACCAAACGTAGCACTGTGGTCTAGAGGACCACTTTCTCTGGCATTAAATCATGCGTAGTCACATTATAGTAAAACAATTAAAATCTTTTTGTTATAAGAAATTTTTTATTATTGTTATTCTAAATTTGTTTAGAACTAGAATGTCTTTGTTTAAGAACTTTTTAAAAATTGGGTTTTTAAAATTCCGCGCTCTTGAAACCTGAGTGTTCTTTCTTCTATAGTTTAGTTTTTGCGAATTTTGTGTGCAAATAGGCAACAAGTTTTTGGCAAACATTACTCTATTTACTTTAATATAAAAAATATATCTATTTTTTTTAACTTGGCCGAAACCCGAATTTTGCTGTCAAACCGATCGGCACTTATAACTATTTATTAATGAGTAGGTTGCGGTTAAAAAATGCATTTTTAACGCCCAAAAGCGGTTATCTAGACCAAGGTGGTTTTTTATGATTTATGTGCACGCAAAATTGCAAAAAAAATTGTACTTGAATGGAACACGTTTTCAGGGAATATTAACTGAAAAGGCAATTGAGTGAGTTATGAAGGCATGCACGCGACAAATATTAACCGCAATCAACTACTTTCCTTCGGCTTTATGTGCGCATGATTTGTAAATAGAAATCGGAAGTAATTATGCTAACGACAACCTGGTTTGTGATGTGATGTAAGGGTGGGCAGAAAGGCTACAAGTCTTCCATAGCACTCAGTTCACTCGGATCATTGTAGCTAGCTTTGTATGCCAGAAATGAATTATGATGAAAGCCAAGTTAATCCATCAAGCTAAGTACAATGAAATTTTATAACTTATACAATAATTTAATAGTTAACCAATATTTCTTGTGTACAGTCTTTGGCAGGAAAATCCATAGCAAATACCAAAGTTCCGCCATCGCATGGCAATGTGTGTTATGAAGTTTGTGTGAGTGGATTTGACGTTTTGTGACAAATCGCCACAGCCACAGAAAACCAATATCGTATATTCCATTGAATTTGCACGAACATACAGCATTCAATTTCTCAGGCATTGATCGTGAATCTGATTTGTTAAATTGTAGTTTGCGAAGGCATTTTGAGTGCAGTTTAGTGCTTTCGTGTACAAACCGATTTCCGATGACATGTAAATTTGATAATGAAATTGAATAATGTTGAAAATTACACCTTAGCTGAATGCTATCTAAGTTCGCCGGTCTTTCGCACTCTTTCAACGACAGACAAATCAGTTACCAGTAATCAGTTATCTTTGTCTTCCTGCTTTTTCCTAACATCGGCAGTGCTTTTATCAGATGAAAAGTTGGCTTGGCAGTTCTACGAATAGAAAACAGGGAACATTTGTTTGAGTAAGAATTTCGAAAGATTCAATTTCAAGATTCAGAGACAAGAAACTACTCATTACATTCATCAAAAAAACTAAACATTCACGCAAAACAAAGTTTGCTTCCCAAAGCAAAAAATCAAAAAAGTTGAGTAGAACAAACATTGCAAAACATTACAAAGCATTGCAAACTTTTAACTGCAATAGTACAGAGGGAGTGTTTCGAATACAAAAAGTAGGAGAATATTTGAAAAAAAAATGAGGACATGACTTCCTTTAGGATGCAAACTGGTAGCCCTACTTGTAGCTGCAATGGTTAATGTCCAGCACTCACCACACATCCATGACCCAACGCCAACTTTAAAGCAAACACAGCTCACATCAACCACTGAATACTTTAGCTTAGCAACAACTAAAAATGTCCTATAATTAATTCCCGAATCCCATTTAATGGTATTGTAGCTTTTTCAACACGACCGCCTCAAGCAACGACGACCGAACTAACGACAAGCCCGAGCCAGAGCCGAAGTAGTATGAAGAGACAGCAAACGCTTTCGCGTCGCTCAACACCCAAAGTGCGACCTGAATCAACAGAATACACTCAGACGATGAGGAAAATTCAAATTTCGATAAATGGCTCATCAGAAAAAAACAAGTTGTCAAAATTGCAAAATTGGCTGGCAGACAGCTGTGCGGCATTGAAGGTTGGAGCCGAGGCGGCTGCAGGGGTTGAAAGCAGGGAAACAAATTGTCAACAAAATTTCTGTTCTGTGTTTGTGAAAGGGTGAGAGCATAGAGTCACAACGTGTTTCTCATTTTTCATTTTTCTTATGCTATACAATACACAACAACAACAACTGGCTCAAGGGCAAAAAATCGAACACTCGAAGAGTGGCCATGTAGTGGAGCGGGGTTGGGTGGACTCATAAGAGGCACCGATACTTTCATTGCGTGCTACGCGAATAGCCGCTGGGCAACTTAAGAGATAACAGATAAAAAGGTATCCGCCATTGTGCGTATAGATTGAGGTTATGGCCACATTTCGGCTGCTGGCATACGCCAGAAGTCAACCCATCTAGAAACTTGAAAGTCTGGCAAGTCTGTGATGTTGGCATTTAACAAATTGCATACATCGATACTTGAATTTTTCTCATTTAAGACTCGCGTAGTAATACAGAGAGAAAATAGCTTTAACCCATTCGAGACCGATTGCACGAGGCTATAAGACAGCCTGCACACCGTGTGTGCAATAACAGTAATGTGCAATTATCAGATTTATCAGTTATACTGAGTAAACTAGTCGTCGAAATAAGATTTTTCTGGAACTAATGAAATCTCTAAAGTACAAGGAAACAAAATTTGGAATTGGTTTTACTGTGTACCAAAAAATCTAAAAATTATCTGAAGCCTTTCTTACATTTCAAATACTATGAATACGCATGCTCGCTCCTGGGGACCGTGTTCGAAAAAAATCGTCGTCTCGAATGGGTTAAAGTAGAAAATATGAAAAACCCTTTTGGCTGCTTGAAAGACAAATTTTAACGAGTTTCTGTAACTGTAACATAACTTATAGTTTAATAAATCAAAGATGGCGTCAAATTTGGAAAGAGTTCTTATTGTAAATGAAGATTTGCAGCAAATTTTTGTTTCTTTAGTATGTAAGCACAAAGCAAAGAGATGGCTTATTGTGATACCATATTTATACGGTTCAACTCACCCATCTACAGCACTGAGAACGTTGAGGAGACCAGTGTAAACCTTAATATCTCCTAACGTTAAGAGTAGAAAGCTTAGAAAGAATAGTAAGGAATAGGGGGTCTAGGATTATCAGTCCTTTTCTGACCAGGTACATATATTGAAACATGAAGTGTATTTAGAACCGTTTTCCCCGTTTTTCACGAAGTTAATTTTGATTGACTGACAAGTGTTGACATCATTTGGTACATAATTAGCACGACAGCCCGATTACAAGTCTATGGCTTAGCTTTTAGCAACCATTGTGTCCGTTAATTGATATAAAAA
This sequence comes from Melieria crassipennis, assembly GCA_963668005.1. Classification (NCBI taxonomy): domain Eukaryota; kingdom Metazoa; phylum Arthropoda; class Insecta; order Diptera; family Ulidiidae; genus Melieria; species Melieria crassipennis. Next base: position 86,223,595 of record OY764963.1, on the reverse strand, counting down.
TGAAAAGGAGCTGCAGTTATATGCCGATTCCTAATGGCAACATTGGATTTTTTTATAGGCAATTTTTTCGCAGAGGTTTGTCATTTCCCGCTCCCGAAAGAGCAGTCGGCAAAAGTTTCATTTCGGTTAGCCAAACCAGAATTTTAACCCCAACACTCTGACGCAACTAAACACTGAGCCACAACGGCCACTGCGATGCTGCCTGAGAGTTTTATAGAATCTCGGTTTAAATTTTGTGTTTGTTGGTCTGGGTTTGAACTGAAAACTCTTTCCTCTGATCCATAAAACGGTTAATACAACAAAAGTTCCTACGCAACGTTTGTTTACGAATAATATTTGGTTAGTTAGTTTATTGAAGTTAAAGTGTACATATTTCCATACATATATTGAGTAACATACGAAATGCAAACTGAAGATAGCGTTCGTCTAAGTCAAATAATGCACAACGCGACATGCCATGTCTGGGTTATTAGTAGCGCGGACCCCAGGAGAGGATCTTGAAGGCAGCCGTGACCAACTTACGCAGATCAATGCAGTTGCGCTTCAACACACTCAATGGGTACTGCAGCTCGTAGGAGTTCTGAAATGGAAAGCAGGCACAAATCAAAATCGAGGCCAGTCACTTCGAGCGTTGATACTGTTCGATTGGCTGCACTTACCAAGGCTTTGAGCACCTGGCTGCGGAAGCGGGGGCTGCGCACGATTCTGTAGAAGGCGGCGAACTCCCTGCGGTGGATGAGCTTCTGCGCAATCAGATCGCTGAACTCCTGGCGCGGAATGGCTTTCATGATCTCCGTAACGATGGACTCGGCCGCGCGCGGCACAATGACCTTCTCCATGCTATAGTCGTCAGCCTGATCGACGTCGCCGTAGACGGGCTGGGACAGCAGCAGGCAGTTCATTATGCTGGAAATGCTGGCAATGGACGTCGTATTGACGCCGGCGTTGGCGAACCGCTGCAGCGCCTGCTCGTAGACCGAGCTCTCGGCAATCTGCTGCGAGACCGATGCGAACTCGGGGGTCTTCATGAACTGCATGGCGCGCTGGAAGTGCTGGTCCGAGTAGTAGTGCTTCGACACGATGTAGACCAGCGTGTTGGCCGGTATTAGGTCGCGCAGGTCACGAAAATCGCGACACAGGCGCGCTGGCATCGGCTCGTCTCCATCGCATATTGCGCCCGGGTCTTCGTCTATTGCTGGCTTGACCGGCTTGGGTAGGTGGGCAGCAGCGAAGCACACTGCTTGCAATAGAAGGCACAACGCCAATGCGTTGCCGGTTTTGAACATTTTCGACTTTATTCTGCAGTTACTCGCAAATCGGCTGTGACACTTGCTGACAGTTCGCTGAGATTTCTTCGCTGAATTGCAGCAAATCGTTGCAATCGTTTTTATACTCAACCACAGAGTCAGCGCGTCTGGAGCGCTGCGATGCAGCACTGTGCATTCATGCAGTGTGTATTTCTTATCTCCGATATCGACTCGTGCACTTGACATTTAGCAAGCAATTTGCTGGTTTTCATTTGTCGCCCCACTTCAATGGGCGACATTAATTTGTAATTACCTGCGCAAACACTCGTCGCGATTGTTGACAACTGTCGCCCTTTTAATGTCGGCTCCGTTCAAAGTGCTAAAAAGGCAAGCTAAACGTGATACGATTTGCCGTTTGACAATCATACAAGAAGAGCAAAAGATGACAAAAATACAAATTAAAAAATCCATGCCATCCTGTATCAGGATGTGGCTGTGGTTCAGATCAGGTCTGGTCTTCCTAGTTCAGACGCTTAGCGTGGCTGCGGTATACTTTGGCATAGGATTAAAGCAGGAACGTAGAGGGCAGCCGGTAGAGCAGTGCGACGAGTGTCTTCGAAGGAGTGAGGGATGCGGAGGGCCCCAGCTACCAAGTTGACGACCGCCAACCGGTCGTACCCTGTCAAAGGCTTTTGCTTGAACCACTTTGAAGTCAAGTCATAATTTGTATCAAGTCATAATTTGAATCAAACTCAAATCAAAATAAAATCAAACTTAAATCATAAATGAAACTAACTTATATCGAAACTTGATCAGAATAAATTAAAAATAATACAAGAAATTAAATCAAAATTAAGTAAAACCTAAATAAAAACGACATCAAATAATCAAAATCAAATCCAAATCATAATTGAATCCAAATTAAAAACAAAAGTAAAACGAATCTTGATCAAAATACATCAAAAACAATTAAAAATTATTTCACAATTGAACCAAAACCCAATATAAATTAAAAATAAATAATCAATTTAAAATCACTACTAATTCACATGTAAATCCTAATTAAAAATTAATACAAATTCAAATTTTAGTCAAACTAATATTAAATCAGAACTCAAAAAACTTACAAAATTAAAAAAAATTCATTTAATAAACACTCAATCATAATCAAGCAAAAATTAAATTAAAATAAAGCCAAATTAAATAAAAAGTTAACGAAAATTAAAATGAGCTAAAAAAAATAAAGAAAAATTATATAAAACTGAAAGCGAAACTAAAGCATAAATAAATTGAAACTAAATTAACATTAAATCAGAACTTGACAGAATTGAAGTTTAAGAAAAACAAAATTAATTCATAATATACATTTTAACACAATAAATCACAGTTCAATAAAATCTGATAACAAATAAAAAAAGTATTTTTTACTTCAATCACAATCACGCACACATTCAATAAAGGTTAAATTAAAACAAAATCAAATAAAAAGGTAACTAAAAGGAAAATGAACGAAATAAAATAAAGACAAAAAAAATTAATCTGAAAGCAAGACTAACGAAAACTTGACGGAATTAAATTTTAATAAAAACAAAATTAAATCATAATATAAATAAATTCTAAAACTATAAATCACAATTCAATAAAATCTAATAAAAAAAATATATTTTTTAATTTAATAAACGCTCAATCATAATCACGCAACAATTAAATCACAATCAAATCAAAAAGAAATAAAACAAAATTACTAACACTTAAATCACCTTGGTTTAGTGGTGATTTAAGTGTTAGTAATTTTTAGAAATTAAAATGAACGAAATAAAATAAATACAAATTATATAAACCTGAAAGCAAAACTAAAGTAAAATTCAATTTCAATTAATTCAAAACAAAATCAAATCTCAATCTAAATAAATTCTAAACTAAAACAAAATTAAAACAATACTAAACACACACTTTATTAAAACTTAATCAAAAAGGAATCAGCGCTGAATCAAAATAAATTGAAATAATATCAAAATAAAAAAAAACAGGTGGAATTGATGTCAGAATTCATTAATTAGAATTTATTATTTAATTTGAAATGTAACCAAAATTACACCAAACTTAATCAAATTTCAAATAAAATAAACTGAAAATGCATTCATAACTACATACATCGAAATTAAAACAATATTCAGGCGATGTTAAATTAAAATTCTATCAAAACATAACAAACAAATCAAATTATATCAAAATCATATAAATAAGTCTGAATTAAAGTCGACATTAAACTCGAATTAAATCAAAGTTAATTGAAGTATAATTTCTAATCAAAGCTAAATCAAAAATTGAATGAACTGAGTCACTTAAAGCCAAAACTAAATCGAAACTAATTGAATATTAAATCAACTTTGAATCAAAAATTAAATGCATAAGTTAAAAATACAAATGCTATATGTACGTTAAAAAAATGAAATTTTACATTTAATCAAAATTAATTTAAAATTAAATCAGAACTTAAACAAAATTACTCACCGATTGAATCAACTAAAAGAAAATTTAATTGAAATTCAATAAATTATGAAAAAGCAATTAAAATCAAATTAATCAAATTTAAGCGAAACGTTAATGAAAATTCAATCAAAATTAGGGCAAAATTAAATTAAAATTAAATTAAACCGACTTCTTAACGAAATTAAACCGAAATAAATTAAAAATAAAATTCATCATATTAACTAAATAATAATTATAAAAATCAACCAACAGTTTTAAAGTTCCGAATATAATAAAATTAAAATTAAATTTAAAATAAAACTATCAGAATCATTTCAGGGCAAAACAATATTTTCGTAAAATGAAAATTAAAAATATTTAATAATAAAATTTAAATAAAACATAACAATTAAAACAAAATTTAAATTTTTATTAAATGAAGTAAAATCAACAACATTTGAATTAACACAATTCAGTTGTTTACACACAACGACTCGTCTTTCATTGTTTTGCATTGAATTCTGTTTCCATTGAAACTCGATAGAAAGCACTTCTGCTCATACACACATTCCATGTCTACATAGTTGTGTTATGTC
>OY764963.1:83254710-83516580 GCA_963668005.1 Melieria crassipennis | reverse complement strand
CGCACAGTGATTCGGTCCATAGACAAAATTCAAAAAATTTATGGTCTCAGAATTTAACGATTTTGATGTCATTTGAAAGAAAAAACTCCCACTAAGAAAACCCCAAAAAATTTGTGCAAAAAATCAATTAGTGTATGTGCAAAAGCGGCTCAAAGTTGAAACTTTTTTCACAAAAAAATTGAAACTCATATTTTCTGTTTTTTAGACTATTGAGTACAAACAATTTTAAAAATAATTGGTTGGCACGAAGTTGCTTAAACTTTCAATATTGAATAAGAAATGATGTGGCCATTTTCGCTTTTAACGTTTTCCCAAAATTTTCAAAGCGTAGGCTTTTGCTTGACTTTTAATTCAAAATATTTTTCTAAGTTAAAAATCTGAAAATTGGCAAAACTTAGTCGAAAATATCTAAAAAGTATGTGAAAGTATGTTCCTGGATTTTTTTTTATTTTAAGAAGCATTCTTTCTTTGTCGGATAATGTAATTATATCCTCCGATATCTTCCGATCTCAGAAAATAATTCAATTTGAAACACGTATTTTTCGACAAAATTTATTTTATTTATGCCTAAAAGTATGCAATTAGCACGAAAAATGATAAAATCAGCAAAAAAGCAAAACATCCATCTATTATTATCGTTTTTATTGTAAAACCAGAGCGTCCCGATACAATTTCTGTTACTCTTTGGAATAATTAATGTTGACGTTACCGATTAAATGTAAAATCTGAAAAATCTAGCCAACACATTTGGTGCTATAGCTTTCCAAAAATGACGAAATTTGGAAAATTAAGCCTCATGCATTGCCAAACTACAACAGTTTAAGAAAAACCAAATGGAGATTTCAATTCAGCAGACCATGATTAACTAGTATACCAAATTTTATTAAGAACGGACCACTCCTTCTAATTTTGTCCCGCGGTTGTATGGAGTCGAATCACTGTGCGACGGCGCAACTGAAGCCCCTCAATGTTCGCCTGCCATTGCACTAATACAGTAACAACGCGGCTGGATATTAGATATTCGGTAACAGCGGAGCAGTGAAAACTATGCATTGTATAATAGATACGCCATTGGTCTCCGGTGGGTAACTGGCCGCTGGACTCTTGGCTGCGCGCACTGTAATTAATACAGCAGAATGGCCATTCCTGAGATGTGCAGCTAAACTTTTCGTCAGTGCTAAGCTCTTGGTTGCCTTTCTAATATGCATTTCTGAACCGTAACTGTACTGTTCTTTTACCACACTACGAGCATTTGTGTACTATGTAAACTGCAGACACTGAGTTGCAAAACACATTCGTTGTTCTTTCCACGGTTTTAAGTGGAATTGTTAATCAGCTTAAATATATGCGTTTGCCATGTTCTGCACATATGTGTGTGGAAATACTCGAAATTATATACGGATGTGCATGCCATGTGGACAGGTGCACGTCTAGGCACATTCTCAGGAGCTTATTTTGGTATTAGCAATAGAAAACTGCTTGTAACACAAAGCTAATTATTTTATAGGCGAGCAGGAAGTGCGCTTCAAACAAGTTGCACACTGGTGGATTTAAGAATCGTTTCAGGGTTATCGCAAATCAGAATTTTGCCTGGGGACTTCGGGCTTCGGTTGGTTTTTCTGGCTTTCCTGTTTGTGAATAATGCCTCCATAAATTTCATGGCACATCTCTATACATATAATTACTTGTCCTGACTGGCTGATTCATCATCGCCCAGCCCAAACTGCTGAAGCTACAAACATGAAATTTAAAATGTATGTACATGTTAAAAAATTAGGCTCCGCTAAGACGGGATTTTTTTAAATTCGGGGTCTAAAAGGGCAAAACATTGGTTAAGGTTTTGTATGAAGAAACGCGAATTAATGGGCCTATTGATTTAAAATTTGGTGAAAACACTTCAAATAAAAAAGAATTCGACACGTTTTTTTCGAAAAACAAAATTTAACGGGGTCAATACTGGGTTAAGGTGCGTATACGGGAAGACTATGAAAAAACCATGATGGGCTCATTGACCTCACCTTGGTGAAAACACTTGAAATCAAAAATAATTTGACACGTATTTCTAATTTTTTTCAAAATCAAAATTTAAGGGGTTATCCAAGGGTTAAAAGTTAAAGTTTAACTTTATGAAGAAATATGACTTTTTTACGCCTTTTGACTTCAAACAAGTATGTACTTTAAATGTGAAATAATTTGATACGTGTTTGTATGGGGAAACATGATTTAATGCGCCAATTGACTTCAAATATGGTGAAAACACTTCAAATAATTATAAAAGTATTTTTTAATAAAAATTTGATTTAAGTATTACTTGATTTATTGGCCTCATTGACTTTGAACTTGTATGCAAAGTCGCGGGGCCCTGCTAGTTCATTATATATTTGAAAAAAATCTATGAACTAATTGTATGAACGCATTTGCGACTTGCAATAGATATATAGTTATTACTGTGGCCTCATCTTATATTAACGAAAATAGACTTACCTTTAGTTTTCCACACAAATGCGCAGGACTATCAGGTACAATACCCTTTATAAATATTCCACATGTTTTTGTGTTAGGCGAATCTTTAACCTATATTGAAAACTTTTCTGATTATATTTCAATATTTGAGATGCAATAAAGCTCTCCTGATCATATATTTACCTCTCCTCTGACAATACAAATTCCAAACGACTTTTTTCCGGTCTTATCCAAGGTTACTGTGTGGATGTGATCTGGGACGGAAAATATTATTTCACCAATAAAAATTGAGACTTTCAATAAATAATATAATATATATTATATGCTACGTATATGCTTAAAGTAAATAACCTTTTTTCGGCCGGTATATAGTAGACAAAAATTATATACTTGTGATCAGTGACGCACACAGGATTTCATTTTGGAGAGGCCTGGGGGCTTGCGTACAAGTTTGAGCACAATACCATTTGAAACCATATGTTGTAACATCAATTTCCGTATTTGGGAGGTTTGGGGTTCAAACCTGTGTGCGCCACCGCTTGTGATCAGGAGAACCAGCACAATGAATGAACTTGCTTTGTCCATTCCTTCGCTTTTCTATGGATTGCAAGTCATTACAAACAATCTTTATCTCAGGTGTAGGGACCGGGGCCTGTTTACCGTTAAGTTCCAGTTAAATTCCAAGTAATGTCATTTAGTGATATGAGAGTCTCCAATGCATTTGTTTGTAAAAAATCGGTTTTAGTTTAATTTAAGGCTGCTGATCATGAATATGCACCCACTATGACGAACTGACTTGTCATGTGCATCTGTATGTACATATGTCAAAATGCTTCAAGTTAACTCTTAATAATATCGCAATCGCTTAAACCTGATGCAGTTTTAAAGAAAATTCTTAAAACAATAAAATACCAAATATTCGTTGCTTTATTACATAGCAACAGTCAGCCGCAGTATATTTAGTGCCTTCCACTGGGAACAATGAACGCCAATGGCAGGCAGCCTGCAATCGTGAGCAACAATAACAATTATTAATTGAACGGGCTGCACTTCACTGAATTAGAGCATAATTAAGGGTAAGGGGGGTTAATGAAAAAGATAAATACAACAAACTTGTTCCAAAAATATTTGTCATCAGTGGCGTCCCCAGGGGGGGGGGGGATTAGGGGGATGGATCCCCCCCCCCTTGGTGGATAAATTCATTTATACAATTTGATGTAACAATATAGAATTGTGAACAATTTTTATTATTTGCTTTATCTTTTCTGTGAGTACCCACTTAAAACCTAATGGTTCAACATCCCATGATCTGGCCGGACCATGGTGTAAACAAGAGGATAGTCTAGGATTGTAGTTAAGGATATAAAAAAAACAGAAAGTGTGAACACAATGATTTCTTTTGCTTGCCTACATTTTATTTACGTAAAACGGTAAAAATATACTTGAATAATTAAGTAAATAGCGAGCTTCAACTTCAATGAATTAATTTTGAAATTCAAAAAATACGACAGTAAAGCAAAAAAAGAATAAAAAAATTTATAAATGTAAAATACTTTTTTTATGGATTTGCTTCAACTGCTTAACCAATGCAATTATTGCAACAATATAATGCAATATCATGACTGACTCTCGATTCCTTGCACTGTTACTTGTTAACAATTCTGAACTGCTTTGTCAAAGAAAAACATGCAGAACATGTTATTGTTCATGCTGAACTGACGTCGCTATCTTCACATTGAACTATCTAAACGATAATTTTTTTTATCAGTATCAGAAGCTTCGTTTTGTTCAGCGCCAAATGAAAGCCTGAAATTGTCAGCACCGTTATTATAACTAATTTTTTCAGAGAAATTGTCCTCTCTGATTTACTCCAGCGTCGAAGTTCAAAAACTATGTCCACCTGATCCTTAAAATAGCATTGTCTTCTTTCCATCTCTGCCACAGAAAACACCTAATCGAATTGATAAGAAACCAGACACAAAAGGACCACAAATACTATCTTCACTTCAGGAATGTAACTGAATTGGCACCAAAACACGGACATAACTATGAATGGATAAATATTAAATTTGAATATGTTCCGACTTTATTTTCCACCAAAAATTATAATTTGCTAAACCAAAAGAAAATAAAAGCCAAGGCGATCAAAAAACAATTGAACCAGGTAAATTTTGCGCCAACTTACTTATGTCACTATTACATGGGATGGCACGAAAAAGGTGTTTCAAATCGAGTCAAATGGAAAAGCCTAGTTGAAGCCCTATGCTCCGTAAAGGGCTGAACAAATATTTTTAAGCCATTCCGAAATAACAAACAAAATCTTAACTGCCAAATTTCTATGAAAATACACCATGGTGTGGCCAGGCCATGGTTTTGGTTTTTGTGCTTAGAAAGGATCAGTTGAGGATATCATGAAATATGATCTCGATAGCTTAACCACAAAAATTACTAAAGTGCATCCAAAGGTCAAAATGGTATGGTCAGAATCGGGTGCCCGCAGAAGGGTTAAGAATAAATTAATAAAAAAAATCAGTATTGCATTTGTTCTCGCAGAATAGTTGTATTTTCAGTGTTCCCAAAAGTATCGACTATTTAAAGTAGTAGTCAAACGCAGGCTTCATGCCAATCCTGCATCAGCTGTTGAAATTTGAAAAAAATTCCGATACATGTTTTATGCTTTTTAAAATAAGTCTTTTGAGTTTTCCGTAATTCTATTAGAAGGAGTTTTCAAAATGTTCTAACTTAAAGCAAACTTTAATTTTTTAGTTGGGATCTATTACTTAAAAATACATGTACCTTGAATTTTTCGCTTTAAGAATTTTATGTTAGCAATTGTATACATATACATACATACATATACATACCCTGCAAACAATTTCTCGATATAAATTTTTAGCGACAGTTTCTCGAAATAATCTCGATAATGCTTGCATTTTTTGCTTTGAAGAATTTGAAAATTTTCAAATGAAATTAAATATTTTTTTATCAAACGAAAAGTTGTCATTACGTGAACGTGCGCGCATTCAAAACCGAGTTTGATAGTTGTTGTGTTGTATTTATAATCGTTATTTGATTTGAATAATGAACTGGGCATGTGACAGTACTGTCAAGTATGCGTTTTATTTCAATTTTCAGAAGGAAAATAAGTTTTCGTTATGGTATCCAAAATGCTATTGAGAACAAGAAAAATGACACTATCGTAACGATATCGAGAATTTCGAAAATCTCGACATCGTTACGATATCTCGGATAAGAAAATTTCAGTAACGCAACGATATCGAGATTTTCGAAATTCTCGATATCGTTACGATAGTGTAATTTTTCTCGTTCTCGATATCATTTTAGACACTTTAGCAAGACTCGAAAACGAGAAAAATTCTCGCTTTAACGATATCGTTTCTATATCGTTTCAATATCGTTTGGTTTGCTGGGTATATATATATATGTGTACATATACATGTATGTCTGTACATACATATGTACAATTTTATGCAACATGTATTAAAAATAATACGTAAAGATGAAAGTATAAAAATTGCGTTAAACTGGATTTTTTGGCATATCCCCCCCCTTCCCGAAATCCTGGGGACGCCACTGTTTGTCATGTATTTTATTCAATTTATATAGCTATAGGAAGCCGTGTCAAAATCTTGTGTGCTGTAAATTGTGTATCAAACATATCAATTAAATTTGATTCTCACTTCTTCGATTTTTTAAATGAATTTTTAATTTTAAATGAAACAATGTATGCTTGATTCCTTAGATACAAATTCCTACAACTTTTAAACGCAAGATATTAGAGCAAAATAAGTGATTTGAAAAGGTATCAAAAACAAGAGAGCAAACATTGGATTTGACCCTCGTTTAACCCATTGCTGCCTAATGGGTAAAATTTTACCCAAAAGAATTGATTTTGTAAAAAAATCACAAAAAAGTCAATGTTTGAGATCTCTCAAAACCATTGATAGGGATAGTTAGGGTAAAGGTGGAACTACCTTAACCTAGTGAAGGTCACCCTAAAATTTCGCCATCTAGCTAGAGTTACCAGACTCCAAAAATCGTGAATTTTCCGGAGGTGGAAAATGTGGCGAAATGTAGTGGCATTAGAACAAAAATCTGCCTCCTAACTCACCTGTAAAAAATACAACTTTTGTTTACGTGTTTAGCTGATCACTTCACAAAGTATGGAAAAAAGCTACCATTGCTGCGTAATGGGTACAAAATACCTAATGAATATCTCCGCAACGTGCAGAGATATAAAGCTGAAATTTTGTTTCTGATTATTTTGGGTCACTTCTAGGTCGTGTATGAAATTTTATCAAAATTGTATGGGCGGAACTGGTACCCGGCAGCAATAGGTTAAACAAGTTTTATTGGGGCATTTGCTTAGAATACCTTCTGATCAGAGAAAGTATTTTTTAGTAAGTAGGAAGGGGAGATATCGGTTAACTGCATAACGCATATCGCTCCTTCGCTGCAAGAACGGCATAACTCAAAACTACATCATTCCGAGAAAATTCAATTTTAAAGTTTACCATTACAGGCAGTTCAAGGTATCACAAAATTTTTCATGTCGTCTTGTGAGCAAAGTATTGAATATTTTACAAAGTGGTTTTGACAGATAAAAGATCATATGCAGATACACACAGGGTTGCCATAAACTGAAAAAAAATTTTTTTTAGTTATGACGTTCTTGCAGCGAAGGAGCGATATGTAGTCGCTATTGAAAGTCTGCACATGTTTAAGAAAGTTTGCCAGGTGAAAGTATTTTACAAAATGCAATTTCAATATTAACGACTGTCGGAAGTACTGATTTAGAGAAATGGGTGTAGAAGTAAAGTGTGGCAAGAAAGAAATCTGACTCTTTCAATTGTTTTGAAAAATGCGCAAATTTAGGATTTTTAAAAACCTTTTCTCTGAGGCCAATTCTAACAACTCATTCTATTTGTGTCTACTCAAATAATACCGGAGCGCCTCCTTATTTAGGAAGCCTTGCTATCTTGCTTTCTTATCAAGGAAAAATTCAGTTTCAGAATGTGATATAAAGTGAAACTGGTATGAGTAATGCAAGTCAGTTGACCGATTGTACAGTTGGTATGGCTGTTTTTATTGGTTCGAAATTTGCACTTAAGACGATTTTTCAAATTACGCTGTTCAGATATTCACATAAAAAAGAACATAGCTGGGTAGCCGAACTCTTAAACAATCCCAAATTTCTTTCACAGTTTCAAAATTCACTTCGGTTGAAAAATATTGAAACTGCTTTTCATCAACGCGTTGGACTTACCGGCCCCGCCCGCGTTCACTTGCACCATTTTCGAAAATCTCGCCTAAACGTGCACTTTCGACACTGTCACTGAGACATGAGTTGTTTCTCGATAATATTACAAGAAGTCTTTACTGCGCGTGTTGTGTAGCGCAATAGGAATATTTCCTTGAACAACGAAACTAAATAATTCAGCCCGTGAGTGGACCGCCGAAACAAACCGAACGAAAATCGCGCCTTAACTGATTTGGAATGCGTCGAGTGAAGTGTTTTGACTTGGTCTAGACAGTGTGGTAGTTATCGATTATTGATCCAGCTGCAAGGGCTTAACTGTTAGTTAATGGCTGTGCACTGCGTTTGATTTTTCCATTCATTCTTGTTTCGCTAGTAAAAGTACCTTCTACAGCTGCAGGCAATTGAGCGTTTCCCAAAATCATCAGTTTGATGCTTAGCATTAGTAAAAACCATTAACATAAAACAACATGCACGCCTTCGAAATATGAGCATGAATACATATGCACTACAGGTATGCGGGCACCTTCAATTGGCCACCGTCGCACTGGGAAATCATTGTGTTATAAAGGAAGCCGTAAAAGAGACAGCACAACCGAGACGGGTCGATACTGTTGGCCCGTAGTCTGCGACGCCGCGCAGAACTGTTTGCTAACTACATGCAAAATTGTGTCTTTTGCCTTCATCGTTGATTTAATTTATTAAAAGCAATATACATAGCTCTCACAAATGAGGATCGGCTATGAAATTTGAACTTCCAAAAATGTTAGAAAACTTTAGACTTTTACTTTTAATGATGCTGTTCTACAGAAATCATTATAACTATTGAAATAAGACAGGTGTATTTTTACAATGTCTGCATATATCGACTTTCTTCACATAACACACGATTTGAATTGTTCCTATTTTGTGTTTTTTATGGCAAAAACTTTATGAATAGTTTCCGTATCCTTGATTCCTATATTTCTATATTATATTTTCCGACTTCGAGGTCCAATTACCGCGGAATGGTAAAACTTATAAAAATATATTGGAAAAGAAGCCGTCAGGTGTTGTAAATGCCACAAAGTGAAAATCGTGTCAACCGGTTTATTGGTTTAGAAATTACAATCCCAAACTTGAAAATAGTCAGGGAAAATCCGAAAAAGTGACACGCCCATGTTTTGCGAAAACGGAAACTAAGTTTTAAAAACGGTTTGCGGATTCAAAATCAGCGGTCCCTAATTATCCTAGAACTGATGTCAAAACCAGAAAAGCCGACAAAAAGTCGAAATTTGTTGCCCTGTGTAATTGCAAAGAGTAACAGAAATTGTACAAGAACTCTTTAGTTTAGCAATTAAAAAGGTAATAATAAATGCATTTTTTATTTGCATTTGCAATTTTTAAATTTTTCATGTTGATTGCATACTTTCAGAAATGAATAAAATATATTTTGTCGAAAAAAAGGTGCTTAGACCACTTTTTAAATTTAATTATTTTCTGAGATCGGAAGATATTGGAGTATATTAGCGAGTAAGGTACGAAAGGGTGATTTTTTTATGTTTATGTTTTTAAAAATGAATGAACTACTCTCTTTTTCCACGCTGTTTTCAAAACCATTTTCGATTTTTATGTAACAGCTTTAGTTTTGGCAAAAAATGGGCGTGTCACTTTTTCGAATTTTCCTCGCCTTTTTGCACATTTTCGACTATAATTTCCGAACCCATAATACTATCGACATGATTTTTATATCGTTGCACTTACAACATCTCACGCCTTCTTTTCTGACATTAATCAAATTGGCGTGGCAATAAGGTTTCAAAGTAGGAAAATATGGAATTTCAAGGCGATTTTTCTGATTGGGAAAATTGTACAGATGTTTCATAAATCAAGCTACGAAGTATATGAATATCTTAAGAAGAAACATCATGCAATACAACTGAGGCAAACATTTTTGGCGATCCCTACTCATTAGCAGCCGCCGTAGCTCAGCTGGCTAGTGCGTTGAGCCGCGAGTCAAATGCGACGCTCGAACCCAGGTTCAAGACTCCGCTGCTGCTAACACCGAAAAAAGAAAAACAACAATTTTTCTTTCGGCCGCTATCCTCTCAGCAGGAAATGGCAAACCTCTGAGAGTAAAATTGCTTATGAAAAAGCTCCCAACTCGCCGTTCGGAATCGGCATAAAACAGTAGGGCCCTCCCAACCTTGTAAAAATTCGCACGCACAACATGGATGGTTGCGGCTAGCTAGGCCTTAGTCGCGGTTGGGCGGTCGGGCTGTCGTCCCAGTCAGTTATTATTATTATTACTCATTAGTAGGGATCGGAATTATATGCAAGTGCATAATTTTTTGGAGCTTCGGATTTGAACGGGACCAAGACAGAAACTATTTTTATTAACAAATATTAAGAATGAGCTAACATTTGCACTGCATATTTTGCATATTTTTTGCATATTTTGGCATGTTTTTTTCTTATCTCGTATTTTCATATTCATATAGACTTATGTTTTTCTATGCAAACGAACAAGAGTAAGGTTGATGTGCTCCTGTGTGTAAAGGGATTGGGAGGGGCGGGGGTCAATTTGGACAAGCCCAGACTTTTGTTATTTCGAGAATGATGTTGTTACGATCATTATTGAGGGTATTATAGTTTGGCTCACTAAGCTATTTTTTGGGGCATTGCTGAGTACAGCATACAAGAATAATGAACGTTTTCGTACTCCACGAGCTGGTGTACGGCATAGGCATGGCATATGCAGACCGTAGAAAACTTGGAGCAAATTTTAGTTATTTATTGTAATAAGTAGTTAATTTTTTACATTTAATTTTAAGTTTAGTTATTATTTGAGTTAAGGTTTTGTTTAGTGAACTTCAAGTTAAAAAAAAAAAATACAATGTTTTTTACAATGTTTTAAAATACAATGTTTTTTTTTAACTTTTTTGAACTTCCCAAATTTTACGAAATTCCTGGAATATAAGAAATACTACCAATTACCCCCGGCTTTGCACGGAAGAATTTCATACTTTTATTAAAAAAATTTTCATCCCACAACTAGCAGAGCCCCGCGGCTTTGCACGCTAATTTTAAGTCAATGGGCTCAATAAACCAAGTTTCTCTTAACACTTTGCCGTCTGCTCGTCTTGTAAATACTTATTCGCTTGGCGCCAGTAGCGCTAATCGGGAGATTATGAATTGTTATATTTTACTAATCTCATCGTTAGTTCTCATAAGTTCTCAACCTTGTTCCCCTACTATCATGAAATTTCGAAGATATACATACGTAACTATATACAACATTTTTTTGTTTTATTTAATTCGCGCACGAAACCACTGTCAGATTTCGATTTTCGAAAAAATAAAAAACACGTTTTATTTATCAGTTGGTGCACTTTAACTAAGTTTGAAGACAAAAACCCCATTAAATCATGCTTATCCATACAAACATTTAACCCTTAGTTTACTCGTTTGATTTCGATTTAAAAAAAACTGAGAAACACGTGTTTGATTATTTCGCATTTGAAGTACTTTTACCAAGTTTGAAGTCAAACGGGCCAAACAATTTTGTTTCTCCATACAAACATTTAACCCTTGGTTTACTTCGTTAAATTTAGATTTTCACAAAAGTAAAAAAAATATGTGTTTAATTATTTTTTATTTCTAATGATTTCACCAATTTTTAAACCAATAGGCCCATCGGTTCATGTTTTTTCGTAGTCTTTCCGTATACGAACCTTAACCCTTGGTAGACCCCGTTAAGTTTTGATTTTCGAAAAATTGAAAAATACGTGTCGAATTATTTTTTATTTGAAGTGTTTTCACCAAATTTGAAATCAATAGGTCCCTTAAATCAAATTTTTCATACAACACCTTAACCCATGTTTTGCCCTTTTAGACCCCGAATGTCAAGAAATCCCTGCAAATCCCTACACTGCAAATTTCATGTTTGTAGCTTCAGCGGTTCGACCTGGATGGAGTGCATATGTTTTGCATATATTTTGCATATTTCGCGCATATTTTGTGTGCATATAAATCCGATACCTACTAATTTTTGTTTTTATTTTCCATCGAGCAATTCAAAATTTTGTTGTTTTTTATTTGTACAAAACAGGGAAGAAAAAAAAAACATTTGCATATTTTGAAGCCCTTTGTTTTTTAAATCAATCATTGACAAATGGCTGAAAAGTGGCTGAAATGGCTGAAAAAATTTGTATGTTTTTGACCATCAAAGAAAATGCCTTAAAATTCCATATTTTCCGACTCTGAGGTCCAATTACCACCAAGTTTTAAAGCTTATAAAAATAAACTGCATCGAAAAAGAAGCCGTGCGGTGTTGTTAATGCATCAAGGTGAAAATGATGTCAACCCGTTTGTTGGTTTAGAAAATACGATAAAAAAATATGGAAAAAGTAGAGGAAAATCTGAAAAAGTGACACGGTACTTGTATCTCACGGCAGCCGCCGTGGCTCAGTTGGTTAGTGCGTTGGACCGCGAGTCGATGGCAGCAAACCGCAGGTTCAAATACTGCCCGTAATAACACCTAAAAAAAATAACGGGAAAATTCGTTTTCTCTTTCGGTGGCTGTCCTCTCAGCTGGAAATGGCAAACCTCTGAGAGTAAAAATTGCCTATGATAAAGCTCCCAACCTGCCGTTCGGAACCGGCATAAAAACTGTAGGTCCCTTCCACCCGCGTACAAATTCACACGCACAACACGGGTGGTTGCGGGAAGCTAGGCCTTAGTCTCGCGTAAGCGGGCTGTCGTGCCAGTCAATTATTATTAATTACCTGTATCTCACTAACTAGAGCTGCTACAAAAAATCTGAGGGTAGATTTGAAATCAGCGCAATTAGTAAAAAACAGTAGAAAAACTCCATGCAACAGAAAAAAGTGCGATTTTGTTGTCCTGTGTTTTTTTTATTAATAAGTATTTATTTATTATGTTATGCTTGTTTGTTTGTTCTTTATTTACTTAACCTTCACATCGACACCAGTTTTTATATACGGAAACCGACACTATTAACATATTGTTAAAAGAAAAGATACTGTAGAATATTAACTTGTAAACTTATATTCGTGAGCAATCCATGAGAAAAATCCTGTCTCATGGCATAATAAAACACTTGTTCACCTACATACATTCGTGGCACGGTAGTCGTCATCGAATTTAGTTGTTCGAGTGATAGTCTATTGAGCGGGCGTGCCGGTGTGTTTCGGGCAACACGTAAATTTTTACAAAAATATGTTAATATGTTTCTTCTCATTCGTTTTATAAAGACAGTTTTCATTTTTTGAGCTAAGTTGGTAACCAAAAATAGGAAATGGACTTTTCTTAAGAGATTTCAGGTCTAAACGTTGAAGGGGAAAAGGGATCAATGAGGTTTCAGCCGCCACAAAGTGGGCGAATTAGTTGATATATTCCAGGAAAATTAAGTAGGGTAAAAGGTTCGGTTATGGGCATAGTTCGGTTGTGGGCACCCCTTCGTAACTTTTGATAGCAAGCAGGCTGGGTTTTTTTGACTAAGGCCATTTGTTCATTATGGAAGCACGATCTTTTTGTGCCAAATACCGAGTCGAACAGACACGCCTGCTTTGTGCTGGGACCATATATATCTTTCTGTGCTTAAAAAATAAGACAAACATTTTTTTAAACATTTTAAATGGTGTCATAAATCGAAGTGAATCCATCGAGAAGTTGAGTAAAATGCATTTTTATTTAGTAAATTTATTATACTTTGTGATCCAATATTGATTACAACCAATATGTTTACCCCAAACAAAGTTAGTTCGGATGTGGGCACCCGTTTTTTTGTGATTGGGTAAGTTTTGGTAAGTTATATCATCGGAAATGGTCTTTTTACGCATTTTTTTGGTTGTTTTAGCCATATCATCCGAGGATAAATAAAAAAAATCGTCCGATATCTTTTTTAATGTGCCGGATGCAATTGAACATTGTTCTGCAGATAAACCACAAAATCGACTGCCGCAGCGTATGCGATTTCCCGAACCACTCTTCAACGCTACATGAAGAAGGTGGAAGAAAATTTCGGAGACATCAAAGCCGTCGACGGTGGTATTTTCTTAGATTTTGTTCGTGGATATTGTCAGCGCGTGCCATCGAATCAGGTTAACTGGTGTTTTCCACCTTCTTTACGTCACAGCACTTGAAGAGTGTTGATTAATTAGGTTGAATTTCATTTTACTTTAGGTCTTCTTGACAGCCCAGGAGAACGACTTGGTCACTTACATTTTGAAATGCCCGTCCATCTAAAGTGTGCCGACATGCGTACCAGCTACTTCACATGCGTGCATTGTACTTCAAATAATTAAAATTTAATATTTTTCTATATTCCTGTTGGTTTTTCTTCATATTTCCCCGTTTCCAGCAGATTGTCCAAGAGTGCCCACAACAGAACCAAAAAAAAAAAAAATTTCGTTAAAAATGACTACTTTACAAAATTAAAAACAAAACTTTTTTATTTGACGGAATAGGTTTATTTTCGTCATTACTTGTTAGCTAAGGTCTTTAGCTTTCCATAGATATCCATATGTCCGATTAATATGAACTTGGTGAAAAGTTATGAGCCAAAAACAAAAGTGTGCCCACAACCGAACCTATTCCCCTATTTAAGACTTTTAGGTAATACCACATCACATATCCAAATTTGAACAAGATCGGTTAACTATATCATATAGCTGCCATAGAAACGATCGATCAAAAATAAAGAATTCAGAATTTTTAGTTTTTTTCAGAATTTTTAGTTATGTCGCTCAGAATCCACAATCCACATGTCGCTCAGAATTCTTCTCAACAAAACCGGCAAATGGGTGTTTGATTGACACTCCCCAAGTTGATGGGGCCTGTGGTTTTGTTGCAGATGAAGACAATTGTGGGTATTCCAAAGTTAAAGGTCCTTGACTTATGCGTTAAAACAAACAGCAAGAAAGCGTTGCATTCAGTGCAAAAAAACCAGTCTACTGTGAGCAAAATAGCAAAATCGTACGAAATGCTAAAATTGCTATACAAATTGTAATTATGTTGTTTATATAAGGTTATATATTATAAAATGAAGTCGTAATTGCTTCATCGTGAATGTTTTTACAAAAAAACAGGGGAAAACCAAATTATTTAACAAAATTCATGAATGAAAGCAAATGTGTCCCAAATAGGGGTAACAATTTTCAATTGTAAAAAAAAATATGGAAAAAATAAAAAGTTTTCTGATTAGCACTGTATGGACGCTTATTCTGCCCGTGCTCCTTTATGGCGCAGAAGCATGACTACGTCGCGTAACGACAGAGTGGCCCTTGGGGTGTTCGAGAGTTTAGGTGTTGTATGAAAAAATGTTTAAAATCAAAAATGATTCGACACATATTTTTTTAGTTTTTCGAAAGTCCGAATTTATTCGTATAGTGCAAGACTATGAAAAAAAACATAGACCGATGGTTCTATTGACTTCAAATATAGTTAAAACACTTCAACTAAGAAATAAATAGGTGAGTATATTTTCATAAAAATCTGACGGGGTCCAAAAGGCAAACTTGATTTATTGGGCCCATCGTCTTCAAACTTGCGTCCAAAGCCGCTGAGCCCTACTAGTCAGTAATAAAATCCGAAGCCATTGAAAGGTCCAGACAATAAAACCTAACTTTTCCCGACTTCCGAAAAGGTGATACGTTTTCGAAGTCTGTTTGTGTGTACAACTTAGGGGACGATTGTTTTTCTATTAAATTACTCAATTTACCGTATTAGTAAACAACTATGTAAAAACTCAACGACACTCATGTGCAGGGTTGATTCATGGACCCGAGCCGGATCGCATTTGAAATCTTACATAATCAAATAGTAGAGCTGGTAGCATTCCGTCGGCAGGACTTGGTGAGCCTGTACCTCTTTAAGTAATGTAAACTTTGTTAGCCTTCATCCTTTCACTTGTACACATTGTTTGTGTTTTTTTAAGTAAAATAAACCGAGATGTTGGCAAACTTCAAACGGAAACACCATCATTGCGTTTACCTAAGTAAAAGGCATCCTTTCCCTAATATAATATTCACATTGCAATAGAGGGACGGAAAGAGAAAATGGCTACAACGCGTGGCACGCAGGAAGGTGGGTAGGTAGCCAGGAGCCAAGCAGATAAAAGCAAATTACTACACAATTTGCTCTACAATATTACCTGCCAAGCTCCGGGCGAAAGTGATTGGCTGGCCGGCGCGAACGACCGCCCACATTGTGTGAGTGTGAGTGAGTGAATGAGTGTGTGTGTGTGTGTGTGTGTGTGCATACCGTCGCTATGTACAGGCGCACACGCGCCCTTACATACGAGTGCATGTGATTCGCAATCCTCTGCCGCCTGATGCTGCGAAACGTGATGCGGCGAGCACTGCCACTTTCCATTTTCCTCGAAGAAGTCCACCACCGGCCCACCAGCTCAACGGCCTAGCGACTGTACTTTTGTCTTTGTTTTTCGCCTCTCGTGTCTGAGCTTTTTGCGTTGCTGACGCATGTTTGTTGTGTGAATTTAGTTAGTTGAAGTGATTTTTTTGTTCAATGCCACATTCAACACAATTTCGCATTGTTGACTTACACACTCGTTACAACAAAATTGCTAATAATGCGCTTTTCTTGTCAGACGCAACAACAAACTACGCCTCACCAAATTGTGCTATATCGCAAGTGTCCAATGCGGCGAAATAACTTATCCAGACATGATAATAACATGTCTATACACAGTTAGCGTGCATGCCCGTCGGTGTGTATCACTTGTAGCTTTCTTTTAAAGTGATTGACTTCGGGTACCCTATCACCATGCGCTGATAGGCGTCATCAACACAAGCAGAGTTGAATGACGGCCAAATATGGTCATCTAGCACCCGATCGGCAACTTTTTTTATATGTAAAATTTTGGGAATGAAGTGAGCAGAGCTGCTTCGCCTGCACTGTGCTTCAGATTGGCTTAGGGTAAATAGGAATCGGCAATATTCTGACGCTCTGAATCCTTCTATTTTGTACGCTTTATCCTTATACAAGCTTCATAACGGGAGGCCCAAATTTAACCGACCGTAAACCTCCTTCGTCTTAAAGAACTTCTATCGCTAGAAATGAACCAGCTGAAGATTATGATTTGAGACTTAAAAAGTCGCTGCCCATGTGAAAAGGTTGGGAGTGTTTCCAATAATTTCTCTAAGAGCTACATAGTCGAGCCTATTATGATACGCTACCAAAACTGATATAAGCTGAGAACTGCTAACAAAACTAGTTTAAACTTCTAATGAAGCTACGAAGACTGTGAGTAGTCTTATTGTCTAAATTCACATGCCCAGGTGAATCTTTCTTCTTCAAGTACATAGAAATCTAATTTTATTTTCCTCCTTTTTCTCGTCCATGAAGCTCTTACAGAAATTATTAGAAACATTTCTAACATTTTTACATACCGGTAACGGGTTGTTATGCCCAGTTAAGTAAATTCTGTTCAAGTCGGTCTAGAAGATAACTAGAATAAAACACTTGCTAATAAAACTAGTTTAAGTTTCTAACGAAGATGATGATCTCATCTTTGACAAAAAGTGGATTTAGGTTATGAGACTACTCACAGTCTTCGTAGCTTTTTCCAGGCGCCTCTGCTTTGCACGAGCCTTCTCCAGTCATACCAAAAGCTGATAGGGCCTCAACTTGGTCCTTCCACCGTCGACGAGCTTCATCGTCCATACGAGAGTCATGGCCAAGTCGCTGGATGCACGTCCATGTCTTTAAACAGCTCATTGTTCGTTCGTATTCGATAGTCGTTGCCAATACAAACAGGGCCGAAGACTTTGCGAAGTAACTTCCTCTCCACTGTCGTTACGCGACAGTGTCCATGCTTCTGCGCCATAAAGGAGCACGGACAGAATAAGCTTCCATAGAGTGCAAGTTTTTTCGGTCGGGAGAGGTCTTTGCTACTCTATTGCCTACCGAGACCGTAGTAGCAACTATACAAAAGTATTTGCAGGCTTTATCTCCAGGCTATTATCATTGCTGCTGTTTACGGCGGTGCCAAGTTAGACGAATTTCTTGTCAACTTCAAAATTATATGTATCGGCCTCGACGGCGGCTCTGTCGGCCTCAACAGAATAACTTTTCAAAACATTATGGTTCGGCATCACTTACACATCCTTACGTACTATATATAGTACACACATAACTATAACAAGTTTTGCAAAAAAGTGGAATACTTTTCACACGATAAAAGTATGCAAAACTGTTTTGTCAACGAATTTGACACTAGGAAGTGATTCGTGTACTTAGTGTTAATAACGCACGCAGCACGTGCCGCTCGCCAATCAAGTGTTGTAATTCTCACCCAAGAATGACGGCAGTGTCAGTGCGATACAACACCGCGGAAGAATTTCATTAAACACTCGTTAGTTTTATCTTGTTGCGAGATCAAGCGGATGTGCTGCCGAATCCATTGCGTGACCCTTTGTGGCACCCCAAACACTGAAACAGCTATCGAGGATGGTCGGAACGGTTTTTGGCATACCGTCGCACCAATTTCGTTGCCATAAGTAAATATTTGGGTATGGCATGTTTAATTATGTTTTCAGAGATGCACGCACGTGGCAGCATCAAACAATATGTGTTGAGTGTGAAAACGTGCGCGATGTCATGCTAAAGCCCATACCATAACAAATTGAAATCGACACTTGCCAATTTATTGACTTAGCGCAATTAGATTTTATTGAATGTGATAAGTATCCGTTGCCGGAAAAATACTCTGTGACGGAACTCTTCTCTTAAGCTATACGTATTATATATGTATTTATATAAACGTTAGTATTTATAAGATCGGCACAAAGGTTTAAAGTTTTCGTAAAGGAATTAATAAGTGATTGACCCCATGTGCCAGTACTTCCTGGTACTCTCAGTATATTTTATGTTAATCATCTGACTTTATGCGTGAAGGGACATACTTCAGAGACATACTTTCGATTTTTTCAAACACATATTGTGACGATCATGCAGTTCAGCGCAACTTCAGGCCTCTTAGCTTAGGCAACGCGACAACACTGACCGGGCATTGGTCGGCAGCAGCAGTATTGCATACTTTTAGGGCAGCATTGCAGAGATTATCCGATATTTTCTTTGTTTGATGCTAGGTGAGTCAGAATTTGAACTCAAGAACTTCTGTGACTAAACCACCGAACCGCGATGACTACTGTGTAATTAGCCTTAGCGTATACGGAGACGCAGGCCGCGTAGCACAGAACCCATAACAGAGCATCGCAGCACAGATGAAACTGTGTGACCCAGAAAATATGTGAACTGCGTATACGAATCTCGTAAAACCAGCGTACGTGTTTGGTAGTCATTCCATAGACCCAGCAATATGAGTTCTTTGTCTGAATCAGACTTTGAAATAGAACTTATCTTATCTTCAATTTTTGCAAGAGAACGTGTTGACTCCGCGTAAAAAACTGTGTTTCAACTACAATGCGACGCAGGCTGTGCATGTTCGCGCCTGCGCCACACGCGGTTGTGTCGGTACTGGTACTGCATTATTTACAAAAAACTGCATTGACCTGTGCTGCTTGTGCGGCCTGCGTCTCCGTATACGACTAGGCTAAAACTGTTTTTAAATCCCGTATACCACTTATAAACTCTGCTACGAGATAACCAATCATTATCATAATCTTGGTTCACAGAAGGCGAAGTAACACCACAGCTCAATGTTTCCTCCCAGGACACTATCTGATTGGCATTCGTGCAAAGAGACTGAGTCTATGCTCAGTGTTGCAAAAACTGCAGACGAAGAGGAGAAAACATTCGTTCTGTGCTTCCTGGTAAATGGAAGCGCCATCTGGAGGCATTCTAATTCGATGCTCTGGTTGACATGGCGGAGACTACAGTTTTGAGCTTGCTAAGTTTCATTCACAACTTCAATTGGTTCGCGGAGATGGAAACCGAGCCCACTCTCACTTTCATTTGGCGTCACAACGCGCCTTACAGACCTAAGTGTGTCCAATTCTGGCAATCTGGTGTCACAATAATAGGTTATCCCTTAACATCAATAAATGTTTTCATGTTAGCTTTTCTAAGTCTCATAGTCCTGTCCCTTCAGTTTACATGATTTCTAACTCACTCCTAACTACTACCGACAATTTCCGTGACCTTGGAGTAATCTTTGAAGCTCAATTTACATGCGTGCCGCATGTGAATTACATTATTCCAAAAGCATACTCACTTTTATCGTTTATCCGGCGGTATGGACAAGAATTTAAGGACCCTTATACGCGTAAGCATCTGTTTACGTCTCTCGTCCGTTCTAAACTTGAGTATGCCTCTGTAATCTGGAACCCACTGTATATTTTACACTCTTCCCGTCTTGAAAGAATTCAGCGTAGGTTTCTTCGTTTTGCCCTACACCCGCTCCACTTCTATGAACCTTTTCCTTCATATAGTGCTCGTCTAATGTTGATTAATTTGCAGTCTCTAGAGGTTAGAAGATTCGTTCAATCTGTAATGTTCGTCTTTGATCTCGTCTCCAATGCCATTGATTGTCCTTGTCTTCTTGAGAAAATCCAGTTTAATGTGTCCTGTAAATCACTGCGTTACTCTCCGCCTTTTTATGTTAAAACTGTTAAAACTAACTACCTCCTTGCAGCACCTACAACACGGGCTATGTGTGACTTTAATAAGTTATCCAAATCAATCCTCTTGGATCTGTCTTTCACTAGATCATGCTTCAAAGGGCAGCTCGATAAAGTAAATATTCTGGCACCTTAGCCATTTTTTATTTTTGTATTGAATTTGTTATATATTTATGCTGTTATTTTGACTTAATTTTAAGTGTTTTGTTTATATTCCTATATTCTCTATATCTAATTGTAAATGCTAGTCAGTAAGACTTTGTTTCTATTTGACTATTAATTAATAAACTAAAACTAAAACTAATTCGGAGCTACCTACCTAGCCCGAGCTTTCCCTTAATCATCCATGATGACTAGTTCCCAGTTCATTGGCAATTTACTTAACTGAACTAGGATTCGAACCTACGAGCCTTTGATTCGCAGTGGCACACGGTGACCTAATTAATTTGTACGTACTTTTTACCACATATTAACATATCGTCGACTGAGAAAACAGATGTCGCATATCCTACAAAACTCAATGGTGCATATGATATTTGTTCTCTGAGGCAACGAAATCTTCAGCACTAGTATTGCTAATTGTCCCTTCTCCACATAATAATTGTAGTATTTGTATACATAAATATAAACATTGATGGTAAGTCACTATTTAGTAATAAACTGAACAAATATGGCATCGCTGAAGTTTTGGAAGTAATACATTGCAAATCCACGTGTCCCCTCTAA
The DNA here is from genome assembly GCA_963668005.1 of Melieria crassipennis. Lineage (NCBI taxonomy): Eukaryota > Metazoa > Arthropoda > Insecta > Diptera > Ulidiidae > Melieria > Melieria crassipennis. The sequence continues at coordinate 83,495,508 of OY764963.1, read as the reverse complement.
CAATGGGGCAACGCTTATGGCCAGCGGCAAAGTTGCAAAAGCCTTTGACAGTGTCATAATGCGCGTTTCGATTGGAATTATTAGTTTATTTGCGGATTTAAACGTTTATAATAATATGTCGTATGCTGTACGCAGTTTCGTAGTAATCGCATTACGGTGCCTCTTCCGGCGCGGATGCGCTCCCCCTTTGACGTGCACTGAAAATTTAATTTAACAAATTTACATGACATCATAAGAATTTGGCTGAGGGCTATAATCAAGTCGTGAGTAGCGTGGCAAGACGGCCGGGCGGGACGAAGGATAAGGGAAATTTCATTTGCTTTACGGTAGTCTCGAAACACTCGTTTGTTTGCATACGCGAGCATGAGTGCGTGCGAGCTCTGGGTCTGCCGCGCCTGTGTCAGATGTGGGACTCGAATAGCCAAATACAGCCAGCGACATTCTCATATTCCCATACCCCATTCTCGACAAACTGCGAAGACTCGGCTGCACTGGTGCTGTCCAGATGCGATGCTGCTGTTCGCCTCTATTATCCGCTAGAACAGCGGTTGTCGGCGCGCCCAGCGCGTGGTCTGAGAGGGTTGCTGATGTTTTATTTACCAGCGATATGCTCGTATAATATCCTTAAAAGGACAATTATTTGTTTATGCGATGTCACTTAAAATTGAGTTTTAATGTCGTTGGATTACAAACGCGGCGCTCAAGTTGGCGTTCGACCGAAACGGTTTTTGTGTGCGGTTGTGATTAGTATTTGGAAATTCCGGGGCGCGTCGATGGTGGTGCCTGTATTTGCGGAATGGATTTTGAGAAACTGTTTCTAATGTGAGAATTTGCAAGGCTGCTGTGTGAGTTCTTTGACCGATGTGGTAATTAAACATAGCTCAGTATTTATCCGCAAAGTGTTGCAGAACCAATTTCCAGTATATGGATAGATTGATTCTAACTGAATTTCCAATAATAACTCGATCAAGCCGCCGCACTTTAGTACATTGTTAATCAGTTGGTTGAATGGTGCTGCTTGGATTTTATTATTATAGAATTTTGACGTGGTAAATAGAGAGCGATCGATGTTTTGTGAGCTGTTTTATACGTTAAAGGAAAACTGTCCTTTTCACATAGGCCATTTTGTGGCAGCGCGCTGCAACACCACCTAGATACATATAACATATGTGACTAAGTGCTTTGGAAATTTAAATTTTTCCCGATTTTTAGTCGAAATTTCATGATAGTTGGTTCACTAAAAGTGGAGTTATTGCGTCTGAAGTGAAAGTATGTTTATGTCATTGCACAGTGATTCGACTCCATACAACCGCCGGACAAAATTAGAAGGAGTGGTCCGTTCTTCATAAAATACTAATTGGTATACTAGTTAATCATGGTCTGCTGAATTCAAATCTTTATTTTGTTTTTCTTAAACTGTTGTAGTTTAGCAATGCCTGAGACTTAAATTTGCAAATTTCGTCATTTTTGGAGAGCTATAGCACCAAGTGTGTTGGCTGGATTTTTCAGAATTTACATTTAATCGGTAACGTCAACATTGATAATTGCAAAAAGGAACAGAAATTGTCTTACATCGCTTTGGTTTTGCAATAAAAGTGATAATAATAGACGTATGTTTTGCTTTTTTGCAGATTGTCCAATTTGTCATGCTGATTGCATACTTTTAGGCATAAATAAAATAAATTTTGTCGAAAAATACGTGTTTAGACGTTTAGACACTTTTCAAATTGAATTATTTTCTGAGATCGGCAGATATCGGAGGATGTAATTACATAATCCGACAAAGAAAGAATGCTTCTTAAAATAAAAAAAAATCCAGGAACATACTTCCACATACTTTTTAGATATTTTCCTCTAAGTTTTGCTAATTTTCAGATTTTTAATTTTGCAAAATATTTTGAATTAAAAATGGAGAAAAAGCTACAGCTTTGTAAATTTTGAGTAAATGTTAAAAGCGAAAATGGCCACATCAGTTTTTAATCTATATTGAAAGTTTTAGCAACTTCTTGCTAACCATGAATTTTTACGATTTTTTTTAATCAATAAACTAAAAAACAGAAAACATGTGTTTACATTTTTTTGTGAAAAAAGTTCCGACTTTGAGCAGCTTTTGCAATTGCACTAATTATTTTTTCGCACAGAGTTTTTGAGGTTTACTTAGTTGGAGTTTTAACTTTCAAATTACATCAAAATTATTAAATTCTGAGACTATAAATTTTTTGAATTTTGTCTATGGAACGAATCACTGTGCATTGGTCCAAAAATGAGCATCGAACAAAGAGCCAATAATAAGTTTTATTTTAGTTGCTGCATCAAGTTTATGGTGCTGATTGTATATCTCGTGGCAGAGTTCATGAGTTGTATACGCGATTTAAAAACGGCCTTAAGAACATAAATGATGACTAACATGTTGTAGACCAATCTCAACCCATCTCAATAATATGAATTTTTGGCATTTTAACTGAACATTTGGCTATAGAAAAGTGTGTTTGGACAGTTTGCTCTGCACAAGTTCACTGACGCCATCTCATCGATCGGCCCTTTTAATTGATTTTTTGACTAAAAGTATCAACCAATAAAACTATCAACCATTCCCCGTTTTCGCGGCACCGTCCGAAAAAATGCATTTGCCGGTGAAAAGAAAGCGTTTTGAGGACGTAGAAACTTTCCAAAAGGCTTGCGCCGACATCCTGAAAGACATCCCGACCGACGATCATTAGACATACACTTAGATTATGCAATTTGCTGTATTAAGTTTGGAGGGGACTATTTAAAACAAAAAAAAAAAAAAATCGATTTTGAATCGATCGATTGTGAAAAGACGTTCTTTCTAGTGTGGCAATGTACATGCATAGTGATTGCAAATGCTGATTAATTATAGGCTATAGGGGAGGGGGCGAGGTTCTTACCTCCTCCACTTGGCTACGCCCCTACTTCTGAGTATATCTGAATTTCAGAATTTTATTCTTTGGATACATGTAATAATGGTAGCGGAGGAATCACGCATTCAATCTGGATCAAAAGGCGCAGCATGGAACTGTAGTCGTGCGTCAATACTCGTTGCATGCACATGCATTGTGCATGTGGTTATGCATGCGTGTTTCTATGAAGGTATGTGTTTTCAAACGTTTATGCCGACAATTAACTTGCTTGCTCATCAATTCACACAACAATAATAACACAAGGAAAGTCCCGCTGGTAGCGATGAATTGAACACATCCTTCTTAGCGACAGCGGTAGCTCAATCCGATAATAATCCTTCCTTTGTCAGCACATTTATTGCATACTTTCCAGCATCCACATCCCCACGCTCCATACACACATACACACACGCACACGTTCAACGAGTCCACGATACTGCAGAGCATTTTATTGCGAAATCTGCAAAAGGCAAATAAGAGATTTGACACTTGAATTACTTAAGCACTTCGCTAGCTACGAAACCAGCTGAGGACACTCCAACACAAAAGCAGAACAAAGAAACAAACAATGAAAACAATATTCAATTGAAGTTGAAAAATAAAAAGAGGGTATTTCGTACGGGCTACCTTAGTTAGCAACAGCAACATCAACGGCGACGATAACAACAACCACAACAACGACGGTGATGTCCATGGCGACAACAACAACAGCAACTGCGCGCCACGACGACAAAAACAAGGGTGTACCTAAGTGCGCCAAATGGTGAAATCAATTCAACACAAATAGCACAAGCGTCCTCGAGTCGGTTGCTTAATCGTTTAATGGCTGGGTGCGCTCAAATCAAATGAATTCAAGTGCTCATAACCTCGAAGGGAATTTCAAAATGTTAATGTAGCCGCATACTTACATTTACATAAATATACACGTAGCTTAACCAGAAATGTTCACGCATACGAGTATCAATTTGTCCAACTTGGCACATATTACAAGCCATCGGAATAGAGTACAAGATATCCACGTAAAATGTTATCGACGGCAACAGTCGCAACTCACTCACTCACAAACTCGCTTTTATCTGGACAGACGAATACTTTCAGAGGCGATAGTGAGCATGAAAATCGATGTAGCCTATCCGTGAAAACTCCTATCAAGACTATCAAACTATCGGCCGCCAATAAAGTTAAATATGACTTGGATGTGACTACAAAGCGCAAACTACCTCCCTTTCAAAACAAAACTTCAAAGATCATGCAAGAATCTACGTGCAACAATCTTCATCCTTACTGCACTACGTACACATTTTTCACAAATTGCCTTTGTTGATACCCAAAGACCGTCCGTAGTCCATAGACATTCTTAAAACAGCACATCTGTAGAAGTGTGGCTTGTTTCAGTTTCGTGTCCGGAAATTAGGAGGTCTCTTGCTATAAAGAATGGTCTGCTGAAAGTGAACTGTGGGAGTTCCCGATTACAGCGATATATTAAAATGATTCGGACTAAATAAAAATCCTTTGAAAACGATTCGTACGCGAGGCACTTTTTCTCCGATTGCGATTTGAATGCGGTCGTGTACGGTTATATCCAAGCACACAATGAGAGAAGTCACACACTCGCACGCACACACATATTGCGTAAAGACATCACGACAAGTGAAAAAGGCGAAGCAGAAACACAGCAAAGACCGAAAGTTGTAATATTTTACGCTCGATTTATCTTTTAAGGGTGTCAATAAAACGGCAAGTGGCCCATCCCCAATACTACTGCTCAGCTCAGCTCAGCTCGGCTCGGTCTCGGTCTCGCTTTCGGCTTCATTTCATTTATTCACTTATTCACTGGCGCGCTCGTTTGTTCACTTAAGCCTTTTGTTTGGCAGCAATAAAAATCGAACAATCGAACCCAGCCAGCAGGAATTATACGTACACCACGCTAAGCCTACCCATAATGTCAATCTCAATTCACAACAGCCCCTTGAATGTGTCAGCGCAAGTGTGGAAATTAAAGCGTCATTCCAGGAGCGCGGCTGGTGGTGGTGCTCGCAGTGCGCGGCGTGCTGGCGGTGGTGGTGGTGGTGGCTCATCATCTAAACAACACTGAGGCGAGATCGCCTTATTATTGTTTACTTGTTTGCGTTGGATGCATAAATTTCGCCTAAACCGCATGCAGCCCACAAATAAGCCGTAGGATTTGGCGCATGAAGCTGGCAGGTTGCAAGCGCACAAGTGCCGCTTCAGTATGATTTATTATGAACTGTGGAATTCAATTAAGCACGATGATTGTCACTTCACCTTATGTTTTATTACGATTTCTGCTCGTGCCTACACAGCACTGGGTTTGGCGACTAGGTGTCAAACTTTTGTTTTTAGAACCGAGTGTGTTGTTACTGACAGCCGAAATTGTACAAAAGCATCTACTATACATGGCGGTTCAATTTCCGATTTATTAATTACCCAAATAAGGGGTGAACCAGAAAAAATTTAGAATTTGTAAGGACACATTAAAAAAAAAGTAATAGTCTGATTTTACTAAAATAAACTGCAGTTTACATTTACATTACACTACATTTCTTAAACTCTAATTCACAAAAAAATTGCATGAGATATAATTAGCGGTTGCAAAATCTTTTAATGATTTTCTTAACGTTTTTAGTTAGAGACTGGACAGAACGTTCGGTGACTACTTCGCTTACATCGCTTCACAGTTGATTGCGATGTGTCTGCTGCAGCTGCAACGTCTCGAGTCGATCTCGTGGAGTTATTCCAATATGTGCTAACAGCCCTTTTCAGCACTTCTGGGTTATTTGGACCCTTTTTTCTGTCTGATTCTTCGGCTCTGTAGATGGAGTTACCCGCGTTGTAGTTGTTTGTAACATTATAAACCGTCGCTACGCTCGCTTTGCTTTCCCTTGCAATGCTTAGTCTAGACATCGTCTTATCAGTCAAGTAAATGACCAGTATTAATTTGCGCCAGCATTCTTGTGGGCGGACATGTTGACTAAAGTAGATCCAAGCTGCAATTGACAAATATAGCAAGAAACTGCAATATTTATAGATACATACTCTCAAATACCAGGCTCCAAACTCTTGACATTTTCGTATGCTTGATGCGTAAAAATTTTTAAATTTTTCTGGTTCATCCCTTAGTTGAACATTAAGTAATCCAAAAAAATTTGTATTCATAAGTGGAAGCGAACGTACCTGGTTGGTTCACAAAAGTTTCACCAATTTGATAGTAGGTCACGGTTCAAATTTCAGAGATTTTATTTATTCCTTTATTATTAGTCCCTGCACTGAGGTGCTAGGCCATACCAAACATATGCATATACACTTAATTACGATCACTTAAATTTTTTTGACCAAATTTTGTTTGCGGTGTTATTCAAAAAGTTTAAATGGTAATATGTTTTGTTAAAATATTATAATGGTATCCTACGGAACCATAAAAAATTGCATACAACTTAACAGTATATTGCCATTTGTTGTTATTAATCCCTTAACTCTTTAATTATTTTTCAGCGAAGACGAGTATACTCGACATAAACAGGATACAATTTTTCTGCCAATTAAATTAAGCAGCTGTGACAAAAATTAAGCGCCATATCGTCTTACAAAGTACATACCGTACCATACCTCGTATACCATAGCTAATTTCTGTCAGTATGATGGGCGTGGAGAGGAGGCGCGTCAGGTGAGCGGAGGCTTATATAGCCTAGGTTTACCCCTAAAAAAATAGAATCAAGTAATATCAATGCACTAATTGTTATACCATAACTGATTTCAATCATTATAGTGGGCATGGCAGGAAGGCGTATTAGGTGGGTGTAGTCAATCTAATATAGCACAGAATATGAAGCACAGAATCATTTGATATCAATATTGATTTGCAGACATGTACAGTCACTTTGTTTTGCAGTGGTTTTTTCCTGATTGTGGCTTAAAAAAATAAAGTCACAATGCTTTTAGATAAATAAAGTTGGCAGACTACCGAATATTCTTCAATATAAAATTTGCTCAAGATAATGACTTCCCTTCTTTAGGAAAAGATTACAGTTGATTCGTTGAATAATAATACGAAAGTAATTTTTTTTCATCAACAGTTAAGGGATTAAGGGCTTAATTACGATCACCCCTTTCTTCCAAGCTGTCCAAGTGAAAGGAACTTCGGATAGACTTTTTATTTATTATGTATTATTTTTTAAGTTTTTAACTAGTGCTAGTTTTTAACTCAATATTAATTTTAGTGAAATTTTATAGCAATGGGGCGCGAAAAATCAATGACAGAAAAGGAAAGAGTAAAAATTCGTATTATCAAAGAAAAAAAATTATTTTAATCGGGGAAATCGCTCGTAAAATAGGACGAGACATTTTTGTAATAAGAATGTTTCTTAATTTACTAGAAAATTACGGCACAAACCGCAAATGACGCACAATAAGGACTACAACAACTCACGAGCGTCGAGCGATTTTGGAATCAAAGAGAAAGTTTCAGATTTTCTTCGATAGAGAGAATACCTCTTTTCTCTTAAAGAGAAAACCAGGTTTACTTGCTCAGCAGATTAGGTCCGTTTGGAGTTCAGCACTTGAAATTCTGTCAATATCTGTGGATTGGTTTCTGACAATCAGTTGTGGTGTTTTCAATCAATAAATACCCCATTTTGGGTTATTACCATATCTGTTGTGATGAAAATTTACTTCGACTTCAAAAATGTCTTTAAATAAACGCACAGTTTGTGTTATATTTATAATACCGACAGTTAGTTATAATTTTAGTCATTCTGAGCAGAAAAAAATAACCCTTTTAAGAGAAATGTAATATGTAATAGTTTTTTGAAGAAGCACAACAAGGAGTTTTCCTACTGTTTCTTACTAATTTTGGTGCGCTGATTTCGAATCTATCCTCAGATTTTTTCTAGCAGCTCTAGTTAGTGAGATATAGGTACCGTGTCATTTTTTTAGTTTTTCCTCAACGTTTTCCATATTTTTGATCGTAATTTCTAAACCAAAAAACCTATTGTCATGATTTTCACCTTATCGCATTAACAACACCACACGGCTTCTTTTGCGATTCAACTTATTTTTATAAGTTTTAAAATGCCGCGGTAATTGGACCTCAAAGTCGGAAAAAATGGAATTTTAAGGTGTTTTCTTTGATGGTCAAAAACATACACAATTTTCGTAAATCAATTAACGAGTTAGGTGTATAATGAAAGCCCACACGTCAAACATTACAACACAGCCAAATTATTTGGCGGAATACACATTCGCATCGAAATAATAGCAAAAATGTACCATAGTCATTTTCATCTTTTTTGATACTTCTTCCTTAAAAAATTAGGGGCCTCAAAATATGCTATTTTATATGTTCCATTTATAGTCTGAAATACAAGCAAAAAACAAAAATATTTTGAATTGCTCGAAACAAAAAAAATTAAAAACTTTGCATATTTTGAGGCTCCTAATTTTTTAAGTAAAAAGACTGAATTTGACTATTTTTGCTATTATTTCGATGCGAATGTGTATTCCGCCAAATAACTTGGCTGTTTTGTATTGCTTGATGTTTCTTCTTGAGGTATTCATATACTTCGTAACTTGATTTATGAAACATCTGTACAATTTTCGCCATCAGAAAAAACGCCTTGAAATTCAATATTTTCCTACTTTGAAACCTTATTACAACGCCAATTTAGAACGCATAAAATTGATTAATGCCAGAAAAGATGGCGTGAAATGTTGTAAATGCAACGATATAAAAAAAATAAAAATTTCGATAGGATTATTGTTTTGGAAATTACAGTCGAAAACGTGAAAAAAGTCGAGGAAAATTCGAAAAAGTGACACGCCCATTTTTTTCGAAAACTAGAGCTGTTACATAAAAACGGAGTATGGTTTTGAAAACAGTGTGGAACAACGATTCAGATTCATGTAAAAAACTCCATGCAACAGACATGCTGTTGTGCAGTGTTATTATTTTTATTTCTAATGGGAAAAGGAATATGTCAAATTTGTTTTATTTTGTTATAAAAATAGTTTTGTTATAAAAAAGTAGTTAAAGTGAAATTGTTCTCCGTTAAATATTGAGTGTATCCAGAGGCGTGAACAAGTTCCTAGATTCTGATCAAATGGACTGTTTTTATATATTTTAATTTAAGTAAATATGTTTACTGAAGCAGTGTGTTTGATATTGGTGAGAAATATATTTGTCCTTTTATGTTCTTACCTTATACGTAGGGATGACCGCCAAACGCGGATCTAGCAATATTCACCCAAACAATAAACGCGAACACTTTATGCAACAATATCACTCAACACATTACATCAAATATTAACATAATTTAAAAAAAGTCAAAGACATTTAAACCGGTAACAAAATTTGATTCCCCCGAGTTTAAACTAACACGAAGACGGTAAGACCACTATTGATTTACGAAGCCGTTATTTGGTGGGAGACATCTCATAGAAAACGTTTTAGATACAGCTTGACAAGACTGCCCCCAGTTGGAATCGGGAAACTCTCAGATGATTGCATTGATTCTAGGTGATGACAACTTCAGGCATTTCCGCTCAAACCTGCTGAGAAGTAGCTTGCTTAGAAGAAGACACGATAAATACACATGTATAGTGTCAGAAGTCGGTTTAACTTGCACTTTCTTTTACTTGGTGCGTAAAAGAAAATGTATAATGGGACAACCATTCACAAAAGAGGATATAATATGGCCCACCACTGGGTGGCCACTGAGTTTCCTCTTGTTAGTGCTTTGTAGCCCGAGTCTGAGGCGACGTTCAACCCCAGGTTCTATCCTCCGTCGTAACAAACATCACACACATAGAATCAAAAGATAACTATATTTCTTTCGGCGGCTGCGCTCTCAGAGGGAATTACAAACTCTCTCTCCCTACTCGCAGTACAGAATCGGCATTAGTCCATAGGTTCCTCCTATCTGTATACGAGGTCATAAGCACAATTCAAATGGCTGCAAGAAGTACGATTTTTATCTAGTAACCATCAGCCACAAAGACTTATTTCAGATAACACGGGACAGATTTTAGGAGGGAAGTTCTTTTAAAAATCTATTTTTTTTTTAAAACTTTTTTTTTTAAATTATCTATCTATCTATCTATTCAAATGTTTATATAATACATTTCGAAATTGGACACTTAAAAATAATTCCATATTTTTTGCGGAATGTATCGAACACAAATATGGAAATAGTATGTCCGATAGATTAAATGAGATTGCTAAAAACTGCGTTGAAAGACAAGTTTGCCAGAATTGCATGTCATTTTTCTCCAAACCCCTGTTCACGTTGCGCTACTGCGCAACTAATTCATACACGCGAATATTTACATATGTACATGTTTGTATATGTGGATGCGAGTGCATATGCTTCTATGTTCGACATAATGAAATATTATTAAAAAGCACGTCTAAACTTCAAAGGTATCAAAACACATGCAAGTGTGAGCGCGGCCATGCTACACCGCACTATACAGTACCATGTACCCAAACAAGCAAACTAATCTCTCTTTCCATTAGCAAATGTCAGCAGATCACCCCTGACGAAACAACACCACAATGAGGAAACACAAAATTCTCATATTTATGGATCTCCACCATTTTCTAATATTATGTGAGCAACAGACTCTTACACACATACATGTGTCCCTTTCGACACCCGCCACCGCACCTGGCTTCACCGCGCCCTTTTCCCGTCCAGCGACCACCCATTGCTTTCACTCCCTTCGGTTTTGTATTCATTCCGAGCGCATCCTCTAAATATTTGTTTACAACACAATCTCAGCCTTCATCCCTTCAATGTGTACGCCGCATCCTATTCGAGAGTCGTGTGTTTCGTCCTTGCCGTGACATGCGTCTCTGCATCTGGCTGACTCTTTCACTCCAGCCCGACGAGCGATAAGGCCCTCACTGTCGCTGGTAACAATGGCAACGCGGCAGCAATCGACATGGCAGTAGCAGCAGCAACAGCAACTGCACCACCACTAGCAACATCGACAGCAGAAGCGGAATCAGAATTATTTCAGATACAAAAACATCGGAACGCTGACAAAAGCTGATGGATACAGCAGTGGTTTTGATAAATAAATGTTTGGTTATGTAAAAAAAAGGAGAGAATCGGGCGAGAAATTTTCGTTTTCATTGCAATTCAACCAACATTTACCAAAAGGATTCGACATAAGCCAGACGAGCCGGCTACTACTTTTGGCGCGTTGCTCCAGTTTCGCGCCGCGGCGGTACGAGCCGCTATTACAACGATAAAGCCAACACGGACGCGCTGGACGCACGCAGCGTGTCGCGCGACGGAAACGCGAGTCATAAATTAAAAGTGGACACATCAAAATTGAAACATCTAGAAAATAGCATCTCGAATTTCAGTGGTGGAGTGCTGCTCAGAGTAATGGATAATTATTTCAACGGTTCCCAAGTTCTTAGCTTTGAGCAAATCTCCTGACTCAATTCAGTGACGAACGCAACAAAGATGTGAAGACGAAAAACTGGCACACAACTCAACTGTCAATAAAACAACACTAGTTCCTACATACAAAAAACCAAACAAGAAGTAGCACAAGTATCAATAATTACCGAACGCATTGTCACACTACTTACGACAACAATATTCGCAACAACGGCAACATGAATAGCAGCATTAAAAGTACGCATACGTGTATCATGTGCAATAAAAGTGTGTCTGCAGTTTACGCTGATTGCGTTTAATTCGTCCTCTTGATAAGGTGAAGCAGTTGCCGTCTATTGAGTCACAGCTTCGCACCGTACCGTCGCATCTAATTGAGAGGTTAATAACTGGCGAAATTACCATCGCCTTGTCCGTTTGTGTAATTCGCGCCAGCGGCCATGCATACCGCTGTGGATGCAGCTAGCAGCGCCCACACGAGATTGGCGCTGTCTCCGCCTCTTCAGAAACAACGACCCGCCTCCAACGGACTTTTAGCGGCGTCCTCGTCAGCGGGCGCAGCCAACGCCGTTGCAACCGCCGGCGCCGATGAGGACAAAGGCACAGCCAGCGGCAGCTGTAGTGACAGCGGCGGCGCGGCACCGCTGGTAAAACCTCCGTACTCCTACATTGCCCTCATCACCATGGCCATCCTGCAGTCGCCACACAAAAAGCTAACGCTTAGCGGCATTTGCGATTTCATAATGTCAAGGTAAAGCAACAAATTCAATGATTTATTTGTTTTGATAACACCGTGCGACAACAAATTTTACACACAAAAAAATCTACATACTCGCGAAACTAGGGGCCAAGTAAAACTGCGTTTTTAGTTTTTCTCTCTGACGTGAGGATTTTTTTTTAAAGGACTTTGAAATTTCAAGGACATGTTTATTTCAAAAAATTATTTAAAAAAAATGGGTATCAAATGAAAGAGAAAAATCCTTAGAATCTTAGAAAATTTAATGTTTTGGTGCAAAAGGGCGAAGAGTTATTGAAAATATCCTTTTAAACATTTATCCATGAATATCCTTGCAAATTTCCAATAATTTGTATGGAAAAAAATATATCTTAAGGACTAATATGTACGCTACTACATCCTTGAATTTCATCCTTCTAACTTTAGTAGTTTAAGATATAAAAAATTTAATACTTCTCTCTATAAATCAAAGATATATTGCACCGTACGACAAACATAAAATATTTAATTAACTCATGTATAAATAGTTATGTTGCTAAACTAGAGAACACACTAATTCTGCAATTTCAAAATTGCCTAAGGGTTTCTTTTCACAAGACATTGAAAAATTAAAAATTGAGTTTTATTCAATAAAACTCATCCAAGAGTAGCAAGATCAATGCATGAGGATACGTACTTACTGTGAATACTAGTGCTCACAATTTAATAAAAAAATTAACTAAAGTTATTTAAAATGCATTTTATAAATTATTTATTTTAAAACAAATTGTTTAAGAAAATCGTTTTTGGTAGGTGTCATTGCACAGCGACCAACAATACTCGGAAAGTATTTCCCCAAAAGCGATTTTTAATTACCGCGATGTCCTGGTGGAAGCGCTCTCCGTGTTCACCACTTACTTCACCTAATCATTTTGCAAATGTGTGCTAAATGTACAATTTAATATATTTATAGAATACAATTAAAGTATTTAAACCATTTATCATATGGTCAGTTTGTTATTTTTAAGTGCAAAAATGGTTCTACAAGGTGCGTCCCAAAGTAAACAGGACTTTTGCAATAGGGACGTTTCTGGTGGCGCCATCTATGTGTGAGGACATGCGTTGGAAAGGTACATCTTTCATTCACATACTGTCTAAATTTCATGACATTTGGTATAGTAGACGCCGAAATATCCCGCTCAATGTGACAGTATGTTTTTAACTTTGGTACGAGAATGTCGATCGAACAAAGAGCTAATATTAAGTTCTGTTTTAAACTTGGTAAAACTTTTACCGAAACGTTTAAATTGTTAAAGCAAGTTTATGGTGATGATTGTTTATCCCGTGGCCGTGTTAATGAGTGGTTGAATCGATTCAAGAATGGTCGTGAAGACTTGAATGACGACGAACACGTCGGCCAGTCGAAATTTGTGATTACTGACGATGCCATCAAAACTGTGCGTGATTTTATCAAAATGCAGCCAAAATCATCATTGGAATTGATGGAAATGGAATTGAACATCTCCAAAACATCAATTGATCGCATTTTAACCGAACATTTGGGTCTCCGTAAAGTGTGTTCTCGCTTCATTCCGCACACTTTAACCGACGACCAAAAAGCGCAGAGAATTGAGCACGCAAAAGACATCGTTCGGGAAGCCAGACGTGATCCAAATTTCTTGTTCAACATCGTAACCGGTGACGAAACGTGGTGCTTTCAATATGATCCCGAAACAAAGCGTCAAAGTGCCGAATGGAAGCACCCAGATGAGCCAAATCCGAAAAAAACCCGCCGTGAGAAGTCAAAAATCAAAACTCATCTCATTTGTTTCTACGATTCAAAGGGAATAATTCATCGAGAGTTTGTTCCACCGGGAAAAACAATTAACGCTTTGTTTTATGTTGAAGTTTTGAAGCGTTTGGTGCATCGCATTCGTCGTATTCGGCCAGAATAACGCGAGGAAGGAAGTTGGCGTTTATTGCATGATAATGCACCGGCTCACAGAGCCCTAGTTACGACCGATTATTTGACCAAAAATCGCATTTTTACCATCAATCATTCACCGTATTCGCCTGATATGGCTCCCTGTGACTTCTACTTATTCGGTCAGTTGCATTTGCCGATGAAAGGAAATCGTTATAAGGACGTTGAGGACATCCAAAAGGCTTGTACCAACATTCTGAAGGCGATGCCGGCCGATGACCTAAAACACTCATTCCAAATGCTTTTGGACCGTGCAAAACGTTGTATCGAAGCAGAAGGAGAGTATTTTGAATAAATAAAAAGAATTATACAAAAATAATCATCCGTTTTCTTTATTTTATAAAAGTCCTGTTTACTTTGGGTTGCACCTTGTATAAATACGATTTCAGCATCCTTAATGATATTGAAATTATCCATATCCTATAGAGAGAAGTATTAATTTTTTATTATATCTTAAACTAATAAAGTTAGAAGGGCGAAATTCAAGGATGTAGTAGTGTACATATTAATCCTAAAGATATATTTTTTCAAAAAATATTATTGGAAATTTGCAAGGATATTCAAGGATAAAGTTTTAAAAGGACATTTTCAACACCTCTTCGTCCTTTTGCACGAAAACATTAAATTTTCTAAGATTCTAAGGATTTTTCTCTTTCATTTGATACCCATGTTGTTATTCTACAATGCGCTCAATAATTTTTTTTAAATAATTTTTTGAAATAAACGTCCTTGAAATTTCAGAGTCCTTTAAAAAAAATCCTGACGTGAGAGAGAAAAACTAAAAACGCAGTTTTACTACATTTGGCCCCTAGTTGTACGAGTATATAGATTTTTTCGTGTGTTTTGAAATTTTTTGATTTTTGTCGCACGGTGTAATCAATTTCAACCACTAGCTAAATGTCCAAACGTTTGCTGCATACATAAAAGTCTTGGTGACAACTTATTTTGTAATACCAATTGCCAAGTATTTTGATAACATTTTTAATTAACTTGCGTATTTGCCAAAAAAAAAATCGATAAATGTCGACTCAGAATCTGAGGGCAACTTAAAGATAAGATATCTAATTGTTTTTTATAACCATCGAGGGAAAAACTAATTAGAACAAAACAATTTTTGTAAGGAAATGAACGATTATAATTTTTTTGGTAATTAGAACAAAACAATTTTTGTAAGGAAATGAACGGTTACGGTGGCTATGATGAGGTATGTGGTCATGTTTCCTAAGATCGTATACATAGCGAATTGCATTATTAAATGCGAAATGAAGCTTGTACTTGGACCTAGAGTCGAACGAGCTATACTAGACTACATCAGAGTAGGATATGACTGGCAGTATAAGATGAAGTACCAGTTTCCGTCTAATTTCAACTGGCACGCATGATGCAGTCCTTCTCAAATTACGTATTGTTTAATAAACTTTGCTGACCACAGAATTTATGTGATCCTCACAGAAAAGAGTACAGTTGTTATAAAACCCCTCTTAGTGTCTCTCTTTAATAACACTTCGCTAACCGCGTATTTTTTTGCGCAACCTTCCTGTGAATCTCAACAACAAACAACAAAAAAAACTCTATACAAATAAGTGCATAGTGTACAACATAAAAACAACAAAAAGTATCCCCCACCACCCACTGTTTGCAAGAACCACACCGCAAAAACAGCTACACTCCTGTAATGCCCAAGCAATACATTTAACATTATTGCACACATAAATACTTCATTTACAAGTATATTAAATAGTTGGTAACCTCAATGGTTGGAGCCCACTATGGGCTCTCATACTAGCAACAATAGAGGTAAAACAGTAGAAGACTTTGTCCTTTCAGCAAATTTTTCTATGTTTATTTTAATTTTTCTATATTTATATCCGTCTGCATCTCAAACCTTTTACCATTCTGCAACTGGTACACGATCTCGATCCTACGCAACCGTGATCATTACCTAACCATTACCCACATAACAGACTATTCAAACATCAAGCGCTACAACACCAAACGGGACGATTGCTTAAAATTTCGAAATAATATTGAATGGATAGATGACATTATACAAAGCTCAACATCTCAAGTGTTACGCGTGGGCAGACGTGCCGTTTTGTGCTCCGCGGTTTATATTGTTTTTTATTGTTTCTGTCCATTCCTCGCGTGTTTAAATGTTCGTCCGACTGACATGTCCAGTTTGTTGCTTCGTCGCGTGTGCTCAAAAAAAATTAAATATCCACTAATAATATTAATAAATAATAACAAATAATAAAAACCAAACGCAATCAAATTTAAACTGCCGTTAACTTTTTCTCGCTGTCCGCTGCATTGACCTCTGCGCTGTGTTTGTTATGGTTCATTTTTCGTGTGTCCCTCCTCCGTCCGTATTCAGTGGCGCTACATGCGGTCTTGTTCGACACTGAGAAATTGACTGTTCTGTGGTAAAGGCATAACACTTACCACAGAGCATAATCAATTTCTTAGTGCGGCAGATCGCATTCCCGGCTACTTTCCTTGTCCTTTAACCCACCCAGGCCATGGTGCTGGACAAATTTCGCATAGCCTTCTGCAACGTGCGCGGGCTCAGGGCGAACTTTTTTGCTGTATACGCGTTTGTTAACCTTCATAAACCCCATGTAATGGCACTAGGTGAAACCCAGGTGTGTGGGGATGCAGATCCACTGGATTTCCACATCCCTGGTTACCACTTACTGCCATTATTCTCTCCTCACAGGGGTCTTGCCATTTATGTGTGCAGTAATGTTGCGTACCAGTGCCAGCAACAACTACATATACACGGCGGATGCCGAATTTAGCTCCATGTGGGTTAAATTCAATATCCAGTCGCACATTCTGCACTTCTGGTTTCTGTATAGAAGCGCGAATTCAGGGAGAGATTTTACTTACAACAAGTTTGATCTTCTCTCTGATTCTATTTCTCGTATTTTGGAATCGTATCCGAATAGTGAAATTGTAGTTGCTGGTGATTTCAATATTCATAATTCCAATTGGCTACGCCATTCCAGCCACACAACTCCTGAAGGCTTATTTGTCGAGCTCTTTGCCGAGTCTAATAACTTGACTCAAATAGTGCATGAACCAACGCATATCCCCTGCGTTGCGGGGCAAGCTCTCAATACTCTAGACCTTTTTTTCACTTCACATCATGAAAAATATGATGTTGAAATGCACGCACCTCTTGGAAACTCGGACCATTGCACCATTTTGGCGTCTTTCTCATACTCTACTATCCGCAATGCTTCGCCCTTAGCCCCGAAGCGCTTAATGTGGATGTATGATAAAGCTAACTGGAGTGGACTTAACGATTTTTTCGCCCACTTCAATTGGAAATTGTGTTTTCTTGATAGAAACATAAATGCCGCAGCCAAAATGGTTGAAGAAATTATATTATTGGGAATGCGGTCCTTCATCCCTAATAAGAAAATTTGCATTAAACCTAAGGACAATCTCTGGTTTAATGAGACATGCAGAATTGCTGTCAGGTCTAAAGAGGAAGCTTTCAGAGCATGGCAGGCAAATAAAAATGTCACCACTGAACAGCTGCGTAAACCGGCTAGAAATCGATGCAATGCCATCCTAAGGCGCCAAAAGTTTCTGCACGAACAGCGCCAAAGGAAAAAAGTTCTTCAAAGCCAGCGTGGTAGTAAGAACTTTTGGTCATTCGTTAAGAAGGTGAAGAACCAAACATCATCTTCAATCCCAACTCTTCTTAACAATGATCAAATCATCACTCACTCGGTTGATAAAGCTAATTTGTTGGCTAAAATTTTCGCAGAGAATTCTTCTCTGCCCCACAGCGATCAACCACTGCCCGTAGTTGAAAACGTATCTTGCTCTATGCCAGAAATTCATTTTCGGACACGGGTAGTTAAAAGAGTGCTTGCAAATCTCGATGTAAATAAGGCTTCAGGGCCGGACGGCATTCCAGCCCTTGTTTTGCAAAAGTGCGCTACCTCACTGGCTTGTCCATTACGCAAACATGTTGGAAGGTAGCAAATGTTCAACCAGTTCCTAAAAAAGGCAAGACTACTGACCCTGCGAACTACCGACCTATAGCAATCTGTTCGGTGCTTTCCAAGGTAATGGAAGGCATTGTAAACTTCAACCTTGTGAAATATCTGTAGACTGCTAAGTGACCGCCAATACGGCTTTCGAAGACAGCGATCGACGGGAGACCTTATGGCGGTCCTCACCGAGAAATGGAACCATAGCATTCTAAACCTCGGTGAAAGCAAGGTTGTTGCATTGGATATTTCCAAGGCCTTTGACCGTCAAAATTGATTGCCTATGGTGTCGGTAGTATCTTCTCTCGGTGCATAACGAGCTTCCTCTATGATCGCTCTATTCGTGTTGTAATAGACGGCATAGCCTCGGAAAAGCATTCCGTTAGCGCGGGAGTGCCGCAGGGTTCGGTCCTTTCTCCAACCCTTTTGCTGATCTTCATCAACGATCTGTTGTCGTCGACGAAGAATCCCATCTACTCGTTTGCGGTTGACAGCACCATTTGTCATTCATACTCTTTCACAAAGCGTCCCAGCTCTGTGGAGATTGAGAGAGAACGGCGCCGTATGAATGACACACTTAATAGCGACCTACGAACAATCTCCAAGTGGGGTCAAGCGAACAGGGTCGATTTTAATCCTCGCAAGACCCAATGTTGCCTGTTATCCCACAAACGAGTCTCCCCACATCCCAGGTTATGGGTGGTGTGGGTATTGCGGAATCGGCAGGTCTTGATGTTCTAGGCATGTCCATTAAGAACGATCTTCGTTGGAACGATCATATTTTTGGCGTGTCGAAAGAAGCAGCCAAGTGCCTCGGCTTCCTAAAGCGGTGCAAAAAATATTTCACTCCGTCTGATCTCCGCATTATTTACACTACCTATATCCGACCTAAAATGGAGTTTAACTCGCACCTCTGGGCGGGGGCTTCAAAAACCCATTTGGAGTTCCTCGATCGGGTGCAAAACCGTGCGATTAAACTTGTAGGGGACAGTAGGGCATCCAGCTCTATTGACTCCTTGGAGCATCATCGAAACGTGGCATGTGTGGTGTTATTTTACCGATACTTTTTCGGTAATTGCTCAGTGGAGATGAGCAGCTTGATGCCATCACTCCGGGTATTCCCCCGGGCAACCCGGTTGAACACTGGCGCCCATGCATTCCACGTCGAAACGATGTTCCAGCGCACTACGCACTACAGGGAAATTTCGTTTCTGGCCCGTATAGCGCGGTTGTGGAATGGTCTCCCTGCGGATATTTTCCCCAGCACTTATGATCTCGATGGGTTCAAGGCAAGAGCCCATAAACACTTTACTCATAACCCTATCTCCTAACCTTTATATCCTTCCTGAACCAACGCAATGCTTCGCATCCCCTGCGCGTTTGTTCCTGTTTAAAAAAAAAAACTAACGTAAACAAAAAAGGCGCCTCTATTAACAAAATTATAAAACTCGTAGCCCACAAACCACCTACAAAGACCAGAGCAAGACGGTTCCACGGTTCCTGACATTCATTTGGTCGTAATATGGTAATAGAAAATTTAATTCAGTACAAAAACTTAAATGAAAAATTCGATAAAGCAAAAAAAATTAGCAAAAACAAAAAGCTTTGAAGAATTTATAAGAAAAATAAATCCATTCTTATACCCTTCCCTAATGAGGCAAAATATTCGAGCCCTAACAGTGAACTATATACCACACACAATCAAAATCATTAAAGATAACAATATCACAACATCCAACCCAACAGATATAGCCGATACAGTTGCCAAGCAATACTCGGCTAACTCTCACGATTCGTGCTTTCCTTCTGACTGTTGTGAATTACAAAATCACATCCTGAGCCACCCCAGGTTCAGGAATTTAATCGTAAATCTCCATTTAATCTGCAAGAGCTTGAACTGTGATTCCAAACTGCTAAGGGTTCCTCACCAGGGAATGATATAATAAAAAAAATCGTACCAAACACTATGGTGTGTTTGGTACGATTTTACAATGATCCGAAACTTACTTTAAAGCTTTAAAGTACGCATACTGCACCTATTTAATATGATTTTGGATTCAGGCACGATACCTTTAAAAACTTGTAACAAACCTTTGGACTCTATTGACTCCTATAGCCCGATTTGCGGTGTAGGAGCGGGAATCTACTCAGAGAAGCTGAGGCTCAGCAAATCCATCCGCCTCCCCAACACAGCTAGCGTCTTCCAGGCGGAAGTTTTCGCTATTAAAGAGGCCTGTAGGATGGTAATGAACGATACCACCTACAAAAACAGCATATGCATACTATCTGATAGCCTAGCTGCCATCAAAGCGCTGGGCTCGTCTGTTATAACATCCAAGCTGATGTGGGAATGTAAGGAGGCTTTAATGGATCTGGCTCGTCGGTTCCAAGTTACCCTAATCTGGGTGCCGGGGCACAAGGATATTGAGGGTAACGAAAGGGCGGACGAGCTGGCCAGGGGTGGTTCCGCACTTGAGGAACGGGTAGCGGAAATGGTCCGCATCCCAATCGGTTTCATCAAGAGCGAAATCTCCAAGGGCTTCCTTGCTAAAGCCGATACCAGATGGGCCCGGATGCGTTCCTGTAAAATCAGCAGATCCTTATGGCCAAGGTACGACAGGAACAAATCAGCCGAATTAATTAACAGTAGAGCTGCGACATCGACCGAAAAACATCGATGTTTTGAACATCGATGTTATGCGGAAGGAGGTATCGATGTTGACAAAACATCGGCTAAAAAACATCGATGTTCAAAACATCGATGTTTTTTTTTCAATGGCAATGTTAGCTACATATATCTCAATTGTTTTCATTATTTTTAATCATATTAAATAAAATCACATACAAGTTTTGTTCAGTTCGCATCACCACTTGAGTATTGATTGAATCTACAAATCAAACAAATACATACATACATATGCAAAATTTCTTATGTGTGGCAGTTCCCTCGTCGCCGTGTACTTTCGCCGGAACTATAAGATGTCTCTAGAATTTATATGCAGAAGTGCATTTTTTACTTATTGTGAAAAACTTCGCATGTAAAAAGTCTGAACCAAAATATTACATTACATAAAAAACAAATTACTAAATTGCAATAAAATTGCAACGCAAAACATCGATGTTGAAGAAACATCGGGTTGCAAACATCGATGTTCAAAACACTCGATGTTGATGCTAAACATCGATGTTTATGAAACACTGATGTTGATGTCGCAGCCCTAATTAACAGAGGCCGACGTGATGCAGCCAGGCTTACCGCTGTCATCACGGGTCACTGGCCCATTGGAGAACATGCTGCCAAAATGGGCATTCCTCATAGTACCTGCTGCAGAAGCTGCAACAATCCCGAGGAAAAGGAAACGGTTCAACATTTTCTCTGCGATTGCCCGGCCCTAGCAAGGAGACGGTGGAAAACTCTAGGTAAACCGACGTTTACGAACGTTGATGAAATTAAAGACTACAAGGTAAGCTCACTTCTTGCCTTTCTAAATCTCTCGAAATGGCTGTAGCGGATAAGTTATCGGGAGTGCAACAACCATCTACCTAGGTTGAATCAAGATAATAATAATAATAATTGACTGGCACGACAGCCCGCTTACGCGAGACTAAGGCCTAGCTTCCCGCAACTACCCATGTTGTGCGTGTGAATTTCTACACGGGTTGGAGGGACCTACAGTTTTATGCCGGTTCCGAACGGCAGGTTGGGAGCTTTTTCATAAGCAATTTTTACTCTCAGAGGTTTGCCATTTCCAGCTGAGAGGACAGCCACCGAAAGAGAAAACGAGTTTTCCCGTTATTTTTTTAGGTGTTATTACAGGCAGTATTTGAACCTGGGTCGCTGCCTTCGACTCGCGGTCCAACGCACTAACCAACTGAGCCACGGCGGCTGTCATCAAGATAGTGGTCTCAAAACGGCGTATCTGCGCTAATTGGATGCCTGGGGCATCACCACTCTAACCAACCAACCAACCATAGCCCGATTTTCCTTTTACTATATTTAGCTCAAACCTTAATAAAATTATCTCTAATAGAATTGTGTGATTTATAAAAAACTCAAATCAATATCTATCCAGTGGGCTTCCAACCCAGTGCAAGTACAACTGATCCAATCCTTTTAATAGACAATATTATAAAAAAAACCTATAACCTAGTAGTCCACGTCGTTTTAAAAAAGTTACAAGAATGGGGCTTTGGACCAAAAATAATTATCGCGGTTAACTCAGTCCTAACAAACGGACAATTTCAATGCAGAGTCAACAGTGCAGTATTCACAACCTCTGTACTACACAACGGCATTCCCCAGCATTCTCCCCTTTCCGTAACCCTTTTCTTAATTGCATTTGGCGATCTCAGCAAAACTATTTCGCAAACAATAAACGTTCAACACTGGCTAACAGCAGCCAGCCGAAACTGCAGGTCTTTATCAAGCCTTTCTATAACACGGCGTATTTTCAACCGCCTGGAAAGTGCGCTAAACAATCGATGCGCTCCAAAAAGTGGGCAGCATAGCCAGAGATGCGATTAAGGGAGAACGGTGAAATGGCGACTCAAAACAATATTATGCGATCATAATCCTCGACGTGAAAAACTCGTTCAATTCTGCAAGCTGGGAGCACATTCTGCAGTCACTCGCAGCCAAAAAAGTCCCAGACCACTTACTAAAAATAATCAGACATTATCTGCGACCGAGCTGGTTGGAGCTCCAGAAAGTCAAGCGTATGACGGAAGTTTTAAGCCCGGGCCATCTTCCTGCTGAGACGAAAACGGGGATCTGGTCCGGTGGTGAAGTGCAGTGCCCCTTGCCCTGTGTTGAAGAAAGGAGACCCAACAATATGCCCAAACTACAGAGGTATCAGCCTCCTGACGCGCTTTCCACTGCCCTCGCTTCGTAGACATAAAGCAGCGACTGCATGCTGCGACTGGCAAATATTTAACGTCAGAGTGCATAATAAATGCGATGATCAAAGGTGAACTGGGAGAGAATCGTGGACGAAGTGGTGGAGCAAGCTGCGGTAGGCTGAGTGGCAAAGAAGAAGCAGTAGAACTTGCACTGTCAAAGCGAGCTGACGCCGAAGGAGGAACAGGTAGGACAAATTGGGCGGAACTTTCCAACCTCGGACTGATTCACGAGTAGGGACTAAGTACCGAGGCTGACAATTTTTACTGACGCTTAAGCTTTTTTTAGCTTTGACGGCCTCCTGACGCATCAGCTAGCGACGGTTCCAGAGGGATCAACGGACGGTAGGGAGGTGATTTTAGTGGGTTAAAGTCCAACATCCAGGCTTTCGATGCTGTCCACCTCTATAAAACGAAAACACAAAAAAAACTGCATCTATACCGATGATTTCGATGTCATTGCAACAAAATAGTAACGACATAAAAAAATGCCTTCACGACTGTCATAGAGAAAATAGCACCGTGGTTAACAAACTCAGGTGCACGCATCTCACTGGAAAAAACAAAACACCTCCATATCTGAGAAGAGAAAGAGCAACAACTTCAACCTTACACACAACAACAATGTAATCAAAAACGTCGAATAATTAAAAATATTAGGTTTATAATTACAAGTACATAGATGGTAAATGTAGCATTAAGTATCATTGTAACTACAGGATTTTCCAACAAGAGGTGTTATTTTGGTATTCAAAGAAAAATGCAATTTTTTGAGATAAATGATCGGATGTTTATTTCATAATAAAGAGGAAGGTATGCCGTTAATAATGAAAAACAACATCAGCCAAATGGCCACCACGACCACGCTTACAGGACCAGTAGCGGCTTAAGAGGGGGGGCGGAGGGGCGGACCGCCCCGGGCCCCGGGCTGCGGGGGCCCCCGAGAGAAGCTTGTAACTGTATAAAAATGTCAAGTTTTTCAAAACTGAAACTTGTAAAAAACTATTTGCGCTCCACAATGGTTGATGAAAGACTAAGTCGTTTGTCACTTTTATCAATTGAAAGAGACACAGTATCGACAATTGACTTTGAAATGGCAATAACAAATTCAGTTCAATAAAAGCAAGAACAATAACAATTGTTTTCAAATTTTCAAAAAATTCGAAGATTGCAATTTTTAACTTAAAATTTTGTGCAAAATATGCAAATACAAAATTCTAAGTTAAAAATTAAATATCGCAATCTTAGAGTTTGCTTGAAAACTTGTGTAAATTACACAATTACTTAACCTCATAAAACTTTGTAGAAGTCAAACAAATTTACAGTTATTATAATTATTATTGTAATTATTGGTTGGATAAAAACACATGTCTCGGAAATCCGGTTTTCGAAGGCAATTCTATGCTCCTTGTAAGTAAGCTAAATATGGGCTTCTTACATGCTGTTATGTAGGGGAAATATGTTTTTTCAGGACTTTTTTTATAAAGTCACTGCTACTGGGTTTTATAAAATATTTCTGTACATTTCTGAAGATTTCTACTCGACACGAAAAATATATCTAAAAATAAAAGTGTTTTCTAGGGGGTAACTTTCTTGAGAACTTGAAATAGAATAAAATTTAGATGTATGAATCTACAGACTGAAATCCAAAACATGTATGTTTTCCATACCTGACATATTTTGGTCCTGAAAGTTCAAAATATAAAATTTAGTTAAATGGAGACAATTTCCCTCTTTCATTTGATACCCATATCTTCATCATTGAACTACCGCATATATTTAATATTGAAATGTGTATCTCCTTAAAATGTTAAAGTCCTTTAAAAAGGACTTTTGGGTCAGAGAATTTAATACTGACTATGCCAGAATACTATAAATTATCTCTAGTTTCGCGTCTATATCAAAATTTGGATGGGTCTCGGCAAAAAAAAAAATTGTTTCGCACGGTGTAATAAATGTAAAGTTGGTGTTTTCACTCACTGCATCATAACTTTATCATTTTTCTTTCAATTCTATTGATGTTAGGCTTAATATTTGCTAAAATAGAATATATTTCATTTTAGATTTTAAAACCAGAGAAGATAATTTATTTTTTCTTTAAAAAAATATTCGAAAATTTATGATTTTTTAAATTGGTTCACATTCACACAAATTCACATTGTTACAACTTTCACCGTCAGTAACTTCCCCAAATCTCATATGATTTGGACAATCTATGTATCACTAAAAAGCCACTAAGGTATTATCTTCTGAACGACGGACAGCTCGTGTTAATCGGATAATTCTTTTAGGAGATATGTGCTCATAACTGAAACAACAGGAAAAAAATCGTTTTTCGAAGATTTTTCGAAAACGCTTCTTCAAAAATTTTTTTGTTTTCAGTTTCGTGTTCAGCGGCCAAAGTTAGTCTAGAAAAAACTTTTATTTTTAGGTGCACGCGATTGGCCCATTTTTTGTCGACAATCGAATCCTCCTCCTCGGGTAGCTTAAAAAAATGGCCAGATCGTAGTAACGAAGCAAGATTTTCTGTTTCTTTTCGAGATTTAAGATGGCATTTGGAAATGACGAATTTGCTCCCCCAAAAGTTTTCCTAATTTCACGAAAGTTTTATCCATTTTTCATTTTTTTCTCTGGGATTCTATTGCTTTCTATAAAATTTCAAGCACATATACGTTTAAAAATAATTTGTCTCGTCGTTTAAAAATAAAAGTCCGTTTACTGTTCAATGGAATACAAATTAAAAAAAAAAAAAGCCAAAAGCATAACCGGAAATTCCCCTTATTAGTTTTGTACGCAAACTTATGCTGCACCGTTTTATGGGGCCCCCTTCAGCCGTCGCCGCCCCGGGCCCCCGAGCACCTTAAGCCGCCACTGTACAGGACCATATCCTTTTCATGAAATTTTCCATAACCAAATCGCAAAGTGGCTGCCCTATGTCCTCGATAGCCTCACGAATTCTATCTTTGAGGTCTTGAATCGACGCTGGGCTGTTGGCGTACACCTTATCTTTCACGTGGCCCCAAAGGAAGAAGTCGCAAGGTGTTAAATCACAAGATCTCGGTGGCTAATTGTGATCACCTCTTCCAGAGATAACACGGCCCGGAAACTTTTCCCGTAAAAGAGCAATGGTTTCGTTGCTTGTTTGGCACGTAGCGCCGTCTTGTTAAAAGTAAACGTTGTCCAGATCAATACCATCCAACTCCGACCATAAAAAATCATTAATCATCTCTCGATAGCGCAATCCATTCACCGTAACTGTTGATCCAACCTGGTGGTGGAAATGGGCCTCATCAGTCAAGATGATTTTTCGATGGAATTCCGGATCATTTTTATGCATTTCAAGGACCCAATCAGCAAAGACACGACGTTGTTGATGATCGGTCGGCTTGAGTTCTTGTGTTAACTGAACTTTATAAGCCTTAAGACCCAAGTCTTTATGCAAAATACGGTGTAATGACGTTTTTGGAATGCTCAATTCCAAAGAACGACGAGGAATCGACAAACCTGGGTTTTCTTCAACACTTTGGGCTACAGCAGCAATATTCTCAGTTGTTCTTGAGCGACGTGCACGGGTTTTATTCTTCACATCACTAACTTGTCCCAACAGTTCGAATTTTTCCACCAATTTTTGTATTGCGGTCCAACAAGGTGCTTCACGACTACCCAAAAATGCTTTAGTTTTGCGAACTGTGACTGCAAGATTTTCACCATTTTTGTAGTGAATTTGAATAATTTCAATGCGTTGTTGAAGCGTGTATCGTTCCATTTTTAGTAATGGCGTAGTTTCTACTTGTCAAATGTCAAAGAATAAAAGCTTCAAAAGTGACAGCTACCGAAATACCGGGTGATTCAAAATAACATCTCTTGTTGGAAAACCCTATACCTTAAAAAGCCTAGCTGCCAGGTTAAACATAATCAAATACTTAGCATCAAATAAAAGTCAAAGTCACTTCAATTACTACAAATTACCCGACTAACCGTTCTTGCCAAAATTGTGTACGGGCTACCCATTTACAGTAACACAGCAAAAACAAAGATAAACGCAGTAAAATGAACATATCACGCAATAATCCGCTTCAGCCTACGGGCCTTCTGAGCGACAAAAGCCCGAAACAGCCGAAAAAATGTATTCTACTGATTCAAAAACTCACTGACTTATCAAACTGCCGTCGTACTTTCGTATTTTCGGTGCAGCGCTAAAATATAAAAGCTGACTAGCAAAATAGAAAATCACAAACTAGTTATAGATATTCTTTGCAAGCAATCTGTTGGTCTTAACATAGTCGGATTTAACCCATTCGAGACGACGATTTTTTTCGAACACGGTCCCCAGGAGCGAAATTTTTTTTCTTTGTATTGTTCATGTAAGAAAGGCTTCAGATAATTTTTAGATTTTTTGGTACACAATAAAACCAATGCCAAATTTTGTTTTTCTGTACTTTACAGATTTCATTAGTTCCAGAAAAATCGTATTTCGACGACTAGTTTACTCAGAATAACTGATAATTGCACATTACTGTTATTGCACACACGCACAGTGGGCGAAATGGGCAATCTAGCGGAACTTAATTAATAACTCTTGAATGCGTAACGATATCGTGGTGACATTTTGTACAGTTACTGCTGGTGTTTCACCTGAGAACTGGTATGCATATGGGCATGGTCCGCCTACTTTCAAGTAGGGTTGCCATCTATATATATAAAAGAAAGTGGATGTATGTGTGTAAGCGCATCACGCTCAAACGGACCGGCCGATTTCCATGGATTTTTTTTTGTTGAATTAGTATTGAGTCAGTTCAGGTTCGTGCGAAAAGAAATCCCTGCCATATTGCCGTGAATTCTGAAAATTTTCAGACGATAACTTTGGAACCATTAGTCAGACATCAATGAAATTCACTAAGAAGTTACTATTAAGTCATGTCCTTCGACAGGGCGAATGGGGCGAGTATTGGACGAGGGGGCGTGGCACCACCCATACAAGCCAAATCTTAATAATGGAATATGTTCCAAATTGTAGGTTCTACAACACTGAAATTTAGTGCACCGTCGTCCCATAGATGGGTCATTCTACTGGTAAGTTTTTATAAGCGTTGGACAAGGGGCGTGGCAGATTTTTATGACCCAAATATTTCGCTGAACTATAAGTCGCTCAGCAATGAAACTTAGTACGAACCTATCGTTTTTTTTTCGACAAAGGGCATTGTGCGGGTATTGAATAAGGGGGCGTGGCACCGCCCATATAATTTAAATCTGGTTCAAGCGCAGTCCACTTCTTTACTGAAACTTAGCAGCAACATTGCTGATTTGTGGGCCTCGATTGCGTTAATCAGTAGCTCCTCCTCTTCCGTTAGTTGGTGTTCTTCGTCAATTTGCATCGCCTTAGATTCGCCATCTCGCGTATTTCATTATAAAAAGCAACAGTCAGATAGTAAAGTATAAAAGTATTTTACGAAATAAAACTCAAACTACCTATATTTATTATTAATCGAAATAATCTGGTAGTTAAAGGATGTTTATTATTATTTTCTTACATTACATAACACTATTGCAAAAAAGAAAATTTTATCAGAATCTGAGCTACTAACACAATTTGACAATTCAGATTGTAAATTTGTATCTAAAAGAAGATTTATCACTTGTTGATCTAATATAATGTTCTTTTTTGCGTAGCTGGAAGAACTTCTTGATAATGATGATATTAGTGGATTAGATTACACTAAATCTTGTAATAATTGGTTTACTTAAGCCAGTTATTTGGGAAGTCAAAATTGGTTGTTGAAAAATTCTTCTGGCTGTATTGCTGGTGTTTGTATTCCCGGAACCAGCCATTGGTATACGAACTAACAACTTTGCGGAGTTGGCTTTTCGTGGTGCAATCTCCTTTTGTCGTCGTCCAACATAAATACAATTTGATGTTTCAACTAACAAAAGGTTCCCATCTAACCAATCGCACTTTTGTTTTTCAAAATGCCTTAAGTTCCTTTTACATGCTTTCCACTTCTGCACTAACCGGCTAACGAAGTTTCTCAATTTCCTGCTGGTTTCGTGGAATTGCTCATCACTATATTTGTGTTTATCAATAATATTAGCAAATACATGCATCTCCAATGTTGAAAACTTTTTTGGAAGGGACTTTTTCATTGTGCCATAATGAAAAAATTTGTCGTTTGGACACGGACATTAGGGCTAAAAAATGCGTTGGACTGTAGAGTAGCAGGAAGTAGCAAACGAGTTTCGACATTTCACAATCACAATGAATCACGTAAACAAAAACAAGTAGAACTGGATTGAATACGGCTGAATTTCAAAAGTTGCACTCCACGGAAGTCTAGTCTTTGTCACTCAAAATACACTATCACAAACGTTAACTTCAACGACGATTTTTTATTAGAAAAAATAAACACAGGCTACTAGCATTTATACTATGACAAATACATACCTTTAACTTTAATCAAAACAACTTTAATGATTCAATAATTGACGAAATACTTTTTTGGACTTAAACAAGTGCACTGTGCAAAAAGCGCGCGAAACTATGTTGGTGCACTTGCTCCAACATATGTTGTGTTTGAAAGCTCACAGCTGTGCGAATATAGAGAGCAAAACAAAATGGAAAACATAGATAAAGTCGATAGGGTATTAGTAATCAGAAAAATAAAAAAAATTGAGCTAATCGAAATTTTAAAATTTGAATTAAGTTCCGCTAGATTGACCATTTCGCCCTCTGTGACACGGTGTGCAGGCTGTCTTATAGCCTCGGAAATCCATTGCACACACGGTGTGCAATCGGTCTCGAATGGGTTAATGCACAGAGCATACACACTGAAAAACTTGACTATGTGAGGAGTACGTTTGAATGGTTCATATTATCTGTGTTTCTGAGACTTGATTCGGCAATGATGTTCCTGACTTTAATTATTTACAACATTATTCGAAATGATCGTAAGCATGGAAAAGGAGGAGGAGTAGCAATATATTGCAAACAAAAACACTTAGACTCAGTCCATTGATAAAATCAACTAACTGTGATACCGACCACATAATTGCCAAAGTGTCCGATGGCACCACTGAGGTCGTAATAGCCTGTGTTTACAATTCGCATCAGTGCTTTGCGGTAGATACCTTCTTTGCAGAGTGGTTTGTGATTTGTAGTGATTTCAATGTAAATTTGCTCTTGAATGACTTGCACCAATAAACTACATGACCATATATTGGCTGCAGATCTGGTGATTTTTAATAAATCCATACCGACCAGATATTCGATCAACCCCATCCCTAGCCTCTCGGATTTAGATTACCTCTGACCTTTCTCATATTCTTAAATTTTACCAACTGTTTTTTGTATCTGAACATGATTTAATTTTTTGTTCGTCGGATGTTGTGTTCAATTGTTCGGAACTTGGTGCAACTTTTTCGTATCGTGATTATCGGTCTCTGAATGCTGATGCTCTGTTCTCTATCTTGTCTTATATTTGTTGGATTGATTGTTGGAGGCTTGAGTTTGACTTTTTAAATAAACCTTTAATCTAACTGTTTGATGCTCATGTCCTCCGTCGTAAAACTCGTGTCAGAAATATTGCATGTCCTTGGTACAACAATAAAGTCCATTTGGCAATAAAAAAGCGTACTAAGCTGCACTCTAACTGGGAAAAATGGGTATAGATATCTTTTGCTGTCGGTACAAAGCTGTTAGGAATGAAGCGACGGCTATGCCTTATAATAGCGAAGCACTATTATTGTAAAGCAAAATTGAATGTCTGCAACTTAAACATCCATGATAAACAGGCTGCTGATTGCAAAATTGACCCGGATGTCTTAAACAACTTTTTCATTAGTAGCAGCCAAAGCACTAGCTCCCCCTCTTTAATTAAAGCTATTTCGCCTGCGGTGAAATTTGAAAAGCGATTCCAATTTGTTGGAGTTACTGAGCCTGATGTCATAAAATCAATTTTTCGTATCAAGTCAAATGCTGTTGGGGATGATGGCATATCTTAAGTTTGCTAAATTGTGCTCCCTTTTATTTATAGTCCCCTCGCCCACATATAATAATAAATCATTCTTTTATGAGTGCCTCTTTTCCTATAGCATGGAAAAGAGCAATTATTTTGCTTGCCGCGAAGACGGCCACAGCATTGAGTCCGGAGAATGACTATAGACCAATCAGTATTTTACCGGCATTCTCGAAGGCTTGTGAGTCCTTAACCCTCATCCGACGTTCAAAAAAACTCACACATAAGATGTTCGGGTGAAATTTCACCCATATGGTACTTTGTATGTTTTAATGCATTTTTTGACCAATTTTAATAAAAAAACTTTTGTTATCTTTAATCTTTATTATCTTACAGATAAATAAATTAACAAATTTTTCTATATTTTTCTGCAATTAGGGCAGTTTTGTTAAGTTAGGTTATTGTGGCTGCCTCTGTAAGAGACACACTCGGAGGCCTATTATGAGACCCGTTGTGCTACCACATATTTCACCTGTTTTTTAAATGTGTATGTAACACTGTTTTTTCCAACATATGTTACAGCACACATTTCAAGCGGATGGGGAAAGGGGGGAAGAAAGGGTAGTAGTTAACTAAAACTTTGTGTTCACCACATGTATAGTTTTTTTAAGAATTGCAAGCAGAATATGCCTTTCGATCGTTTTTGATATCAAATTGGCACCGTGTTTCAATAGTTTTTTACTTTTTTACGCTCTGATTTTCTGACAAGGTTTGGGAAATTGGCTGCATTGAGATAAGAAGTCAACATGAAGATTTTCCTTTCGGTAACGTTGTTCTACGTAAAATCTTTAGCTTTACTAAACTCAAATCTATGTCTTCAAGAAAAATTCGCCGCTTGTACTTTTTATTGTGATTCCAGCTGGGATCGACAGCGATTAGTTTTTACTTGACGATATAGTTAGTGAACAACCAATTGGTCTAAAGTGTCAACTACTGCTATTGACTTATTGTAAAACGATGTAATTTCGGATAATTTTTTGTCACCCACATTTCCTGGTTATGATGAAAAGTGCTCAAAGGGGCATCTTCCGCGAAAAGCCAGCACTTGTTTACTTAGTGTGTCCTTTTCATAGGACGTACGTAGCAGTTGTCGCTAAATCCACTTTTCTCATATGTCTTATGGGTGTTAACGAGCTTCATTCTTGATTACAATCATTACGTTCTTTGCGAGTGGTTTTGCCACCGACAGAACGAAAAATTGGTCTGCCTGTTGTGTAACTCTACAGATTATCAAGAGATTCCCCATTCGACTTATAAACACCACTCAAAATTGAAATACCAAAATATGCCTGAATATCACCAACGCTGATCCATGCACTGCCAAAAACTCCCGAACCTTCAACATTAGTTTTGTCAGTTACTATCTTTAACATTGGTGTTCATTGGCATTTTGTATTCCTGACACACGACTTCAAGCATAGCGAGTTATACCAACTTTAGTTGAAATAATATGATTGGCTCTTAGTTTTCCGTTGAGTTCAGGAGCCCCATTGATCCATAAAAAGGTTTTGCCTATAAAAGCAGTTCAAAACTTTCACTCCAGTGACGTAATTTTAGCGCATTTTCTGTATGTGTTGTGTTGAATTTCCGTACAATTTGTATATGGGTGAAATTTCACCCGAACGTCGCCCACGTAACTTTTTTTGTAATCACCGTTATAATGAAATAATCAATATGTTGTAGATAATTTCTAAAACTTATATTGGTTTGCCACAAATACAAGAAACCTTAATCATTTTGATAAATATATAGGAAAGTTATAGCATCCCAAAGTTGAAAATGGGTGAAAAATCACCCGAACGACGGATTAGGGTTAATGGCGAAACGAATCTCAACCTTCATTCATGATAAAAAATTTACTGTCATCCTTGCAGTCTGGATTTAGACCAAAGCTGTTCGACTGCAATGATGAAAATTTTAAACGATATTAGGATCCATTTTGGCCTTGAATAACTAACGCTTCTATGCCTTTTCAAAAGCCTACGACTCGGCTAATCATGAATTTTTATGTGAAAAACTTAAGGGCAATTTTGGTTTCTACAATTGCTCTATAAAATTAATGGGCAGATATCTTGCTGGCAGAACTCAACAAGTAAAGGCAATGCGTACTTCATCTCAGTTTAAAACAATCGGTGGTGGTGGTTCTCAAGCATCTGTACTTGGTCCCCTTCTGTTTAGCCTCTTTGTAAATGAGGTTTTCATGGTGTGCAAATATGTTAATCTCCATGCATCCAATTGTACTTCTCTAGTCGTAGTGGTCTCGAGGAAGATTTATATTTTATAATGAATAGTGATTTGTCTGCTATCTCGGATTGAGTCCGTAATAATGCTTTATGTCTAAATGCAACTAAGTCATATGTTTTGCTTATGCTTACTACTCTGAAGCTTACTGACAAAAAAAAACCTGGGATTCATTGTTTACTCTAAACTGACTTGCTCTGACCATATCAACAAAGTTGTGAGAAGAATTTCTGCCTCCTTCACTCCGCTTGAAACTAGACGAAAGCTAGCCATGCAGCTTATTGTGCCTCATATAACATACTGGGAGTTAGTTTATATTGAACTTGACGCGAAGTCGTCACACAAGATTAATGTGGTATTCAATAACATTACTCTATGTAAATGGGGTGAAAAAATATGACCATGTCTCGCTGTGGACGAATAAAATTCTTTGATGCAGCATCATAAATTATTTGTCAGCCAGAAAGAGCCAACATATTTATATGACAAACTTCAAATGCCAAAGTCAGGATCACAATACAACCTGATCGTTCCAAAGTACGCGTACCTGACCTCTTCTAGACTTTTTTTCATTAACACCGTAAGACTCTGGAACTCACTTCCAGAGACTTTGAAAGCTGGACTGAATAGAAATAACTACAAAACACCAATTTTCGACCATTTCAACGAATCAGTGTAATGTTTGTACCTTGCGATTGTAAATCATCAAAACGCTGTTCACTTACTTATTTATTTCGCATATCTTACTCTTTACATTTTATGTAACAGTTTTAAGCCTAAAGTTTGCAATCCCGTTTTGTTGTTAAACTTAAGTCTTTACATAATCTGTTGGTGTAACTGTTACTTAATTTTAGTTAATGCACTTATAAAAGAACCATGTTCTTAGGTAGTGCAACCTAAAACAGCCAAATACACCAAATTTGCTTTGAATGTTCACAAAATTGTTTCAGACGTTGTATTTATTATCATACTTAAGTATAATTTTGTGAATAAAAAACTTATGGATTAAGCAGCAAGTATCCGCGAAAATGCACAAAATTCGACGGTGGTTCTTACATCTAAAACCCATTGAATAGGCGACATCGTGTGTATGTGTACATACTTAACATATATCCGGGATTCACTTTAAGCGAGTGCCGATTGATACACTGTTGCTGTTTTTTATGAAAATACTTTACCAATAAGAAAAAAAACCAATAATTCATAATATTATTTTATTGATGATCAAATGTTTAAATTTGAATGGTGGCGAAGGTAGGTTTGTCCTATTCACTTAATATGAAATGATGGAGACGACATGTTTGTTATATTTGTGAATGCATTTGAAATATAATAACTTTATTTTTGATAAAATATTAAAACGTGGTTTGACACAATTCTCATTTAATGATTTAATTTTTATTGCTATTTTCAGATTCGCCTACTACAAAGAAAAGTTCCCTGCGTGGCAGAATTCTATTCGCCATAACTTAAGTCTCAATGATTGTTTCATTAAAGTTCCACGCGAGCCTGGAAATCCAGGAAAAGGCAATTTCTGGACCTTAGATCCATTAGCTGAGGATATGTTTGATAATGGAAGTTTTCTAAGGAGAAGAAAAAGATACAAGAGAGCACCAGCTATGCAGAGGTTTCCGTTTCCGACTGTGTTCGGCTCAATATCTCCGTTCTGGATCCGGAAACCGGTACCTCTCGTACCGGTTCATTTCAATGTGGCAAATTTTGGAAGCAATCGGGATTGCTTCGATATGATCCATGGGTCCACTGATATTTTCGATTCTGCTCGTAGGGAAGAGAAGAAATTCAACTTTTTTGCAAACACTGAGGCTTCGCTTTATCAGAACAATAACGATAAGTTCGACACACTTTGCCAGAATGTTTCCTTCATTCGGAGGACGGCCAGCACTCTGAACGTAATCAATACGAATGAGGTCCAAGAGCAGGACAAGTACGGCAGGCCGCACTCATTTGGGTCTTCGACGCGTTTCGCCGAGGCACAAAACATCGAATGCAATAACTTGCTCCATTGCAAAACAACCAACATCTTCAACGACACCGATGACATTTCGTGTGATAGAATCGACGTTGAGAGTGCCCACGAGCAAGATTCCCATATATCTGATTCCGTCGACAGTATTTGTACGAATCGGCTGGACCCACAGGCCGATTCGGAAGATGCTGGTAAGGGCAGTGCCATAGAAATGCCGCCGAAGAGATCCTCACCTTACATTCTGTTGTTCGAGAATTCTGAATTGTCAAGTAGTCCTACTGGTATAACGTCCTGTTCGGACAGGAGCAAAATCAGCCATAGTAAATTCACTGAGTCAAAGGAAAGGCCGGCCATAAAATGTACTGACGAGGAAATATACAAGCAAACGATTATATCGTTCGACTACGATCACGCACGATCGGCGAAACACAACAGTGCAAAAGATTTCCGCATCGAAACGCTAATTGGGAATGTCGATGAAGCGAGCGGTTAGTCGCGGTCAGTGTGCTGCGGTGTCCAAAATGAAACTGAGTTTAAGGCGACCAAAATGTGTAAATTTTTCTAAAGTATGGGTGGAATTAAACATCAAATACTATGTATTGTAACTTTTAACAAATATTAACATTTCATAGATATTAAGCGCAGACAACTGTTATATAAATTGTAATGGATAAAAGAATAAAATTTATAAATAAAATACCCCTCTTTTGGCTACAACAATTTGCAAGTTGAAATCAAAACGTCTTGCCAAAATGAACTTCTTCATCGACTTCTTGCTATTGCAAATTGCAAGTGTATGTACAGTTTTCACTCTGTTAGCATTTCTCAACTTAGCACTTCTTCTTCGTCGTCCCCAAGTCGACACTGCATTTCTTGAAGATAAGATTATTGTTCAGCACTACTTCCAGGTGTTTCACTCAAGTCTAAAAGAGGTTTCAATAAACATACATAAATGTAAACTGAAATCTACTCGTATTGTAACAGTATTTACTGTCCCATGAATATATCATGCTGGCTGTGCGCTTATGCTGAGGTTGTTGACGTTGGCAGTTAATAGTTCGAAATGGAAATTAATTTCGGTTATCTTAAAACCAAAAATTTCAGTTTGTGGGAACTTTTCCGAAACGAACTAAAATTTGATTTGGATTGTTGAATTGAACAGATTTATAATCTGTTCTTATTATTTTTGTGGAGCTTTGTATATGATTAGCCCGAATTTGTTGGTTTGTTGAATTCTGATATTTAAAGCTCATAATCGGTTTTCCGGGTACTGTGTTTTACATGAAGCCTGTTTTAGATCATTAATAATATTTTAGTTTGACCGCTGTTAAATATTTTAAATAAAACTTTTAATTACGACAAAAATTAAGCATGACAAATACGAATACATGTTTTTATTGGACGAAACCTAAAACGAAATGAATAAAATATCTGTGGGAATCATGAAGTTTTCTTTAAAGTTGCATTCAATTATTGGATGTATATTTTGCATATTTCAGAAGTAAGTAATAATTTTCATATTTTCGGCCATTTTACGCTTAAAAGTAAGGATAATCAATATAAAATAAAACGACCACAACAGAAAACGATTTTTGATTACAGGTTTTTGGGATTGTATATAGAATAATTGACATAATGGGCATAAATGATGATTCATTTCATTTCAATACAAATTTGTCGTCGTCCAGTGTCGTCCAATGAAATGTGGATTTTTAAAACTTGGATTTATTTAATCTTAAATTTAACAAGTCCAATGAAAAAAATCCGCTTGTTCAATATAATCGTAAGACAAATCTGAATAAAACAAAACTTAATGAAGCCCTGAAATCCTTATCAGCAATTAAGTTTTAAAAATTGTATAAAAACGATGCGAAAACGAATAATTAGTTAGCAATTATTTAAAAAAAATGTTTGTTTATACTGGGTGATGAAAATTGTAAATATGATGAAAGGCCCCGCCAATTACGATTGTTAAATTTTTATTATTAGCTATAATATAAATAGTAATTTACCCGAGTTCCAGCCCTTCATGTTGTTTTGATTAATGCCCGATTTGGGAGAATTAATTTAATAAATAAAAAAATGTGTAACTTTCAAACTAGTTGTCTGATTTAGATGGAACTGTGAAATATTGTAGATATTACTTAGAGGCAATACCAGAAAAAGTAGTTTCACACAAAAGTAAATATAAACAACTTTTTTCAAAAAATTGTTTCATCTACTTCAAATTTTTGGAATAGTTTGGGTGTTTTATAATATATATTTTTTCACATTTTCCCCGCCGTGATACTTTAAAAAAATTAAACAAAATTTGTAAATTTAATTTTTATATATATAATTTTCAATTTATTCTTAAGGTTATGCATACCGTTTTGTTGACTAAAATTGTTCTATGACCTGCTGACATAGTTCTTAACTATAAGTGGTTTTCCAGATTTGTAATTTTTCTGCATGACACCTTCAAGATATCAATCGTAATTTTGTAGGTTATATTTGCCGTACAGTCACTAAATTTAGTTCGTGACTTTCTGACAAAATTCGAAACAATACGTAATCTTTTCAGATTTTTTATTCATTTGCGGGATACCTAAAAAATTAAATGAAAGTTCTAATAGAGTTGGGTAGTTCACCTATTTCGAGTGAACCGATCAATTGCAGTTCGTTCACTTTAATGAACTAGTTCTTTAGTTCACTAGTTCAATTACCGAAAAAAATAATTTGATTACTCTAAACAGAGTTTGTTAACACTAAACAATTAAAAAAAAAAACAAAAAATTTTAGGTTCATTAAATTTTGAACTGATTTTTCTGGCATTGCGTCTAAGGGCCAATTTTTCAGTGCGAGTTTAACTCAGTTTCTAGTTTAAACGCAAAATAGAATTTTTCAGTCAAACTTGACTGAAGTTTAAACGCCCAACCCTGCATGGTTAAACTAAGTTTAAACTGTCAACAGCTTCTGACATTTCATTTATTTTGGAAATTTGAAAATCCTCGTCCTGTTTTGTACTGCTCTTGCCTGTCGTGAGCGAAATTCTTTTTTTCAATATTTTTTTTAGATTTGTATACTTTGTGCGAAACGTTTTCGCGCACCGGAAGTTAACAACAAATTTTGAATTGAATTGACCTCAATTTCTTTTCATTTTTTTGTTATTCCACTTCTTTATTTTTTCACAAGTGCAAGATTTCCCGAGACAAAAAATTTGCGCTCCGTTCGCTTATTTTGAATTTTTTGATGAAATACATTATTTGAGCGCAAAGAATATATTTACGAATGGCAATGAAAACCAAGGAAAATTATTATCTAGATAAAAATATTGTATTGCCACACTCAAATGACAAATATTTGCTCCAGTTAAACCAGCACTGAAAAACTGCTTTCTCGTTTAAACTGAGTTTATATTTAAACCAAGTTCAGGCAAACTACGTTTGAACTGCGTTTAAACTCGCAATGAAAAATTGGCCCTAAATGATATCTATCTTTAATAATTGACCGGCACGACAACCCGATACAGACTACTAGATATTATTATCGAGTTTCTCCATCTTGGCAGGGTTCCGCACTGCCGGAGATAACATTTGTCCCGGGTATCGCTACCAAGGGAAAATAATCTGTTTTTTTCAGTTTAATGTTATTTCGTTTTACTATTATTATTATTATTATCCCACGCCACTCTCACCCCCGCGCGAGGCGGGGTCCATTTTCACCGGGCACAACGGCAGTTTCGGGCTGCAAGTTGTATCGGTACTATTTTCTTTTATTATTTATTTATTTTTATTTTTGTCATGTTAGTCAATATTTAAAAAGATGCTGATGATTTCAGGATAACCGCTTTTTGAATGCAATGATGTCTTGTTTGGTCTATTCTTAGTTCTTTTAGATTTGTTTTGAATGACTTATGTAGTATTCCCGTCGCTGAGATTATAAATGGTATCATTTTTATTTCGTTTTGTCTCCACACCCGTTTAATTTCTTGTGCTAATTGGTGGTATTTTCCTAATTTTTCGGTGTATTTTGTGTGTATATTACTGTCGTTTGGAACACTTATTTCTATAAGATATGTGATTTTTCGTACTTTATCGATTAATGTGATATCTGGTCTGTTGTTGGTTACTGTCTTATCCGTGTGTAGTGTTTTATCCCAAAGTAGTTTAATGTTATTGTTTTCTAATGTTGTTTCAGGGTTATAATTGTAATATGGTGTTATTATTATTATTATTACTTATTATTACTTATTGGTATTTATTTATTATATTAATTTCCCTGATCGGTTATTAATTATTAAGAGATGGATCGCGGGTAAATTGTTACTTATATTATTACTAACAAAACAAATATTTTACGATCCTTAATATATGACTTCCGTTTTCGGATATGGCCTTTGCATTTCAGCAATTCAAAATTATGGATAAATAAGTAGTAGTGTCCGACCGAAGGTGGATTTTTGACCGAAGCAGGAAATACTAATACAAATTATTTGAACGAAATTAACTGATCAAATTTAGCCGATTTTATTTATTCTTTGTTCCACTTAAGAATTAACAAAAGAATGTATGTATATATATATATTAGTAAAACAAAAGTATATATTTATATTTCTAACAAAAACAAAAAACTTAACAAATGCATTATAAATTAATTAAAATTTAAAAACTTTATGTTATAAGCTAAGAAAAGCAGCTTATCTGCACTTTCACCTAGGAGGTTGGAACGCCTTCCGCGATGCCCGAAATATCGATAACAACTAATATTTGATAAAATACTTCGAAACAGAGCAAATTAACTTGCATTACAGGGCGAAACCTTCGAAGGAAGGAAGGAGAATTTCGAAACCGAATATTCGTTCGGACACTAACTACTAAGTAATAAACAATTTTTATTACTACGAGTATAAACACATAAATTGACTTGCCGGCCAGGTCGACTCGAAAACCAGTCGAGTCGTTAATGTGAATAATTATTTGCATTAGGCCAAACTATAAATCAAGAATACTGATCGGCCACTTTTCCTTAATTTTGTTCTAGTACAAATGGAAACTGTGCCGCAGAGTTCAAACCCCCCAAACACAAAAAATTGCTGGTACAAAATGTGGTTTCGAACGGTATTCGGCTCAAAAGTTGTACGCGAACACCTCCCCTCAAATGAAATCCTGTGTGCGCCACTGCTGGAAATCATTTACAGTAACCTGGCATACTCAGTTTTATGGGTATCAAATGAAAGAGGAAACTTGTCGCTTTTTGGCAAAATTTTCCATTTTGATCTTTCAGGAACAAAATATGTCAGTAAGTAATTAAGAAACAAGCAGTAAACATTTTATTTTTCTATCTAATTTTCTAGAAAAAAATCAATCAAATCAAAAATCAATACTGAATTCTTACTTATGGATGGAAACTAATATTTTTAACTCTAAATCAATAGAGATAGAAAAATAAAATTTTGAAGTAGTATACTACAGACCGAGATCCAAAACAGATAAAGATCTTACTTACATGTTATGTTAAATTCCACCTTTTTCGGATCAGACAATGAAAAGCTGAGTATGCAATGCTAGTTTCACGCCCATATAATCTTTTGGTTGGGTCTCGGCAAAAGTGTTTTTTTGTCGCTTTTCAAAAATTGCATCAAATGAATGTATATTTGCAGTGCAAATTAATAGCTGGTCCCATTGTCATTTCTATCTTAAACCGTCTGACATCTTCACTTACAACTTGTTGTTGAATGCTCTGTCTTACACTGATCTATATTTTTCTGCTTTTTCCCACTCAGTTAAAGGCTAACTTCAATAATTTGGATCGTTTTCCTCCTGCAACACTCAGATACGATTATTTTTCTTATACAGCTTCTCTGTAGCTGGCAATAAAGCGTAAGAAAGGTGCAATATTTAGTTTCAGTAAAGCAAATTACGAAAATTTCTTGCACAATAACAGTCACTAATGTGGACCATGTGGTAGGTTCTCCACTCTCCGTCAAGTTTTTTTTTCAAAGAGTAAAAAATATGTTCAAGGGTCGTTAGACAG
The DNA here is from genome assembly GCA_963668005.1 of Melieria crassipennis. Lineage (NCBI taxonomy): Eukaryota > Metazoa > Arthropoda > Insecta > Diptera > Ulidiidae > Melieria > Melieria crassipennis. The sequence continues at coordinate 83,454,307 of OY764963.1, read as the reverse complement.
TCCTGCCGAGGTACATAGAATCGACGAATTAATAAGTTTGAAGAAGACTTTCGAAATTGCATATTATCGCAGCAATTGTCAGAAGCTGTCAAAGAGGCGAATGACTTCTGGGAAGGAAGTGTGTTCAGCTGTTTAGCTGTGAGGCACAAATACAACACTGATACACGTTATTGGCGAGCTTTTGTTGAAAAGCCCTGCTCGGGTCATGCGCAGAAGGCCGGTGCCTTTCAACGGCCAAAAGCTCGAAGAAAAAGACAACTGTAAGGGAATATGGCCAGGAAAGGAATCAACACTATTGTGTACCCAGAAGTATTACAATTTCATACACATATCTTCTTCTATGTTAAAAAGTCGATTTTCCATAAAGGATTTGTACGAATGTAGAGTGGATATGTTAAAAGTAAAATCAAACGAGAAGACCCGTACAAGAAGAACTTCAATACAAGCAGTGAGTGAAGGCGCCGCATTCGCCAATGCAGACCCAGTTACATTTTACTTTAACTTGAAAATGCGAAAAGTGTGAAAATAGCAAAAGGAACATCGATACTCCGTCACTTGGAAGGAATATGTGGTGAAAAGTCTTGGGGTACATAATAGAGCAATCGTAAGTGAAATGCTCGTGAAGACTGTTGCGGCGGTAGGTAACTGACTGACTAACTGTTTATGTTTATTCCAGCCAATGAATTAAAATGCAAATTAGAAAATAAGTGCGTCCGGCCACTCATCCCTTTCGTCGGAGAGGACCCCAGAGAACACTTTACGACGCAGAGTAATACGTGGGTGGCAGTATCGCCAATTGCTGGTGCTGATGGCGAACAAATGGTCCTTATGTATTCCCCTACTCACTTGGCTGACATTGCTTTCAGGTAACAGTATAATGATAACTCATTCTGAGCGCACTCCTGAATTAAATGTATTTTCGCTATATTCACAGTTACGAACTCAGTGCGCATTACTAATCTTAAGGTACCCCATACCTACACGCTCGATCGACACTCAGAGCCGGATCCACTCGTGCTTGACTGCGAATACGAAGTGGGTCCACGAGAAAAGGGATTCGTACTAAAGTGGCTGTTTAACAATCATTCCATATACCAATGGATACCATCGGTGAAAGGCTTTGCGATGGTAAGTTAGAAGAAAGTTTATAGGGTTGACAGTCATCACTTTTGTCTTTAACACAACGAGTCCATATTAAGGCCCTGCTATACCAGTATAAACAGATGTTTAGATGTCGGTTTGGATGTACTGACCGTTGTAATTGCCATGTATTGTAGTTCACGTTTTCAAGCCGGTCTGCTTCTCAATTCCTATAACTATGATCTACATAAGCCCAAACCGATACAATATTTGCGAAAGGGGTTTTAAATTGTTATATCACCACCGTCGAGTTTTGTGGAAAACCAGGCTTTCCTGTACGAGTACAGTTTTACCTTACAAGTACCATTTTATCTAATTACTATGCATTGATTTCACCGCTATTTGTGCATTAGGCCGCGAGTGTGAGGTTCATCGGTTTGAATTCCGATCAGACCAAATGCAAAAATATAAAAATATTGGTTGCTTTACGGATGCTTGCACAGCGAAAATAGTAAACCTCTAGAAACAAGGTTTTCAATACTATATCGAATATTTTCGGTAAAACTGATGTTTATATTTAAGTCCAAAGTACAAATTCAGAGGCTAGTAATGAAACCAGTATCTGCGCAATGGCCGCTTTGGCCCTTCCCAAAAACGGCCATTGTTGGATTAAATCCTCAATCACGTTTTCGTTTTCGTTATTTCGTCAATCACAGCTCTAATTGTGTCCTTAAGTGCTTAAACCGTTATTATAGTATAGACATAAGGTGCGTTTCATAATTATAATAATTATAATTGACTGGCACAACAGCCCGCTTACGCGAGACTAAGGCCTAGCTTCCCGCAACCACCCGTGTTGTGCGTGTCAATTTGTACGCGGGTGGAAGGGACCTACAGTTTTTATGCCGGTTCCGAACGGCAGGTTGGGAGCTTTATCATAGGCAATTTTTACTCTCAGAGGTTTGCCATTTCCAGCTGAGAGGACAGCCACCGAAAGAGAAAACGAGTTTTCCCGTAATTTTTTTTAGGTGTTATTACAGGCAGTATTTGAACCTGAGGTTGCTGCCTTCGACTCGCGGTCCAACGCACTAACCAACTGAGCCACGGCGGCTGCCATAATAATAATAATTATAAGGTCATTCAATTTCTCACCATATCTCCGAAACGACTGACTGTAGGGTATCGAAACTTTTTACAAAAATTGTGTAGCAGGTTAAGAGTAAATCAACAACAGAAGAATACTTTTGACAAATTGATCATGTTGTTCAAAAACAGCAACAAAAATTTACGTGTTTCACAATTATAAGGTCAACTATGATTTCATATGTAATGTAACAAACGTCAATATTTATTAAAAAAGGATTATTGAATACACTCTCCTCTCTTATAATAAAGATCTTCAATCAGTTTTTTCATGCTTGTAATAAGACTATTAATTAGGTTTTGGTCAATTTTTTGCCATTCTTCCTTTACAGCGGTTATGAGAGTTTCAGTTGACTCAAACTGTCTATTACCCCCATACACTCGTTGTGTTAGAATGCCCCACAGATTTTCTATGGGGTTGATGTCAGGTAAGCATGCAGGCCACTCCAAAACTGTGAGGGATTTCGACGTAAACCACCGTTTTGTCTCTCGGCTAACATGGATTCGAGCATTATCTTGTTGGAAACGCCTCTCTGTGTCACATTTTTCCTCCAAAAATGGCACCAGGCTACTCTCAAGGAGTTGTATGTAGTCAGCGCTCTTCATCCGACAAGATGTTATTTGGAGTTCCAAGCAACCCTGAGCCGAAAACGCGCCCCACACCATTACATTGCCACCACCAAAATTCCGTTTTGTAAACCGTAATGGTTCCTTCCGGACATCACGCCAATAGCCTCGATAACCATCTGGCCCATGCAGATTCCACTTCTTTTCGTCGGAAAATATAACCTAAAGTCATTTGTTTCAATATAAAGGACTATTGCAAAGCTGATAAAAACAGGACTTACTCTTTCCCAATTGGTGTAGAAGTTTTTTAGAGCAAAATCAACTCTAACCTCCTTGTGGCGCTTTGTTAGCTTAGGCATTCGTTACTGCTTCTGAAATTGAATCTTTTGACTCCGCTTTAAGGTCCTCCAAATGGTTGCCTTTGATACATTTGCTTGTACCAACGTCCTTAAGCCTGTTAATGAAGTGGATGAGTTGCTAGCTTCGCGTACAATGCGAGCCTCGGTGCGCGAATTGAGCTTTCTCTTGGCTCCAGGACGCTTCTGTGTACCGTAAACTTGCGGATTTTGCAAAAAATTTTGCACAACACATAGGCTACGGTTAATTTGTCTCCCGATTTCCCTCATCGCTACTCCGCGATCGCGTAATGCGGTAATTTGACCTTTCTCAAAGTCCGAAAGCTGCGTACCTCGTGGCATTTTTACGATTTTACAATATTCAATTGTTTCCGATGCCGAAAAATCCGCTGACAGATTTCTCTGCGATAGTTTTACTATTGACCTTATAATTGTGAAACACCTGCATTTTTGTTATTGTTGTTGTATAAATATACCGTTAGTTCAAAAATGTTTATCAGCTGTTGCCTCTACTTCTTATTAGCTACACATTTTTTTGGGGAAGTGTTGATACCCCATAGTCAGTCATTTGAAGGGTATAATAAAAAATTTAATGACCTTATAATTATGAAACGCACCTTATTATAGCTTACTTCAACGTAGACCCAAAGGAAAAATCGAATCGAATTGCACTAAATCGCACTATCTCATGTCCTTTTTCAGAAACCTCTTGGAATTTGTCCCACCTGATCTGTGTAGCAGGTGGCTGAAAAAAACGTAGTGAATTAATATTCCAATATGTTGTCCGAGTGGGTGTCGATACGTATCTGAAAATCTCCTAGTTTTGATTTGTCAAATGTTGACTGTCTGACACGTCTTATTGAAAGACCCTGTATTCATAAGAATAAGTATGTGCATGGCTCTTAAAAACACAGGTTAAAACAGTCTGGATTTGCCGTGTTGCTTTAATTACTGTTTTAGGTGCAAAATATGTACAAAATATACAAAATTGTATTGCATCATTCGTATGAACCAACTTCATATTACCTGAGTCTTTGCCAAAATTACGATAAATAAGCAATGTGTGTCAATAAATAATTAAAATACTTACTAAATGTTTCTGTTCTTACCATCCGTCACGATATAAGGGATTCATGAAATCAAAGATAGACACGAAAATATTTACGATGGAAGGCAGCCCTGGTGTAATATCAATAAAGCAACCTGACTGGAATATGACTGGGGAGTATACTTGCTCCGTGCAAACATTCGAGTCGACGGATAAAAAAAGTGCCCGCCTGCAAATTATTGGTGCGTCTCTTCATGAATTCATTCTCATTACATTTTTTTTAATCAATTGTCTTTTACCAATTTGGCAGTTCCTGAATCCGATTTTGTTTTGGAAACAAAAATGGATGGCGAGCAAAGTGACGTAGATATAATGTGTGCGGTGCAGAATGTGTTCCCCCAACCTGTGCTCTCTGTAATGTGGGTCAAGACTTAATGAGTATTCGTTTTACAAAGTTTACACCTCTGACGTCATTGCGATTTTAGATTTGATACGAAAATATTGGACTCCGTTCTGACTCAGATGGACCAAAACTCCAGCGGTTTGTACAGCATGACTGTCAGAACGAGAATCCCGAGAGAGAAACTGGATTCGCCCACACCGATCACTTGTGCATTTTTCCTACTTGGGACTAATTATACCAAGCGAAGGGAAACAATTTTCTATGGTAAGTAGAGGTAAGATATTTTATTCGCATTTCTGTTTGCACTTCTAACTCTAATAGCTTGTAGTTTTTTTATTATGATTTGGCTTTTTAATTTGGGGGGTCTGCTCAAAATGTTTTAAAAATTACGTAATTTCGAGATACTCTGCTGCCAACTGAGATCAAAATGCTATGAACTTTAAAATACATAACTTCCGTATTAAACCTGGTAGCCAGAGTATCATAATAACCGTTTTTCTTCTAATTTTCAGATAAGGCTACAAATATACAACGCAAATGGACTACTGTCGCCGTAGTAATATCGATTGCATCCCTAACATTGAGCAGTTAGTTTGATAGAATATTTATGTTCGAATAGGATATTTTTATTTAGAATTTTACTGAAAACTAAATTTTGCGGTATTTTCAAAAGTGCTTATTTTGTAAATGCATGTAAATGTCATAACAAGAAAAAATTAAGAACATATTCATATTTTTATGTATAGGTACAAACGAGTACTGAACATTAATAAATACGAAAACAAAAACAAATATAGTTTAGATCAAACAATTTTGGCTTCTCTTGTTTCTTTGAGAATAATTGATTTTGACAAGAAATGCGTCGACTTTTAATAAATGATGTGGACAACATTCAACAATGTTGCATTAATATATTAAGAGACAGTTTTTATCGCATCGAAGAGAGACATACCCTGAACCATGAAGGAAGGAATTTCATGGTATACAGTGCGAGATGATTGTATGGAGCTTCATGAACCATTTGGCCTATTTTTCGATCCACTAAGGAGAAACAAGAAGAAGTATATCAATTGGTTTTACTTACATTACGTCAGCATATTTTTTAGGGGATGACTCCTATTAATGCGAGGCATTGCGTTGGTTCAGAAAGGATATAAAGGTTAGGAGATAGGGTTTTGAGAGAAGTGGTTATGTACTCTTGACGTGAATATTGAATGACTTAATATTGAATGGTTAAGGAAAAGGTTGAAATTTTAACACGTTCACTTCATATAACATAGCATTTTTTTATGATTACAGTTTGAAGGTTATAATTTGGAAATTAAAAAGTGGTCTTTGATTTTTTTTACTCCAATAGTTTTCTTTGTATTTTGTACAAAAAAGTTTATACAATGTGAGTTTAACATATAATTGTTTCTGTAATTAAATAGCGATGATTTGGTCATGTTTGTGTCAAATATGTTTAACATATAGGGCATGATTTCTTAAATTTATTAAAGTATGCCTAAAAATTATACTTGGACTAGATATTGGCACCAATAAACTAATCAAAATTATGTAATATAATAATTAACATCATTCCGTTTTCTGCAGAAGAAAATGAATATATTTGGGCGACCCTGAGTGTGCCACATCGTTTTCCTTCACTGAGTATCATCTTCTTTGGTAAAGGTACTGCTTAGGATAACTCAGCAGTACCTTTCTATTGTTGGCTTCATTTCTTTTCGCAAAGTCAGAAGCCCAGGAATTAATTTTCTACATTTTTTATAGGATAAACGCCGCTTTTTCTTTACGATATCATTCCAGGGACGAATTTCACACCACACATGCAGCTGTGCCACTGAGGTGAATAGAGTTGCTAACTACAGTAAAGAGTCATTTGTTTGTTTTTCGTTAACAGGAATATGTTCAAGAAAGCTGATCTAGCTTGTTCACACTTCTTTTGGAAAATTCTAGGAACTTATTGCTTGCTAGAGATCGTACCATACATACGTAGTATTTATATTGACAGCTTTAATCGACACTTCATACAAACACACATAAAGTTTTCCTTCTATTGAGAAATTCGTAGCTTGAAAGCTATTGTGTTGCTCATTTAGATGTGTCGGCGGGGCTACGCCCTGTGCGCTGCAGACAATTTTAATGCTGTACTGCTTATAATTCCGGTGCTATTCTATATAAGAAATTTCAAAAAAAAAACATTCCTTCACATGACCCAGAAACTAAACCTAATAAAATTCCAAACACCACAAATTCAAATGGCATAAATAAATTTAGTCACTGAACACACAAAGCTAATTTTTTATCGAAAATTATCATACGGTAAGCGGAGTGTGAATTACTCTTGTTATTTAAAAATACTATTAAATTGAAAAAATTGAGTCTTGCAAACTGGGAGGATTCACTCATAAAGTTGAAAGCGCATTTATTTGAATTTTGGTTGTGTTTCGAAGTATTTGATAAAAAATGGATAGAGTTTTACGTGAAATAAGGCAGCGAGATGAACTAGAAATGGATTTTGATTTGGAAAGCGAAGCGGGCGAATCTCCGTGCAACAGTGACGATGATTTTGCATTATCAGACGAGGAGAATGATGAAAGTGAAGTTAGCGTGCATTCGGATGAAGACGACATTGAGCCACTTGAGCAAAATTTAGCACAAGAAAATGCAGCAAATCCTGAAAAGAAATATTTTTCAAAAAATAAGAAAACTGAATATTTATCGCAACCATTTGAAATAAATCGAAGAAATTCATTTCGACGTGCAAAAAATTGCACTTCAGGTAAAAACCTACCCTATTTGTTATGGGTTCATGTTCATTATATGTTTCATTTTTGTTATAATTCAGGTCCAAAAGCATTATCAGCTGCTAATATAGTTGATGTTTCGTCTGCATTTCACATGTTCCTTCGACCGGTTGAGAATATTATTTTGAACATGACGAATTTATATGGTGTGCGAAAGTACAAAGACGAATGGGAAAACATTGATTTGGACACTCTGCACGCATACTTTGGATTGTTGCTGCTTTCTGGTGTGTATCGGTCATACGGTGAATGTGTCACTAAACTGTGGAATGAAGAAACTGGTCGGGCAATATTTAGAGCAACAATGTCATTGAAAATGTTCAAGCGTATCCATGGTTGCATTCGATTTGATGACCGCGAACAACGTATGGCCAACACTGCATCTACAAGTACTTCTGTTCGTGACAAATTGGCACCGATTCGAAATGTATACGATAAATGGAATCATAATTTGAAAGCTGTATACGCACCAGGAAAAAACATTACCGTAGATGAACAGTTAGTTCCGTATCGTGGGCGATGTCCGTTTCGTCAGTATATTCCATCCAAGCCGGCGAAATAAGGCATCAAAATTTGGGTGCTATGCGACTCAAAAAGCTGGTATGCATACAACACACAAATTTATGTTGGTCGGAATCGTAATGCCACTTCTGAACGCAATCTCGGACGGCGTGTTGTTTTGGATTTGGTGGAAGGACTTTCTGACAGAAATGTAACGTGTGACAACTTTTTCACTTCGTATGAATTGGCAGAAGATTTGCATAACAATCGCATGCCTATTTTGGGATCAATAAGGAAAAATAGGACTGAAATTCCTTCAGTTCTACTCGACATGCGTCAAAAGCCAATTTATCATACAGAAGTTGTATATGAACATAAATTGCAAGCAGTTGTGTTGTCATATGTTCCTCGCCGGTACCGATTTGTGACATTGCTCAGTACATACCACAATGTTGTCAGCATAAATGAGAATAGTGAACAGAAGAAACCTAACATCATTGAAGACTACAACAAAACCAAGAGTGGAGTTGATACTATGGATCAAATGGTGGCTACGTACACATGCAAACGAAAAGTCAATCGGTGGCCAATGACAGTATTTTGTAACATGCTTGATGTTAGTGCGTTGAATGCATTCGTGACGTTCATTGCATTGTTCCCGAATTGGAAAAATTCTAAACCGAACCATACTATTCGTCGTCGCCTTTTTATCGAGCAGCTTGGATTGAATCTCGTTGAAAAACAGATCACTAAACGGAAAAAACAACCTCAAAGTAATGATGCTTCCAGTGTTATTCAAAGAATTCGGGGGATTCGCCATTTACCAAGTACATCAAAACGAGGCCGATGCTACATCTGCACATATAAAAATAACAAAAATCTTTTTGCCATACGCTGTGAAAAGTGTAGAAATTTCATTTGTGCTGAACATAATTTCAATTTATGCGAAAAATGTACAAATAATTGACAAAAGTTAAAAATTCAATTTTTTTTTTTCTAATATATGTAATATTCTAATTTTAATTTCATTCTAAATCTACCTTTATGAAGTTCAAATGTATTAATATGATAGTAAACAATATAATAAACAGAAAAAATCACAAAACATAAATGGTTGTTAATTTTTTTTAGCTTTTTTACAATTAAAAATATATGTGTATGCGCGCGCATACAATGGGACCGATTAGATGTATTTCTCGAGAGACCGATGAGGGTTAAGGAAAAAGTATGAAAATGGCTATACTACATTTTTGCTATTATTTCGATGCGAATGTGTATTCCGCCAAATAATTTGGCTGTGTTGTATTGCTTGATGTTTCTTCTTAAGATATTCATATACTTCGTAACTTGATTTATGAAACATCTGTACAATTTTCGCCATCAGAAAAAACGCCTTGAAATTCAATATTTTCCTACTTTGAAACCTTATTACAACGCCAATCTAGAACGCATAAAATTGATTAATGTCAGAAAAAATGGCGTGAAATGTTGTAAGTGCAACTATATAAAAATCATGTCGATAGAATTATTGGTTCAGAAATTACAGTCGAAAACGAGAAAAAAGCAGAGGAAAATTCGAAAAAGTGACACGCCCACTTTTTGCGAAAACTAGATCTGTTACATAAAAACGGGGAATGGTTTTGAAAACAGCGTGGAAAAACGATTCAGATTTATGTAAAAAACTCGATGCAACAGGCATGCTGTTGTGCATTGTTTTCAGCCATTTTGCATATTTAGTTTGTTTTTGACCGATATAGCGGTAAGGCGTGTGTTGCTGTTTTTTTGCTAAACAACGTTGCAACTCACATTGTACGCATACATCGTGGCTTGTTCGTGATTTTTGGGCCAAAAATAATACCGTAATCAAACCTCAGCCCTCGTATTCACGTGATTTGGCATCCTGCGACTTTTTTTGACACGTCTTGTCCCCAAAATATACAGAAGTATAAACGCGATTTTATACCGCCTTGAACGTTTTAAAATAATCACCTCACAAAAACTGATACAGTCCCATCGAAAGAAAACATACCCTACAATCTCAAAGTGTTATGGAGTTTTGTCGCTTTTGTATAGCGAGCGACACATTTTTCTTAAGCCAATTAAGTATTTGATGTCCCAAACAACAAACTCGAGTTTTTTTTTAATATACGAGCCAACGCGCAGGGATCAACCTATGAATGCGAGGCGTTGCGTTGGATTTGGGTGTTAAAAGACAGGGTTTTGAGTGAGGAAGTTATGGACTCTTGTCTTGACACAATCCAGATCATAGGTGCTGGGGAAAATATCTGCAGGAGACCATTCCACAATCACGCAGTACGGGCCAGAAACGTACTCTCTCTGTAATGCGTAGTGCCCTGGAACATTGTTTCAACGTGGAACGCATAGGCGCCAGTGTTCCAACGGGTTGCCCGGAAAATACCCGGAGTAATGGCATCAGATTGCTCATCTCCTCAGAACAATTACCGAAAAGGTACAGTGAAACCCGCTTAAGTGCCTCACATAAAAATACAAGATGTTTCAGGCACTTAAGCGGGGAAGACCGAAACCGGATAAGTAAAGATGAACTTCTTTTTTTTTCATAAGAAAAATATAATAAAATTTCTTAAATAAATAAATAAGGACAAGAACGAATATATGAATTTATTAAATCTTCTAAACTGTCGAGGTTACTAAGCAAGAAAAACAAAAATTGTGTGCATTATTTTTTGATTACCAGTGCCGTTGAATTGGAACCATGAAAATCGTTGTTAAAATTTTTACAAGATTAGGGCACAATAAATTGAGGTACTTATGCGGGTTAGGTACTTAAGCGGGGAGGTAATTATGCGTGGAGTTTTCTTCAGATTTTATTAAAAAATGCATAGGGCCCACAAACGTTGGGCACTTAAGTGGGGAAAGCACTTAAGCGGGGAGGCACTTAAGCAGGTTTCACTGTATTTGTAAAATAAGTCCACATATGCCACGTTTCGACGATTCTCCAAGGAGTCATTAGAGCTGGATGCCCTAATGTGCCCAATAAACTAAATCGCACGGTTTTGAACGCGGTCCAGGAGCTCCAAATAGGTTTTCGAAGCCCCACCCACAGGTTTGACTTAAACTCCGGTTTTTATCGAATATAGGTAGTGTAAGGTATGCGGAGATCTAACAAAGTGAAATAGCCAAGGCACTTGGCTACTTCCTTCGATACACCAAAAATATGATCATCGCCAGAACATCAAGCGCTAACGATTCCGCAATTCTCACACAACCGATAACAAGGGATGTGTTGGGATATGGGAAGATTCGTTTGTGGGATAACAGAGAACATTGGGTCTTGCGAGGATTAATGACGGCCCCGTTCGCTTGACCCCATTTGGAAATTTTTTGTAGGTCGCTATTACGTGTGCCATTCATACAGCGCCATTCCCTCTCAATTTCCACAGAGCAGGAGAGTTAGGGCGCCTTATGAAGTAGTATGAATGACAAAGGATGCTGTCATCCGAAACGAGCAGATAGGATTCTCCGTCGACGACAAAAGATCGTTGATGAATAGAGCGATCATAGAGAAAGCTCGTAATCAAATCAAAGAAGATATTACCAATGCAATCAGTAATCAGTTTTAACCCTTTCAGTCACAATGTCCAATATATTGGACTATAGCCAATACAATTCATACTGAACGGGTTTATTTTCATGTCGGAAAGGGTTAAAGTGGTTTATGCAACATTCGGTCAAAAGCCTTAGAAATATTCAACGCAATAACCTTGCTTTCACCGATTACCGCTATAAGGTCTCCCGTCTCTTTACAGTGCTGCCATTCGTTAAGACTGTGACCTATTTCATCTTTCGGATGCAAATATCTAGCGGCTTCATTTTTGTTTTTTCAGCAACTTCTCATTTTAGATTGTAAATATCAGGCCAAACGAATTGAAGTATCATATTCAGACAGCGGTTCATGAAGACTCGTAAACGCCTGGGTATTGCTGTGGTTATTTTCCAGGTAGAACTGCCGCACGTTGAACTTGAAGAGCTTAACCTGTAAGCTGGGCTTTGATTTTTGTTTTACCACTCAGCGAACAGAACACCAAAAGCGACACTAGCTTTCCTGATTCGACAATCAATATCTTCATCAGTTCCGGAGCTTGGGAAACTTTACTACTATTACCAAAAACCTCCACTATTCCGCTCGACTTCGCTGCCAGGCTAAAACTATGGTTTTTTTAAGCCAAGTGTCGACTATATAGCAGCAGCAATGATGTCAGTCTGGAGATAAAGCGAAGGATTACTCTTGCCAACAGGTGCTACTACGGTCTCGGTAGGCAATTGAGAAGTAGATACCTCTCTCGACCGACAAAACTTGCACTCTATAGGACGCTCATCTTGCCCGTGCTCCTCTATGGCGCTGAAGCATGGACAATGACACGAAACGACATAGCGGCCCTTGGAGCGTTCGAGAGGAAGGTACTTCGCAAAATCTTCGGCCCTGTTCGTGTTGGTGACGACTATCGCATACGAACCAATAACGAGCTGTATGAGCTGTATAAGGACATGGACGTAGCGCAGCGAATTAACATCCAGCGGCTACGCTGGCTCGGTCATGTCTGCCGCATGGACGACGAAGCTCCGGCGAAAAGGTGTTCGATGCGATGGTTGGAGGTCGACGGCGAAGAGGGAGGCCGTGTCTCCGGTGGAAGGACCAAGTGGAAAAGGCCCTGGTATATCTTGGTGTGACCAACTGGAGAAGGCGCGCGCGAAGCAGAGGCGCCTGGAGAGAAGTTTTGCGGCAGGCCGTAACCCGATAACGGGTTGTTATGGCCAGTTAATAAGTAAGTAAGTAAGTCGACTATATAGTTTGTCCACTACAGCGCGATTCTACCACTTTACCACTCACGTAGAAATGGTATGGAGATATTTTGAGTAGAGCTCTACCATGCACTCTGCCGACTGTGTACACTGCAGACACATTTTTCTCTATTGTAGAGTCACATGGTGGAGCAAGATCCTTTGACATTTAGCCTAAGCGTATACGGAGACGCAGGCCGTGCAGGGAATACAGTTCAGCACAGTACCTTTTTTTGTAAATAATGCAGTACCATATAACGGCGTATACAGCGACAAAGCCCCGTGTGGCTCAGGGACGTACATGCGCAGACCTGCGTCGCGTTGTAGTCGAGCTACAGTTTTTTGCGCACAGTGATCACGTTCTCTTGCAAAAATTTAAGAATTGAAAAATTAATTGGACAGCCAATATTACACCCATTATATAGGTTCTATTTCAAAGTCTGATTCAGACAAAGAACTCATATTGCTGAGTCTATGGAATGAATACGAAACACGTGTGCTGGTTTAACGAGAGTCGTATACGCAGTTCAAATATTTTCTGGGTCACACAGTTTCATCTGTGCTGCGATGCCCTGTTCTGAGCTGCGCGGCCTTCGTCTCCATATACGCTTAGGCTTAATTTCATTTCGCAGTCATTCAGTTATGCGTGCGAACATATTTTTTCGGGGTGAACCAAACATTTGATTAGGTTAGTTTAGAATTAGACCACGTAAATTTTTTTTCGAATTTCAAAACGATTTTTTTAGGAGCATACTCTTTATGTGCAAAATACAAAACTGCATCATTATTTATTTAATCCTGCCCACAGGACGCTCGGAATGTCCTGTTGCCATATTGGAACAGGCACAGAAAACTTCAAAAAAATATCACAAAAAGTATTTTTTTAGAGTAGCACACTTATGAGACATTACTCCCTTCTACAAATACTTAAAAAAACACAATTGATTACGCGATCAAGATAATAAGTATATGTATATTATACGTCTAAACTTACTTTCTTTTTCATGCCCCTTTTTTTGGCAGTAAATATTATGTCTGCACTACTTTATACAAACAAACACGCACTGTTGCCCAAATGATTTTAAGTGAAAGCAGAATCAATTCCGCGTTCAAAATGTGTTTCAAAGTAACGGTATCTATATTCGTTTGTATGTTATGATCGTTTACAAATATGTCTATCGTGCGTTGGCATATGGCAACACTGGGCTGGTTCGGGTTAAGGTGCTGTCTGGGCGTGGGAAAACATTTAATTAAATAGTTTCAAATAAAAATAATTACTTATTGCACAAAGCGGGTTGCTGATCTAAGTATGTTTGCTTGAAGAAGAAAAAAAAAAGAAAAGAAAATGTTGGGAGCGAATTGGGATCAGATTTGCCGCTCAATTTCTTCGCTGCCGATGCCATTGCGATGCGATATAAATTTTGTCACACGGAAGCACAACAATAGACTCGCAAAAATTGTGTATCCACTATAATATATATATATGCACTAGGGCGGGTCAAATTGTATGGAACGATTTTTTTGATGAAGCGTATAGCAAAAACGTAATCTATAGGTGATTCTGAGAAATTTTGCTCAAGAGACCATAGCTCTAAGTGGGACTTGGAGCACCCAAAATTTCAAAATAGATATTTTTCAATATATACATAGAATAATTTAATTAAATTCGTCATAAAATCGGATAGAGTTATAGTAGATTTCTCAATCTGGGCTTGTTTGAAAGGTATTTTTATCACCTTTCAGAATCTGTATTGATACCAATATAAAAAAAAAAAACAAAAAAAAAATTGATCGTAATAAAAGTTGTTGGAAATTATCTGAACTTTCATAATCTGCACAAAAAAAAAATTATCGAAAAAAATCGAAGAAAATTCGGAATTTATTAGTTAAAAGTTCATTTTAGGCTATTTTTCTACAAAAATTCCTAATATGTCTACTAAAAATAAAAAAAAAATATTGTAAAATAAAATATGTAAAATAAAAAATAAAAAATAAAAATAAAAATAAAAATGTAAAATAAAAAATAAAAAATATTATATATCCGACTTAGAGCTATGGTCTATTGAGCAAAATTTCTCAGAATCACCTATAGATTACGTTTTTGCTATACCCTTCATCAAAAAAAAAATTAACCCGCCTTAATATACACCTATCCCTCGATTTACACGGTAGATTGGTTCTTGGTTCTTCTTCATGCACAATGTCATTCACGTTTAAAACAACGCTAATGTGAATGGCCTGTTGTGAATGGAATAAATATTTACCATATGTTTTGCAAACTTATACAAATAAAACTATCAGAATAAGAAAAAAAAATTTTTTTGTTGCGATTTGAAAAGCGTGTTAAAGCGAAACCGTGTAAATCAAGTACCGTGTAAATCGAGGGATAGGTGTATATATTTTTAGGCGAGAGAACTCTACCATAGAGTGGATTTAGGGTTTATACACTAGAGTTTTCTCTAGCTTTACGCAAAAAACTTTACAGTGTTATGTATATACACGTATAGTGGTATATGAGTTATAATATTTAATTTCACTACAATGAGCATGTTCCTTTGAGCATGTTTCCTTTTGTAAATAGTAAATTTCGATCCATTTCCCTTAAACACCCGTCTCTAGAGCCACCTACATTTAAGTAACCATCTGAGAGCAGCTTCGGTGTTTTTCCATGGATGCAACCCTGCACTGGAATTAATTTTTCCACCATCTTTTACGGTATACTGATTCCATCCGTCTCCGGGAAGGTTTCTTCTGCTGCCTGAAAGTATGCAAGTACGCAAAGAGGTGCTAGTCGACAATTTTGAGGATTTACTGGATTTAAAAGCTATCAACACAGAGTGAATTCAATAAAAAAAATGTTATACTAATCGGACAGTAGCCGACAACAGGCCAGGCGCTGAGGCGAGTTCATTGGACAAAGTCTGGCTGTGAAACAACTGCAGACAACCGCACGGCCGCCCAGGAATGCAATGAGTGTCTTGTCCCCGTTCAGTTCGAATCACGTGAAATTACTGCTATCGACTGACAAATGGCTTCTGGCGACGCAATCAACTCCATTGATCAGGATCTGTCGAGCACGTCCAACACGAAAACTGCTGAGAATTCAAACTTTGTCAAGGATGGTAATTACGGGTTGTGCATACATACACACAAAATAGTTTGGCGATGTTTGAAAGATGGGCGCAGCACTAATCCTTGGAGAGGAGAACGAGGAAAAAACTTGAATGTGCTGTTTGTATTGCTTATTCTCTAGAGCATTTTCAATGCGATAAGTCGAGTGCTAATGTCGACTAAATTTTCAGCAGTCAATTCGCATTTTCATGTACACATGCATTTTTTTATTTGCTCACTGGAAGGCCCATGTAAAAAATCAATGAACACTGTTGGTACCTTGAGGCGCATGTGTACGATAAACAAAAAGTTACCCTCTTATACTCTTATTATTACTGTCAGTGTTTGTGCCAAGGAAACAATAACTGCACAGATGTGGATTGATTTCTAAAAATTGCAGCTATTGTAAAGTTGTCGGAAAGTAGTTTATTCTTCAAAAAGCACGTTGAGCAATCGTTATCTTTGCTTGTTTTGGTTTCAAAAATTTGCATAGTGACTCTTCAGATTTCTATCTTTACCTTTTCCATTTACGGTTCTTTATTTGGGCTATTAGTGTTAAAGATCGAGAGAGTGCGACTTATCAACTTGTACATTTGTAGCTCTCATTTGCATATAGTTAAGGCAAAGCATTAAAATAAGACATAGTCTACAAGGACGTAGGTCCTACAACTGTTAGTTGAGAGGGGGGTTTTTGTTTGTAAAAGTTTTTCTAATTCAAAAATTATAATAGTGAATACTGATTAATGTGATTCTCTAGTTAATGGATATTAGTCATACCAATTAGACATGTAAATATCGCCCGCTCCCAATGAGCCCTGGATGAAAGAAGTTATTTCAGATTCAATTATGTGCGACTTGTGAGCTAAAACTCGGTCCGGGGTTAACTTTAAAATCCTAGTCTTTTCATTGATGAGAAGCATCATAGGCACAATAGAATATTAATACATTTTCTTTTACCATAGAACAAAACACGCAGTCGTCAGCATCTGATGTAAGTATAGTCGAATGTGTGTTGTATAAAATGCACTGAACTTTCTTGTCCTAAGATTCAGCATCATCGCCAGTCGCGCTATGGGAACAAGGGCGATAAAGAGCGAAAGATTGGGCATCGGCGTGTCGGTGAGGGTGGCGAGATCACGTATAAAAAAATCCAAACCAGCCAGATAATGGGATCCATTCAATTAGGAATTCAGCACACAGTGCGTCTCTAGACACCCAAATTCTGATACGCAACTGATCCGACACTAAAGGGTGCACTGTCTTCTTGCAGGTTGGCAGCTTGGCATCAAAACCAAAACGTGATCTGCTCATGATGGACTTTTTTGAGATTGAGAGCATTACCTTTCCCCCGGAAGGATCCAGCCTTACGCCCGCCCACCACTACAGCGAGTTCAGATACAAAATCTACGCGCCTATTGCATTCCGATATTTTAGGGATTTGTTTGGCATACAGCCAGACGACTTCATGGTGCGTTTTTTCTGTATTAAGGCTGTATTGATGTCGTTCTTACTAACACGCACACTTGCCCGCATTTCAGATGTCCATGTGTTCAGCGGCGTTGCGGGAGCTATCGAATCCGGGTGCTTCTGGCTCTATTTTCTACTTGACCGCTGACGATGAATTCATCATCAAGACCGTGCAACACAAGGAGGGGGAGTTTCTGCAAAAACTACTGCCTGGGTAAGTGCTTCGCATTTCCTCAACTGACTCATCTAGTTTTATCCAATGCAAATACAATAAAATCTTATAGTTACTATATGAATTTGAATCAAAATCCCCGAACGCTTTTGCCAAAGTTTTTTGGTCTATACTGCCTTCAGACCAGCACTAGTAAAAACATTCGTCTGGTTGTCATGAACAATTTGTTGCCCTCATACGTAAAGATGCATCTAAAGTATGACCTGAAGGGCTCTACATTTAAAAGGAAAGCCTCAAAGGCAGAGCGCGCCAAAAAGTCGCCTACTTACAAAGATCTGGATTTCATGGAGCACCATCCAAATGGCATATTCTTGGAGGCAGAAACGTACAGTGCTCTGGTCAAAACAATACAACGCGACTGCACCGTGCTGGAGTCTTTCAAGATTATGGATTACTCATTGCTGGTGGGCGTACATAACTTGGACTTGGCGAGCAAGGAAAAGAAAAGTGAACGCAGAAAGCTAAAGATGCCACAAGCAGATGACTCCGATGTTGAGGATTTGGCAGACACCGAGCAAGGAGCCGGCGGCGTGGATGGTAGAGAACGAGACTCGGTGGTTGGCGCGGGCCGTAATCGGTATGGATTTAGGAGAAACTGTATATATATAAAAAATGTGAACATAACGTCCTTATCGTTTTCAGATCGGCCAATAGGCAGAGACTTGTAGCACATTCTACAGCAATGGAAAGTATTCAGGCGGAAAGCGAACCCATCGATGATGAAGACGATGTGCCGTACGTATTACTGACCACTGCATAGTGTCCCCTTGGTGTTCATTATCACTGTTGTCACTGCTTCATTTGTTTAGACCCGGAGGTATACCCGCTAGAAGTGAAAAGGGAGAACGACTGCTGTTATTCGTTGGCATTATAGACATTCTGCAATCTTACAGGCTGAAGAAGAAACTCGAGCACACCTTTAAGAGTATTATTCATGACGGGGTAAGTCATCGAACGAGCAACAAAAACAGATTCTGTAAGAATAATTTCTAGGATACCGTCTCTGTCTGTCGACCGTCATTCTACGCTCAAAGATTTCAAAACTTCATGGCCAAAACGGTATTTCGAAAGATCCCATCACGTAAGTAAATTTGAGATTTCGTTACAATTTAATTCGACTTTGAAATGACGGCCCTGTATTTTCCCGTTTTCCTCGAAGTGGATCTTCCCGAAATCAAAGGAAACCACAGAAAATTTCGCACGCTCGTATCTAGCTACATAGGTGTGTCACATTCACGACAATTGCATCGAAGAACTTTCATTGACATATCGCGTTAATCATTTCAGCATTGAAGCATTCACCTTCCAAGAGAAAGAGTCTATCAAAAGCAATACAACGCTCCATGGAAAATGACAATGAGAATCGATGTAAGTTAACTAAAGGAAAAGGTTTGCCCGTCGTAATGAGCCGATTTGTATATAGACATTCAGAAACTTCCTTCATGTTAACTATGTATATGCAAATACACATATGTATATAAAATCGTATAATGCCAGTAGACTCATTCAAAGCCTTAATCTTGTTGTCTTAATGTTACCGCCAGCGGAGAGCACATTCGAGCATCGCCCAGCTGTTACCCACGCTTCCAATTCTCAAGGTGCGAAGACACATATGGCGGGCAAGCCGACGGCTGCGACGCACTCGTCTCCGGATGCAGCCCATCCAGGTGTATCTGCGTCCTCCACAGGCATGGCACCATTCGTGAGTCCCCGATTGTCCGTGCAAATGACTGGCAGCTTAGCAAAGCCCAAAGTCCCACCGCCAGTGCCGCCGCGGGGTTCACCGCGCAGGAAAAAAAGTGATGGACATCACGAGGCCGCACGCGCCGTATCTAATACAGGTATCTACTCTAGCAGCACCAACGACTCTAAAACTGAATCTATGCACCTTCCCGTTGCGAGCAACACCTCCTCCAAAAGCAGCACTTTACAAGTTCATGAAATTCCATTGCCCCGCTTCGGCGAGCGGCGCTCTCCAAGCAATGTGCAGGACTGGCTCGAGCTGCACGACCTTTTCGAGGTGGAGCCGGGTTTCGCGCCACAGTTTGGTGGTCCGCCGCCATTGCCACCACCGCCGCAGCAGCAGCGCCCACAAGTTCAACAGCCACAAGTCCAGCCTGTGTTTCACAGAAAGACGTCACGTTCCATAGCACCAAGCGAATCGGTGCACTCGACCTATTCCACTGCCCGTTCCGAAGCGCGATCGCATAAGTCGTACAGGTACAACCTGCTTCATCGCGTAGACATGTTTCAGCGGCAAAATAGTCTCATATCGCGCGCTGGGCGGCCTTCGATTGGGTCCATTGCTTACAGCTTCCCACCCATTGAGGCACACAATGCCAACATCACGCCCTCCGCATCAGTGGCTGAAATGCTCGCCTCGACAGGACCCCGCCGACCTCAAAAGAGCAACAAGCATCAACGGATGTTTCAGTATGCCGATATGGCGTTAAGAGATGACCGATTCGAAGATGACAAGGAAGACAATCTACTCCAATCCGTTAACGCATTCGTCGAGGTCAAGAGGGAAATAGAAGCCAAATACAGATCGCGCAAACCGCGTCCGCCTCCTCCTCCAATTGCCGCAGCAACGACGCCATAGAGATTGAGGCGCATTGAAAAATTACAATGACAATGATCAAAGCATCTGTCGTAAAATGTCACCGATTTGAGCAGTTCCAGATTACCTTTCAACTCCATGTGCACTCAAATAACGCTTTTTTGCCTTTATCCGCTTCTCAACAATTTTACACTTTCCCACCCACACAAGCCTTATCCCACTTCCTGTAGCGAATTATAATTTTTGTCAATTAACCCATTGTTTTCACGTATCGCTAGGCTCAACACCTTCTTGCAGTTCGACGCCCCCTCCCGCGTTTGACGAAATCTCCGAAGACAGCTCCAACAGAAATAGCTCGTCGTCGATCGGACGAAAGTCACAGCTGCACTACCAAGAGCGCAAAATGAATGTGGGCCCGGCCTTTCGGGGATCGCATGGTTCCCATGGGTCACACAAGGAGGACATTGTCAGGTAATGTGCTGGCGGTTGGCTAACATATACTATAATTATGGATCAATAAAGACAGAGCTTGGCAAATATGCAAATACACACACATTATAGCTTTATTTTTATTTATACCTCACTAATAAAGGATTTGTGCCGACTTATGCACTCGACCTTGTTTAATTTTTTACTGACGTACGTACTATGTTCATATTTGCGAATTGTCTATTGCTCTGTTGTTAAAATTCGCCCAGCAAATCTTTTGGCTCACGCTAAATTCTCTGCCCTAATCGAAATCCACATTACTACTTCACATTTTTATTGAATAATTTCAGTATTTCTGAAATACACTTAGACACTTATTTGGCTGTAGATACATCATGCAGTAGTCAGTACGGTTCGCGCGGGGGTCTTGCATGGACGCCACCAGCCTCTGGCGAAGGCTCCACACCCACATGGACTGAGGGAACGCCTAGTTTCACAGACTCTAGTTCAAGTGGCGACATTGGTGAGTGCAGCAGATTAAATACTCGGAAAATGCTAAAACAGAGCAAAATTGCAGAGAACTTTTCGCCCATCAACTCATCAAAAATCGACCGACACAAGGCAACAGTTGAGGATGCCCTGAATTCGCTGTCGGCCGAAATGGTTGGTGTGTTGGTTCGACCGCCATTCGCGTGTTAGACATGGCCACTGTTATACTAATTGGCCGTTTTCTTTATTTCAGATAAATTGAGAACATCGAAAAACTAGAAGAGCTCTGACAAATATTCCGACATACAGAATCAAACGAGATCATTTACTCCTATATACAAACATAATCACGCTTTCAAGCATGTAATTGCATACAGCTTACAGTAGGCATGTGTGTGCGTACGTGGACATGGAGGTCAACATGTGAAGGAGTACTATGTGGCAGGCGCGATCGCGAAAACAGCGCTAGACAGGCCACTATGGGCCCACCCATGCACATGCGCACACACCTGCACGGAGAACTGACACAGTTTAGGGTTACTCTATTCTAAGCGTATCTATGATAAAATCCAATATCTGCGTTGATTTTCCTCCTTACTTCAATATACTAGCACACTTACATACAAACATATGTACATACACTGCAATAAATGCAATGCGTACACGCAGGCAGATACATTCGTGAAGCTGGTTCGGCATCTTAGCGCGAGCTTTCCTTTTCTGAATCTCTAAGCCAGAAGTACTCGTAATAATACTCAATGCAATAACGCTGTATGATAACTTGACGTTTGTTTTTATTTTCAATTCATATGAGTGTACGGGGCTAATGATTGGGTTTTCGAAATATCCTACGTATTAAATTAGTTATTGTTATAAAATATGCCTGCATACTGTAAGGGTTTAACACTAATTGTTTATTTGATTAAACTGAAATTTAACGTTTATCGTTATAATCATTCAAAATATCTGTTTAATTTGTTGAGGCTGCAGAGGTTAAGTCCATATTTAGAGGTATTGCTAGATGATTCTGTAACGCGTGGTTAGGCGTATAACAACCTAAAGTGGTAACTGTATTCGTATTACGTTTGTCGTATTGGGGGTTTTAGTTCTTTTTGGGATGTCACGTGCTGTCCGCACTCGTTTTTAATCTTTTTATTCAACTTTTAGCGAATGTGTGTACGTGGTCTAAAGTTGTTGCGTCTCTTACCGCTACTAATGCCCTGGCATTGGGCTCAAAACATCTTGACGTGAAGCCATTATTCACAGTTCCATTGTATTCCCTCTGCTTACTAAAACGAACATATATATCGCGGAAGCCATAAAATAAAAAAAATTGTGTACTGCACTGAGACTGTGCGGCCAACGATTTTCACTTATTTTGTCTCATTCCAATCTGAGAAGTGAAGAAAACCTATGACCCTTCTGTTGGCTTAAGAACTTAAGTCTTTATTTACTGTTATTAAAAGTTGTACCGACGATAAAATTTATAAAACTATAGTCAAATAAAGTGCGCTGGCACTTCATTGCGCATCATTCATAATTGCTTTAATATCCTCCGCGTCCAGAGTTTCGTACTTAAGCAGCGCCTCAGCGAGTGCCTTGTGTTCCTTTGTATGCTTTCGCAAAATTGTTTTGGCGCGCTCATAGCTCTCGTTCAGAATTCGCTTAATTTCTAAGTCTACGAGTTCAACCGTATTGGGACCAAGCGTTTCCGCCGCCACTAGCCCCTTTTGACTGTCGAACGTTCGAAGGCCCACCTTCTCCGACATGCCCCAGTCTTTCACCATGTGCGTGGCTATTGAGGTGGCCTGTTTCAGGTCACTGCTGGCACCCGACGTTATTTTCTCGGTGCCGAATATCAGCTCCTCAGCAGCACGCCCGCCCATCATTGTGTCCATCATGGCCAATAATTGGGCCTTGGTGACATGGTAGCGTTCCTTCTCTGGAATATATGCTGTATGCCCCAGAGAAGGTCCGCGGGGCATAATCGTTACTTTGTGAAGCGGATGCGATTCCTGCAAGCTCGAAAGCAATAATCAGCGGAAAGCTGTCTTTCAATGGACACAACCCTTACCTTGGTGTAGTAGGCAACAACAGCGTGGCCGCCTTCGTGATACGCAGTGATTAGGTTGGCTTCTTCGTCTGGCAAACGTGCTTTCCGTTCCGGTCCCATTAACACCTTGTCGCGGGCCGTTTCTAAATGCTTCATTGTCACGGTCTCCGCGCCATCAATGGCAGCTCTGAAGAATCAAACCAAAAGGATCCAACTGCAATTTACAATCTGGAATACACTTGTTACTCTGTACCTCAAAGCGGCTTGGTTGATCATGTTCTCGATATCTGCGCCAGTGAACCCCGATGTGCCGCGGGCAAGCATATCCAAATCGATTTCTTCGTGCAGAATTTTTGTCAGATACAGCGACAGGATCTCTTTTCGCCCAATAAAATCCGGCGTCGACACGACCACCTGCGGACAATTGATATTGAGCTTGTGCCATTAGATATCGGCCGCTGATAATTTATACCTCGACATCAAAACGGCCAGGTCGCAGCAATGCCTGATCCAAGTCATCGCGCCGGTTCGTTGCGCCGAGCACAATAACGCCGGCGTTCTGATGGAAGCCATCCATTTCGGCCAATAGCTGGTTGATGGTCTGGTTCGCATATGGATGCAACACGGAGTTCGTACGCTTCGCGCCAACCGAATCGATTTCATCAATGAAAATTACGCAAGGTGCACGCAACTTTGCCGCTTCTATTGAAGCAACCGAAATTTCCACATTTAGGGGTTTGGATTAACACGTTAGCCGGCGTCTGCTCGGCGCTACTTACTGAAAAGATCACGTACACGTCGTGCCCCTTGACCCACCAGCACCTCGTCAAACTCTGGGCCGGCGGCATGGAAGAACGGAACATTTGCCTCTCCTGCCACGGCGCGAGCCAACAGCGTTTTTCCGGTACCTGGGGGACCCACAAGCAATACTCCTTTAGGCAACTTGCCGCCCAAATTGGAGAACTTTTCCGGGTTTTTAAGGAATTCGACTACTTCTTTCAGCTCTTGCTTAGCCTCATCACAGCCTTTAACGTCGTCGAATGTCACGTGAATTTCCTCCGGATCGACCTCCACTTGGTTTCCCAATTGTATTCTGGGTGCAAAATAAAATTGTAGCTATAAAGCCTCTCCATGACGAATTCAACACTCACCTGAACATGGAACCATTGGATGAGGAGAAAAGGCTTAGGAAAATGCCAATGAAGACAACGATTACTAAAATCTGTTGAAAAACCTAAATAAGTAAACAACGAGGCATCACTCAAAGCTACAGGAAACAACGAAACAACGCCAACAATAACATCAACGACGCAACACTCTGTACTTACTTTAAGATATTTCATGGTTTTACCGGATTTTGGTGAATCCTCCGAATTAGCTGCTGCCAAGTAGCCCTCAGCGAAAGCAATTTTTATATTATTCTCCTGAAAAGAATAATAAGAAAAATTAGGTTTAACCATAAGCCATACGTTTTAAAATTAATTTGAATTTTGTGAACGGTTGATTTAGTCTAAATAGCAGGCATCAAGCTATTTGTGATTTCCCTTTGTCTTTTAGTACATAAAAACCAAACATTTCCTTATTGTAACTACAAGGCATCGTTTCTACAATTAAGATCAATATTATAATTCACAGCGCGTCAATATCATTAAAAGGCTGAGCTCCATTCATTTCCCAATTTTACTTTTTTTATATCTACCAATACTGCTTTGTTATTTTGCAGCCTTCCAACCATTAATACTAAACTTGTGGCCCGTACTTACGGTGTTTTTGTTCGGTCCTTGTTCGCCAGTTTTTTGCAGTAATTTTTTGAGAGTTTCTGCTTGGGCATTCATTTCATTCTCCAACTTTTGCGGATGGCCACCGAATGCAGTTTTAAGTCTCGAGAACATCGTTGGATTGCGCTTCATCTCCGCAGCTATCGAACGATCTGTCTTGAAATGACGACGCACCACAACGCTACAAGCAGACACGTTTTATTAGTAAATGTCACCGGCAAGTTGACTCCTTCGGGTCGCCTCAACTCACACTTGGCTCGCTGCCGCAAACGAATTCAGCAAGCTGTGAGGTCCAAATCGCGTTGCGTTGAAAGCCATTTCTATCAGGTGCTTCGGCCGCTTGTTTGGTGTGAACATGCTTATGTCCATTGTTACTCGCGTGTTCCTCGGCGTGAATGTGACGTGCGTCCTTGATAGAATTTCGTTGAGCCGCTGCGCATAGAAGAAGCTCCGCACGCAGGCATTGTGTTCTAATATGTGGCGAAAGCTCCTCGGCGACCGCTGAACAATCTGGGACAAGTCTCTCAGCACATCGTACTGATAAGCCCTGTTGCCCATCGCATAGCCTGCACTCTGTCTCGTCCTGTTGACACAGCGGTTATGTTGCGTCGGCTTTCGCCCCAAGTTGCCCAGATGCAGGAAAGGCTACGGAACATAAATGGAAATACAATTAAAGAGAAAGGGTGCCAGTGACCACCTGTCTTCTCTTACCAAAGAATGTGAATATGCACAGAACATCTTTCTTTGCGAATATTTTAATATTTTGGGGTTCCAACAGAACCAGCAGATTCAAGGCAAATTTACGTGATGACAGCTAAAATGTCATCATCGAACACATCTCTGGTTCACGCGGCTTTGGTGAGTACCGCTTTTCGCGTGGTGAAGTTGATAGCTGCTTGTTTTTATTTTCCACTGTTCTTTTTTGCTGCGTTGGTGTTAGACAGCAACACCAACCAACTACAAATTTTGAGGAGTTTGTGAATGCGACTGTAAATTTTTTGCTTTAAAAAATTTGAAATATGGTGCAGGATTTTCTACGGTATTAACCCTTTGATGAGCACATGACATTGACAGCTGGAGCGTAGAATTTTAACTCGCTCTCGTCAAGCGTTTTTGGTTTCAATGGCTTTTGAATCTGTGGTTAATACTCTCTGGTTTAACATTTTCCACCATTTCAATTTAAGTCTGACGTGCCCGAGTAAAACACTAGCCGTGCCCAATAAAAAATAATTTCCGAATAACCTAACTCAAGAAGAAGATTTTAAAATAAGGCGCGAATAATAAGGATTGTGATCTAGGACTTGCCTCGTTGATAAGAGTTTGAGATAAAATAATATGAAGGAACGAGAAACTTAGAAACAGTTTGGTAAAATCCTATGGGACTTTGAGTGGAAAGTAAATACTTACAGCATTTAGAAAATAACCGTTCTTAATTTCTAAACTGATCTGGTAGCACTGGTTGTAACTATTTGGATTATTCGTTAGTTAGAGTCGCACGTGTCCAGGATTTGTTTTGGATCTATACTAAAATACTGTTGTTCAAGTATTATGGATCTCGAGGGCAATACGTCGGTAGACAAGGAGGAGCCCAGTGACGTAAAACCTAAGAGATGGCGAAACCCATTCAACGTACAACAACGCAAGGAAGAGAGGGAGCGCAGGCGGAAAAAGTGCGCACGACTGATTGTTCGCAACATTAGCTATAAGGCGACCGAAGACGCCTTGCGACAGCATTTCAACCATTGGGGCACTGTAGAGGACCTCGCGCTGCTAAAAAACTCCCAAGGAAAGCTAGTGGGATGCGCTTTCGTGCAATATGCCACCGTAAACCAAGCCACTAAGGCGATACTGAAAGGGAATGAACAGAATTTTCTCGGACGATCGCTGTATATCGACTGGGCAGTGAGTAAAGACGAATACGTAGCCAAACAAAAGGAAGCGCAAGATATTCATGGGAAGAAGCCAAAGACAGAAGAGAACGATGAGAAGAAAGCGAATCAAAAATGCTTGGCGGAGGAGCAAAGTGTGAAGGAAGAAAGCGACAACGATGAAGAAAGTGGCGAGGTATGTAGCTCAATTGAATTAAATCGTGTCCTAAACTGTGATACATATTATGTTGTTATTGGTTAGGATGAAAGTGATGAAGAGGGCGACGAGGAAGAAAGCGAAAACGTTAGTAGTTCAGATTATGACGAAGACAAAGAAAGCAACGAATCAGATGATGACAAGAAAAGCGTCAAGACGAAATTGGGCATCTCCAAGGTGAAAAAAGAAAAGCATGTTTCCAATGATGTACAAGAGGGCTGCACAGTTTTCATCAAGAACGTGCCATTCGAGGCAGAGGACGCTGATGTGCGAAAGGTGTGTCGAAAGTTTGGGCCGCTTTACTACGCAATTATAAATCGGGAGCGCATTTCGGGCCATTCGCGCGGCACTGCTTTCGTCAAATTCAAAGCTAAGGAGTCTGCTGACCTTTGTCTACAGGCTGGCACTGAATTCGTGTTGTTGGACCAAGTGCTAGACCCCTGCCCTGCACTCAGCAGAAATGAAATACAGAGCAAGTTGGCCGATAAGACGAAGGAGGGTGAGAGCAAGGATTCGCGTAATTTGTACTTGGCCAGAGAGGGACTGATAATGGCAGGGTCAAAAGCAGCTGATGGCGTCTCCGCCTCAGACATGACCAAGCGGCACAAATTGGAGCAAATAAAGACACAAGTCCTGAAGAACTTAAATCGGTTTGAGAAACAGCGGCTTATACGAAGTGTTGTGGAAATATAATTTGTATTGTCTCCTCACAGATTTGTCTCGCGAAATCGTCTGTCCATCCATAATCTGCCGTTGAACTACGACAACGAGAAGTTACAGCAGATGGTCACTTCTAAAACTGGGTTCAAGCCACACGAGTGTCGGGTTATGCGTGAGAGTAGGATCACACCAGATCATCCAAAGGGAAAATCTAAGGGATTCGGCTTCATGTCCTTCAGCACACACCAGCAAGCGTTGACCGCACTTCGGAAACTGAACAATAATCCCACCATGTTCGGCACGCAGCACGTAAGCTTGGTTAAACTAGCTGAATTCAGTAATTACATTTATCTATTGTAGCGTCCAATAGTGGCATTCAGTATTGAGGATCGTGCAGTACACAAAATCAAGGAGAAGCGTATTCAGAAATCCAAGGTCAGCAACCCCACTTTCCAGAAAAAGATGGAAGAGCGCAAAGAGTTACGCAAACTGAAGGTGCAAGGAAAGTTGCGTAAACCGAAAGGCCCTCAAACGGACGATAAGGAAAGGCTGAAGAACCGCATCAAGCAGCTAGAAGAATGCCGTGCTGCGAAGGCAGGCGCTGAGCAAACAGACTTGATTGTCGAATACGATCAATTTGTCGGCACCGCTGCCAAGCCGGGCGCCGCCACACGTATGCGATCAAACAAAAAGATTGTCGAGCAGGCACTGGAGCATAAAAAGCGAGTGAAAGCCACGAAGCGCAAAGAAAAACAAGCTAAAATCCGGCAAATGCACTTAACTGAACGTAAGGCGGTCGATCGGCCTAGGCAGGGATGTAAAGTCGAGCGCGACGACTTGGTACATTTGGTAAACAAATATAAACACATGATTGACAACACAGCAAGCGGCAGCGACGTCGTTGTCAAAACGAAGAAACCCAAGCGTTCAAAGTGGTATCCCGAGTAATTCAAAGAACGCATTGACGCTGTACAGGCGTTGCAGATATTACAGTTAGTTGTTACTATTGTAGATCTAAGATGTTTTCTGTAAAAATATTTACTAGAAAATATAGAAAGGATGACTAACTATTGTCCGCCAAAACTTTCCGCAATGTCACGTTTTCGCATATACCTTACCTGCTGTCATGGGGGAGTTGACATTTTTAGAAAACCATACATATTGCAAGCTTTTTACCTGCAAGTGAAAGAGGGTCGGGGTAATTCTGATTTTTCGTTCTGGTTGGCAGGTAGTCGTGCTGTGAGTGGCTCGTGTTGTATTTAAAGCCTTCGTAGCTGCAGAGTTAAGTGATAGTTGAGCGCGTTCCCGTTGTGACAACATTAATTCGACTAGTGTGAAATGGCTCCCCGAGATAAAGTGGAATTTGTGATTCTTCGCCTGACATTTGTGCCCTACATGTAAGTGCTAAAAAGGATGACATTAATTCAGAAAATAGGATTTTAGAATAGTGTAATCTTAATAAAATTGAAGCCTTGGTGCGGTAACATGATCTTAGTTGGTGTAAAAGCGCGTAAAGAGAAGTGTTGCTTTCGAGTATGGTTTGAATCGTGTTCATAAAGTATGCTTTCATAGCACGTACCAAGAGGCTGGTTATATACGAACGATTATATACGTTCTTCCCCCTAAACATAATGAAAGTTATTGGACCATTGCATCTCGTCAAATACAATATTCTCAAGAGTTGTGCGAAATATATTTTTGGGAAATTTCACTAACTATTAACTAATTTGCGAAGTTCCCTCTCAATCACGTGTAATTAGCTATGAACTAAGGCCCATAACTGAAATGAAACATTTCGCTG
The DNA here is from genome assembly GCA_963668005.1 of Melieria crassipennis. Lineage (NCBI taxonomy): Eukaryota > Metazoa > Arthropoda > Insecta > Diptera > Ulidiidae > Melieria > Melieria crassipennis. Next base: position 83,424,916 of record OY764963.1, on the reverse strand, counting down.
GACTATTTTCATAAGGATGTATGTACTATATTAATTTTTATTTACAGCGATCCTTTGTACCCGCGCATTAGCTTAAGTCGACGGAAGCATTCGCCCAGCAGTTCCCTAACGCAAGTACGCGACTGGGTGAGTTTCCGACAAAAGAGCGCTGCCTCGGAGTTGCAATATTAGCATCTCTATGTTTTGGATGTTTTTTAAACGGTTTCTGACTTTTGGAATTAAGTTCTTAGCTGATGCTTTCTTTGTTTATTGCAGTTTGATCGCACTATTTCACTTGAACGCGCCCAGCTCCCGCCTAACATGAGTGTGCGCTACTCGGAGTGGCGCATCATGACCGGCAATGCGAACTTATTCACTGTGAACGGCCAACGATTTGATCGGGCCGTCATTGTCATGGGCGAGGACTCCAGTTATTGGATCTTCTACCAGAACATACCGATGCACCGGCGCATCGAAGGCAGCGGTCAATTGCCGCTGACATACTGTGGCTGCTGCCTGTACCGTCACTACATGAAGATCATGGAGGTTGTGAAAAGTAACCTGACGAGGCCGAGTACATGTTGAATTTATGTTCTGCGTATTTAATCTCAATTCCATTTTAAGATGCGATTACTAAGTTTTTGTTTTTAATATTGTGATTGCGCTTGCCGTTTAGTTTAACTCCGTAATAAAAGTCATGTTGTTTTCCATCAGCTATGTGTTTCTATATTTCTTCGAAGCGCGACAATTGAAGCTTATGACAGTTTTCGAAAATTGTTTTTAATTCCTGGTGATTCTTGGTAAACAAATTTATTCCAGCCAGTGGAAGCGAGCACCATATTTGGCCGGTGGCTTTGGGTAGTCGTCTGGTAAGCCGGGAGTAGCGTCTGGGTAGATTTTCTTCTCTGGTTTGGGTGGTGCCTCACGCGGTGTCGAATGAATCTGCAAAGCGGACAAGTGGTTATACATTTAATTTGTAGAAAATACGAGCAAATATACCTTTGCACGCGTGAAATAGCCATATTCTGGACGCTCAATGTCCAAGTTGTCCTGCATACACTTATCGAGTACGGACTGTGTCTTGCGGCAGCTGTAAAAATATATAAATGACTCCTCGCCTGCGGTTTACAAAGCAGCACTTACTGTCCAAACGCCATATTGCCACTACTTTTATCCAAGCATGTAGCGTACTGCATAAACTCTTCGGAGCACGACTTCTTTACTTTTCGGAAAAAGTCAAGAGCACAGCTGGTCACCGCTTTACCCTCAGTAATGCAGGCTCGCGGATCGTCCAGCTCTTGTCGACATAACATGAACTCCTGCAAGAGAGAAATGTCAGTCAGTCAATGACTATAACAATTATTCAGGTCTCTGGGTATCCAAACATTGCTCAGCTGATGTACTGTTATCCAAACAAAAGTGTTGAGGTTAGAACAATGCATCAAGAATTATATAACCGTTTCTCGGGCTGTAGGTTTTGGTTTCAAAATTTTTATTCGTGAATGCACTTGTGCACGCCCCGACAACGCTTCAACTTTCCCTGTAACTTACATTGTTTTGATTCTCACATGCTACGCCCAGATGAAATGCACCTGCACGTAGAGCTGCGGTAGACAAATTAAGCTCTTGTACCGTTAGCTCCTCCTCCGTGGGTAATGTCGTGTCGCTGGTGATTACCATGGTGTTTTTGCCCGTGCAAACACGTCGGTTCGGCGATGCAGGCTTGGAAAAGCTAGAAGGCGATTTATTAAAAAAAAATACAGGACTTTCCAAAAGAACTTTGTCCCAATCGAATCTTAACCGAATTGACAGCGAATAGTTTTGCAGGGTTGCATTCTAAGATATGGCAGTTTGTAGATTTATACCAAGGTGTATTAATAAGGTGATGGCACTACGATTCCCATGTATTTTGTTAGTGCTTTTGGGCATCCTCGTTGTCACAATCAAATCAAAACACAAGAAACACAAAAACAATTTTACCAATTTTTGACAATGAGGATTCCCATTCGCGAAAATACAAAAGAAAATCAGAAGAAATCAAAAGAGAATCAGAAGAAAAAAGTTTAATCAGCTGTGTTGCCACCACTACCTTATTATTGTGCCTTGATTTATACATTAACGTAAATTGGTACAGAAAGGAAAGCAAAGTTGGCCACCAGTCTATCGATAATTCTGTGGTCAAAAACGATAAACGCATAGGTCGACTTAAGACATTGTTGAGTTAGGGGTGCTAGCCTATTTTCTTTGAAACGTACTGCTCAAAATAATACTTATGGATTAATTGCACTACATCAACTAGTCAAATATTTGCCAATTTCAGCTCTTTTGTATGTAATATATTACTACTAAAATTCTTGGAAGTAATCTAACTTGTTTCTAAATGTTGCTTTGGTTTTCGAATAATATGTAATGCTAGCATAACATTACTTTAAGAGGCCAGTAATATGTGAAATAATTAAGTCACACTCAAAAGAAATATGTCCCAACACTGATAATGAGTGACAATTAAAATTAAAATGAGTTATATGCATATATGTAATACTTCTATATTGGCAGCAACCTATCTTCACAATGTGTTTTCATTCGGAAATCAAAGGGAGACAAGCGATGAGACAGAAAACACGAAAATTTGTGAATGTATTTCTATACGTTTATACATGAGCACTTCTGCACATGAACAACTGTCAAACTGCTCCAGGGGCGGTTGAAGCAATTTCAGTTAATTTCGACAAATTTTTATTTTTTCCCAGTCAATTTTTTCCCGCCTGAATGCAACTGACTTTTGACAAATGTCAAGGTACATTCGTCTATATGCTTTCTCGCTCATATTTCACTATTGCTGTACTGTGATGTTGGCGAATGTACCTTGAGCTTACTGCCAATATAGCAGTATTACATATATGGTTATATGCAACCTGTAGTAATGCTGTTGCAATGAGAGCATTTGGTCTGTTTGAGAACTTTTCCAGTAACAAGTATCCGGTTAAAAATATCAGCCAGCTTACGTTCCTTAAAATGAAGGTATCCAAAAAAAGTAACCAACAGAAATTTGGTTACACTCTTGGTTACAACAGTATGACTTGGCACACTCACAATACACAAGAAAAAGGGTGTTAACAGGGGAGGGGCTCAATGTTGTAGAGTTCAAACGATATCAAATTTTTCGGCCGATGCCGATTAATCGGCTGGAAGGGCGAGATCTGGCCGATGCCGATTAATCGGCCGAAAGGGCGAAAATCGGCCGATGCCGATGCCGATTACACAGAAAAAATAACACGAATGAATTCAATCAAAAACACAGTCTTTTTTATCAAATAACAAAAGGAACTATTATATATTGTTTGTAATTCATCACAAAATGACAAAAAAACAAGAAAAGAAATAATTAAAAACTATATTAAATAAAATTAGAAGATAATTCAGAATTCTAATACATACATGTATTAAAAAAAGAATATATCTCATTTATTCAACTGAGAGACAAACAAAAATATTAAAAAAATATATATACAGTCGAACTTCCCTATAGTAAACTTCTATATAATGAAGTTTTCACACAGCTTTATCGTTCTATTCTAAGTGCATTTTGATCTCCTTATAATGAATTTCCATATAATATTGAATTGTGAATATTTCTCTACAATGAATAAATTTTTTAGTTGAAAACTTCGCTTTCACTCGTTTTTTGTCTCCATATATAATTTTCTGTCACGCATATTATCAATACTGAATACCGAAAAAAAGTAAAACATATTTAGGGGAACCCCAGAAGTTAGAAATAACAGCATAAGAAGAAGAAAGTCACATCACTAACAATTTTGACAGCAATTGTTTGTTTTGAATGAATAAAGTGAAAATGTCGCAGCGAAGTAGCATTTCTCTCGAAAAAATTCTACATTTGCAGATTCAGAAAACGGTGAAGAAATGGCCAGTGAAGAAGAATTGGCTGTTGCGGTGTTACCTACATTGGGACGAATTTCTGCTTCTCTTGATGTACTTCGAACCTTTGTGGAGATGAAGAGCAACGTACCGAATAATGTTTTTAAGTCTCTAAATGTATTAGAAGGCATTGTTGAGGAAGAAAAGTAATCGTAAATATTGCATACAAATTCAGTTTTTTCTTCAAATTAAAATTACGATTTTTATATTAAAAGGTAGAAGGAGGAGGTAGAGGAGGGTGGGAAGAAGTCAGAAAACAAATTTGGAAAAAATAAAAGGCCTGTTTTAAAAAAATGCTTCCAATTAAAAATGAAGGATAAGGTTGTAAAATTTCTATACGTGTATACATGAGCACTTCTGCACATGAACAACTGTCAAACTGCTCCAGGGGCGGTTGAAGAAATTTCAGTTAATTTCGACAAATTTTTATTTTCCCTTTCTTCTGATATGCGCATTAACAGACAAAATGCAGAGACATTTCGAGAAAATCTGTGTTTTTAAGACTACCTAGTTTTTATAAAAAAACATTTCTGGGAAACATTTATATTTAACAGTATCTAAAAATACATTACTGAAAAGGGGTATAAGAACCCGTTGGTACAAAAAATGAAAACAAAAAAATTAAAGCAGGAAAATAGGCCGATATGCCATCGACCAAAAACGGCCGATGTGGCATCGGCCAAAAAAGGCCGTTGCCGATACCTATTTTTTTGTCCGAAGCCGATACTAGCCGATGCCGATACCAATTTTATTGGCCGATACTAGCCGATTAATCGGTCGGACTCTACAATGTCGTTTTTTCCGAAGCAGGGGTAATGGGGAATAAATTGAGTCCTTTTCATGAAAAGGCATTTAAAAAAGAAAACAAAATTTTTGCGTGAAAATACTGCCGAAATGTAAGACAGTCCATTGTTAGAATTTAATATATAGGGAAAAATCTTAACCTTCAAATTCCAAAGGATACTTTGAATTGGATTTTGACAGAAAAAAAAAATAATGCATGAAGTGTGAAAAGATAAGATCTAAAAGAAAAAAATTATTTTTGGGAAAGTTATTAAAGAAAAAAGTTACCGCCAGATTTAAGTTAGTTTTTTTATAAATATAAAGATTTTGCAAAACAAAAAACTATTGGAATACTTTTTGATGGGTAAGGATCATTAACAACGATGAAAGAGGCTTTTAAATGATTGAACCGATAAAGATACCGAAATTTTGAGAAAAATAGTAGTAATTTCTGGTTTGAAAAGAAATCCATTTCTTGAAATATTTTATGCGAAAGTGCATTCGGCATTCTAAATAAAAAAGGACTTTTTAAAGAAGCATTACTGATTTGCTAAGGGAGCCAAAATGGTCAAATATATATACTGGCGCTAAAAGTTACAGGTAAAAGTTTCTCCAGTAAAAACATGAAAGTTCTCACGAATTGAACTGTCACTTTACACTCTCGGTTTCTATTTCGTTGCACAAACAGCATTCAGTAAAAATTTGTACAAAGTTGTTAAACTTCGTACAAATTAACCGTACACAAACAGATCTATTGCGACTGTCGCTTATTTTGGATCGGTATACACATGGAAATGTCCATGGTTCAACTACAAGGTTGTAGCAAGCCACCGGCTGATCGTTTATGGCTTCTGTCAAAATCGTCGGTGTCAGCAGTGGTTCTGTGTTGCCACATCGGTTGAAATGAAAATAGCTGACTGAAAACAACTGACCTGAGCACTTTTCCCGTTTTTTCACTCAAATACAGCACCGTCTGGCAACAATCACTTTTGTCTGTTTTCAGTTTCTCCCTCTTTCGTCGGAAAATATCAGCTGATTTTGACAGTAACGATAAACGATGCTTCCAACAAAATACATGTGGTTTTTGGTGTTGCGGGCATGCTATTACCTTGTTATTGTGCCATGGTAATAGCATGCCCGCAACACCAAAAACCACATGTATTTTGTTGGTAGCATCGTTTATCGTTACTGTCAAAATCTGCTGATATTTTCCGACGAAAGAGGGAGAAACTGAAAACAGACAAAAGTGATTGTTGCCAGACGGTGCTGTATTTGAGTGAAAAAACGGGAAAAGTGCTCAGGTCAGTTGTTTTCAGTCAGCTATTTTCATTTCAACCGATGTGGCAACACAGAACCACTGCTGACACCGACGATTTTGACAGAAGCCATAAACGATCAGCCGGTGGCTTGCTACAACCTTGTAGTTGAACCATGGCTATTACCTTGTTATTGTGCCATGGAAATGTCATAGTTGTGCAGACCTCCATGTAATCGGCTCTAATGTAATCGTTTATGGCTCACTCCTATGTGTCAAACGAAACTTATTGCACCTGTGCTGAACTTGTAAATACTTTGGTCAAGATATTTCAAAATGCAGAGAAATCCTTTTAAAGGAGCTGGCGGACATTCATCCGAAATTGCCTGGAATAAGCAAGAATCAGTCCCGAAATGGAAAAACCAAAGACAAGTTGGTTTAAGTAGAAAAGAAAAAGAGTGGGGCACGGTGAAATTTTCGCCAGTTATCGCACAACCAGCCACGCCATGGGCGAAATTTAAAACTGAAATAACACAGAAACAGCAGGAAGAAGGTGGTTTGTCAAGCAGCTTGAATATGGAAAGCGAGGAAGCGAAAAATTTTCTGAAGAAGCGCGAGGAGAACTACCGGCGATTGCTCATAGCGGAAGCACAAAAAGGAGCAACCAAGTGGGAAGATTTCACCGAAGAGCTGGATCAGACTGAAGCGCGACGTGGGAATGGCAAAATCGGAAAACATAACAATTTCGAAAAGCACCCAAGAAAGAAATCGAAGCATAGAGTTGGTGAGCCGACAAAGAGTAACGAGTTAATATCCAAAAAGTTACTGAACAATTTTGATAGCAGAAAGCTGACGTTCGACCAAAATAATACGATTCGCAAAGTCATAACGAAAACTACTCATTTAGCTCGAAGCGCCACACTTAAATCTGTTGTAGTGGATTTGAAGAAACGAGGTCTCAAGCGAAAAAGGAATAATAATACCGACTAAAAATACTTTAATACATACATATATAATATAATATTATGTAGGTTAATAAAGTTGGATTAGTTAGAGATTTTGATTCGTTTTTATTGAGAAAAAAAATAGTGCACTAAGAGTAAGATTAGGGAATCGCTCATTTTCGCAGGGTGATTTGTAGAAGCGGTGCATATTTAATAAGTATAACTAAATGAGTAGCTGATCCTGTTTACCCTAATCGCGATTATCAATACCAATAAAGACAATTAGCACGCCGAAGTTAAGTCAAACTATCGGGAAAGTGATGAATTTGGTCAATTCAAGTACGGTTTCGAAAACTCGAACGGTGTTGGGCGTGACGTGAACGTCATTTATAGTGAATACTTATACCTACCTACACGGCCGATTCAATTAGTCTCCATCCGTAAGTAGAGTAGAGTAAGCAGTGGCAATGTTGTAATTTTGAATGTAACTCAGTTATACTACATATTACCAAAGAAAATAAACATACAGAATGCGCATGTCATACAAGCAAACATTTTGTATGGCGGGTTCTAACATTACGACCCGCGCTCTGCTTTCATAGATCAAATATGTGGTGAGAGCGTTGCTTTGTAAGTGTGGCGAGGTGAAGACGAACGCTGTTGTTGTTGCGCTGGCGAAAAGCTGAAATTGTAAAAAACGATTTCTAATTTCTGGCTGGCTTTTGTTCTTCTTCTATAAGCCTGCACGGCGTCGCATATTGCTCCTGAACTTATTGCAGACTGTAGTGTGCGCCAAATCATAGAAAACAAAATAAAATATGGTTGGCATGGCGACTTATATGGTCGCTACAAGCAAAGTTCCTAAAGAATTTATAAAAAACGTAGACCTAATATTTGATTGCATGAATAGGGCAATCGGATATTTGCTTTAGATCGACTTTACAATTAAATAATGAGTCGTACAAATTTATAAAGACTTTTTTAAATTATTTGAAAGATGTTAAATGTATGGATGATACAAGTTTTTTTTGGAACTAAAATCTGTTTTTAAATCACTGATGAAATTAAGCAATAACCCACATAAATTTTGTATAAGTTTTTTAACCAAGATAAACTAGAAAATACTTTTACAGTAATGATTACGCAAATTATTTTGTAGATAACAACTTCGACAATCGAGTAGAAATTAGCATGGAGTTAGTTTCAATAATATATTTTGTAAGATATGTTCCTTACAAAATTCTTAAAAAACTAATTGTGGCATATGTTTCCAAAATCTAAGAAATGATGACGTTTTCACTGCGCTAAGTGAAACATAATAATAATAATAATAATTGACTGGCACGACAGCCCGCTTTCGCGAGACTAAGGCCTAGCTTCCCGCAACTACCCGTGTTGTGCGTGTGAATTTGTACGCGGGTAGAAGGGACCTACAGTTTTTTTATGCCGGTTCCGAACGGCAGGTTGGGAGCTTTATCATAGGCAATTTTTACTCTCAGAGGTTTGCCATTTCCAGCTGAGAGGACAGCCACCGAAAGAGAAAACGAGTTTTCCCGTTATTTTTTTTTTTTTTAGGTGTTATTACAGGCAGTATTTGAACCTGAGGTTGCTGCCTGCGACTCGCGGTCCAACGCACTAACCAACTGAGCCACGGCGGCTGCTAAGTGAAACATGTTCCATAAAAATTATCAATCGGTTACAAAATTTTTCTATAACCTATTTGCTCCTTCAGATTCCCTGATGAATGCTGTGACAGTAAATTAAAAAAAGGAAGTTCCAAACGATGCAAAACATAAACAATAAAAAAGCAACAAAGGAAGAGCTGTTTTATTGACCCGCAATAATTTTTAACTTCCGTTGTTTGGAACTTCCTTTTTTTATGGCCCACATACAATGTTTGCGTAAAAGAACTAAAATAAGAAAATCTAGGATTTTCAATTTACTGTCGCAGCATTCATCACTGAACCATTCTGGAGTAGAATTCTTGCATGAGTCGGATATATATGCCTTAATACCAATTTTTTCAGGATCCGACTCAAAAATTTTGTAAAACACCAGAATGTGTTTTTTGCTTGCTTCCATAAGGGAATCCGAAGGAGCTAAAAGGTTACCAAAGTCTGTAACCGATTGATAATTTTTATGGAAAAAAAATATTTCACTTGGCGCAGTTAAAACTTCAACTTCCTTTCTAAATTTTTGGAAACATATGTCACAATTCATTTTTGAGAGAATTTTGTAAGCAACATATCCTACAAAATATCTTATTAAAACTAACTCCACGTTAATTTCTGCTCGGTTGTCGAAGTGGTCATCTAAAAAATAGTTTGCGTACTCATTACTGCTGAAATCGAGATCATACAATTGGACGTCATTATCTTTCTCCTCATCAGTACAAAAAACAGTTTCGTCCGTCTCAGCATGTAATAGGATTTGATCCATGGATTACTGAGTATCTTCACAATTCGTCGTTACACTTGACCGAATAATCCTTGAGGCCATTATTCTGGCTAAAATATTATTAAGATCCGCAACTGAAGGATTGCTGTTATTGCTCCCTTTTTGTCTTAAAATTGCAAAAGTATTTTCCAGTTTGCCTTGGTTAAAAGATTTGGTTGTTATAAAAAATTTGTGTGTATTATTGCTTAAGGGGGGTTTCTACCTTGTGCGTTCAAAAAAATCGATTTTTTTTTTCATGCATTTTTGGATTAATACATGATTGTAGAATACGCTCCCAAAATTTGAAGTTGAAATCTTTCGAATTACGGAAGCAATTTATCGAAATAGGTAGCGGTGTCGAGCGCGCCGACCTGCTGAAGCAAAACTTTGAACGCGTTTTTCTCAAAACTACATTTTTTGACCTGGCGGAAGTGATTTAGGCCACACGAGTTGAGCAATAGCTACGAAATTTTAAACAGTCATTTATCAAGGTCTTAGCTATGGCACGAACTAGGATCTTCAAGAAATAATAATTTTTTCTCATTGAAAATAGAAATTTGTATTGAAAAAAGTAGGTAAAAATTGAATTTTTTAGTCAAAATCGCATATTTCCTTCATTTTTCATTTTTTTTTTTAAATCCTAGTTCCAGCCATAGACAAAAGGATACAGAATAAGAAACAATATCATTTTTGTGTTTCAAGTCATCTCAAACAGCGGCAGGACTTCCGCGAGTAAGAAAGTCCTGCCGCCATTGCTCGATGGCCCCCTCCCCCCCTTTGCATATTTTATCTTGAAACTTTTTTTACTTGTACAATAAACATATACCTACATCTGAAAAAATTTTCCAGTGTTTATCTTAAAAACCTTCCCATCAAACATTTTTCAAAAAAAACATGTTTTCTCGGCCGCACAAGGTAGAAACCTGCCTTAATACTTCATCAGTGATTAAAAGAACAGCTTTAAGGGACAATTTCATTCCATCCAAAAAAGAAAACACGTTTTTTATCATCCATAAATTTAACATCTTCCAAATAATTTTAAAAAGTATTGATAAAGTTGTACGACTCATTATTTAATTGCAAAGCTGATCTGAAGCAATTATCCGAATAGAGGGATCCACTATTCATGCAATCAAATATTTGGTTCACTTTTTTGATAAACTCAGCTGTAGATAAAGCTAAAACTTTGGAACTTTTTGTGAACCCAGTAGTGTCGCAAATAGTTCTAATTGCAGCTTGAACTGTTTTACTAAAAACTTGCGTAGCAAACTTAACTCGCATTTTTTCGAATGCATTGGGGAATATATGTTGCCTAGTCAGCTTATGGCACATTTTAGTTTTGGAGTTTTCTTCTTTTTCCCACAGCTCTTGTACGACCTTAAAACTAACTACTCCATCTGGTGTTTTTAAGTCGCATTTAAGAGACCCGTTTCTTAATGATTTAATCAAATGAGGAAAGTCAAACATAACAAAAACTTTTTGATTATTGAATTCAAAAAAAGGCCGTTCTAGACTCACTCCGAAATTGGTGAAGCACTTTCTGTTAGCAGACCCCTGATCACATACCAACACTTTGACTGTTATTTCAAAAGAACTAAGTAATTTTAAGTTTTCTGTTATTATTTTACACAGATTATCTGCGTTGAGTCCATTTTCAGATATGAAATAATTTAAAATAAAACTTCTATTGGAGAACATGGACTTGAGCATAAACACGTACACATGGTTACCAATTTTTTTTGTTCTTTCAAAGCCATTACATGCGAACCCGTCAACTTAATGTAATTTCGCATTATATCTCAATTATTTTTTGATCGCCATTTCATCCATTAACAGTACTATGCTAGTTTCATTTTTTTCTTTTAAATCCAAACACAAATTCTTAAGGGATTCGAAAGCGCTATTTTTAAAACCGGGCTGAAGGAACTTTATTGGGGCCCATCGATTTAATGTGCTAATATGTGGCAAATTCAAATTTAGCTTGTTCCGCAGAAAGCAATACGTCGACTGGGAAATTTAAAAAATATTTTGAGCTAAATATTTAACATCTGCCGAGTATTCTTTTGGCCTGGAACTTATTAACAATTTGCAAAAAATTTTAGATTCTTTGCTTATTCTTGGTAACGAGTTTTTTTTTATTCTTATTTAGTTTAACAGGATACTTTTTTCGTCGCATCTTTTCCTGAATTCTTTCAAATTTTCTTAACAGATCAGTGTATTTCTTTTTGTAAAAGCGATTTGATTTTGCATTTTTTTCGCAATTACTACACATTGCATCGTCAAAACGTAATTTTTGGGCTGCATTTTCAGGTTCCAAAAATTCTTCTTCTGAATCCTGACAGTTCTCATCCAAATTCATAGTTGGGATCGCATCGAGTTTTAATTTTCTTTTGCCAAGGAAAGAACTACAAAAATGGTTTTCACAAATATGAAGATTTTTGTCGTAATCTTCATATACGATATTGCATTTCTCCCGCCAGATTTGACCAAAAATCAAATCTGCAGCAGGAAACTGGAATATTCGCAAATTTGGGTAGTTACGTCTAGATTTTTTGCAACTGGCCACACAGCATTGAATTCCAGACTTGCAAGAATTCTTGCTTTGCTTTGAAGCCATATTGAATTGTAAAAAAAAATTAGGATCACCCACGTCAAAATATAAACAAATAATTCTACTTGAAGCTAGTCAAGTAAAAATAAGTATTTATATAAAGTTTGAATTGGTTCAACTACGTCAAAAAACAATTGCAAAAAATTTAGGATCAACCACGTCAAAATACAAACAAATACTTCTCTTGGAATGAGCCAAGTAAAAATATTTGATTTAATCTTGATTTTGGATCTTGGCAGTAAACATTCTGTTCAATATTGACGTTACATTTTTCTACGATCATTGCTTTGCTGTGGGCATATAAAAACAATGTGTTGCTGTGAGAAATTTGCACTAACAATTATTGAGAGACCAAAACAACCACCAACACCTCAAAGTACACAGGAGAAGCGGCACTTTCACTTCATGTGTGTTTGTCGGTAGGCATGTGCTTCAGTTCGGACAGTCAATGAGCGCAAACTGAAGCCTTGCTCTCCTGCTGGTACCGCTTTTTCCCTTTTGTGGCTTCCGCCCGCTCTATGAAGCTCGCAAAGAAAAATGTGAATTTTTGAGCTCAGATGCGTCTTTTATACACTTCATATTCTTTGATATTACTAACTTCTAAAAGTAATATCGTTATACAGTTGAACCTCGATTATCCGGGCCTCCATTAACCGGGATGCTGAGTGGTTGATTTTATACCTATATTAACCGTGATTTACCTCTATTATCCGTGAAGCACATGTACTTGTGTTGGTTTTTTTTCCGTATAACACACATATAAATATACATATTTATTTTAAATAAATGCATTTTTTTACATAGAATAAGATTTATTGATGCAAATGTACCTTTATAGAAGCAGTTTCACATGTTCTTATCAAAAATAAAAATGATACAATTTATAAACCTCTTTTAACCGGGTTTTTCGATTATCCGTGATGAGCCCAGTCCCGAGCAACCCGGATAATCGAGGTTCAACTGTATTACATATTTCTTGAAAACAAAAGTAACATTTTAGAAACAAGGTATATTACTTCCAAAAACATTAGTAATAATATTACTGGTAATGTACATACAAAAATACCGAAATTGGCCGATACTTGACTAGCTATTGCGCATAGCTTTATCTGCGTTGATGTAGTGCAAATAATTCTTTGCTAAATACCTAATTTTTAAGTACCTTGTACCCTTATTTTCTACTTAAAAGCATTTGTGATATTTATTCATTCATTAATAATTAATAATATAATAATTGACTGGCACGACAGCCCGATTACGAGACTAACTGTGAAACCAAAAGTGGTGCGTTAGCGGCAAGCAACTGTCAAAATTGCTTCATGCCCATACAAATTGTATGGGGCAAACCGCAATTGAAACGCTCTGACGCTGAGCTATTCGAAATTCCAATTTTGACAACGCGTTAGCAGTTGAAGTTGGCTGCGACCAACAAAAACGCCTGTGATTTATATTTGATTTAAATTGTGAGGAATTTATTCAAATAAGAGCTAAGTTTTGCAAAATAATAATATTTTGTTGTTTTTTTGGCAACTAAACAGATATTTTTTTGACTGTTTTCATTTCATGATTTTGACAATCCCAACGCAACGCTTCAATTTCGGTATGCCGCACTGAAGGTCAAACTCCATAAAGTGCGTTTCATGCGTTCGGGGTTTGTCGCGTTATTGCGTTTCTCGCGTTATTCGCGTTGCAAATGGTCAAACTCCATAAAGTGCGTTTCATGCGTCAGCTTCTTCTTCTTACGTCAGCTGATGCTGTCAAACTGCTGATTGATTTCGTTCATTACATAGTAGGTGATGCAGCTTTCCCGCTTAGGGCGATGTTATGCTGCCGGTCACGGATCACAATCACGGATAAAGTTGTTGTTGTTTCAATGTAAAAGAGAAAATTGGGAGAGCGAGCGAGCGGATAACATTTGACCGCACCGATCACCGGATGATGAGGCTTTCGATGCCAAATCAAACGATCAAATCAGTGTTGCGTCGTGAGATTATTCACAATAGTTGTGTTTTGGGAACAAATTTGTTCCCTTTTGGTGAAAATGTGAAATAAGCAAAAAAAGGGTTGGTAGCAACCCTCATCACTAGCGTGTGTTTATATTTGTGTTTTCGGTGAAAAAGAAGAAAGAAAAAATTAAATTTAAATGGTAAACAAATATTGTGATACTTTCACACACGTATTATATTAATTTCATGTAGTAATTTGATTAGCTCAGAATGCCAGAAATTTCGGCCCAATCAAATACTGAAGCGCTGATAACAATGTTCCACGAGCAGGAATCCCTTTAGAAATGTGTGCTATTCAGACCGATGCAAGCGCGAAAAAGAATTTTACATTTTAATTGAAAATTCTATTTGAAAAAGTAAAGTCCCAATAAAAAGTGCGGAAAAAGTAGTAAAAGTAAGCGAAAATCGTAGTGGTGACCGGCGATCAAATGACCGTCAGCATAACATGCTTTCGGCACGGAGTAGAGAAATTAAAACGAGTGCGTAAAAAGTGACGTGACCGACGATCATTTGACCGGCAGCATAACATCGGCCTTAGACCATATTTAATGCGACCATATCCTGGGATACTGCTAAGCGATGAGAAGGAAAATTTTAACAAACGGCTATCGAGAGCACGAAGAACAATCGAAAATGCTTTCGGAATTTTGACTGCAAGATGGAGGATTTTGCGAGGCACTTTAAATATGCGACCAGAAACTGCAGAAAAGGTTGTGAGCGCTGCTGTTGTGCTACACAATTTCCTTAAACACGCTTTTCTTCAAACAACTCTACTAGAAGTGCATTTCAATTAAGAGATATGTATATTGAATGAGTATTTGTTTTTGAATAAAAATTACTAATACGATTGAATAAAAAATTTAAATTAAAAAGGCACAACGAATTCTTTATTGACTAAGGCGCAAAATGGTAGTAGCAGCTCTCATATGAGAGCTCACTTAGGCCAAACTAGGCCTATTGAGGTACCACAGGATCTCTAACCCCTTCTTTGTTGTTAGGATGTCTCAAACCAGCCCGAACAGGTGATGAAGCGTATTAGGCCCTTGGCGTCAACCTCCGATAAGTCCGCGAGGTTGGCTGTATGGTAAAACCCTAGATGTTCTTTCCGTTTCCTGCAAAGGGCGGGACAAGTACAAAGTAGGTGGAGAATTGTTTCTTCTTCCTCTATGTCTCTGCAGCTTCTGCAGAAGTCGTTGGCCAGGTGGCCCAGCCCTAATCTAATAGCGTGGCTACCAAGGATACAGTGACCAGTGATGACTCCAACCACAACCCTGAGCGTGCCCCTATTGAGGTTTAGCAGATGGAGCAAAATGGAGATCAACAATGAATTAAAACATTAAAAATAAATATTTGTACGCACTTCTTGTATAAATTAAATGTTTTAAAAGTAAAAGTTGTAATACCTTCGTGGCTTCACGTGCTCTGCCATAAACTCCATCATCGGGTAAAACTCCCACGGGCTCTCTGACAAGTCGGCAGCGCTTCCAGACGCGTGGTGCTGCTTCGCGAACTCCTTCACAAATCGATCCCGCAGGCTTCACCACCTAGTCTGGCACGCGCTTTCTATAAACAAATTAAATGTTTCGGACTTGTTGTTCAACTGTCCTGATAAAAATATCTTACCCGAACTTCCAACCGCCTCGCTCACAGCCAGCCAAGCTTCAGCTCGCTTCTTCCGATTTCTATACTCCAGGGTATCCTTCCTGAACAACGCAGTGTGCTTTTTTATTTCTTCGATTAGTTTTTCCTCCATTTTTGAATACAACATTTATCACCGAATAAGCTATCGAATTTCCAATACAGCGAAGACTAAGTTTCGTCTGTCAAAGAATTATGATAATTTTTAAGGATTTCTTCACCTTATATGTTAAAATGTAGGATTTGAAAGGTCTGTTAAATGTATTTAATAGCTTTCGTGTAAAATAAATGCATTCGACTTTTGCGATAACACAAGTTTGTTACCGGCATTACCATTTAACCACATAATTTATGACATCTTTAGGAGCTCTGTCAGCTGTTTGACGGCGTTAACGCAGGAAACGCAAGAGAAAGTTGAAAATAGTTAAACTTTTGATGCGTTTCGCGCGTATCGACGTCAAGTTATGGAGTTTGCTTCATACAAATACACTGATTCAACTTTTTTTTGCATCGCGAGAAACGCGAAAAACAACAAAACGCATTAAACGCACTTTATGGAGTTTGACCTTGAGCGAGAGCGTCAGAAAACGCAACGCTCCAATTTAGGTTTCACAGTAAGGCCTAGCTACCCGCAACCATCCGTGTTGTGCGTGCGTGTTTGTACAGGGTTAGAAGGGAACTACAGTTTTATGCCGATTCCGAACGGCGATTTGGGAGCTTTTTCATAGGCAATTTTACTCTCAGAGGTTTGCCATTTCCTGCTGAGAGGACAGCCGCCGAAAATTGTGATTTTTCTTCTTTTCAGTGTTAGCAGCAGCGGAGTCTTGAACCTGGGTTCGAGCGTCGCTGCTCATTAGTTATTCATTCATTACAATAAAAAAAATTCCCCCTAACGATTTTTTCACCCCCTTTAGCGTTTGAATCCTGCGTTTCACTAAAAAATAGAAAAATAAAGTAATAAGTTACTTGGGGAAAAGTAATTTTATTACTGATGGTTATTACTTGCGGGGAGGAAGGTAATAAGTTACGTTACTTTTTTCCGCCCAAATTAATAATATTACGTCGTAGTTATATTACGTAATATATCAGTCCCATCATTGGCCAGTGGTGCAGTGTGTGAGGCTGAGTACAGTTGCACGTGTCAGAAAAATGGAATTAAATTATAAATCCAGCTACAGTATCTTTACAATTCATCGCTTAGTTTCAGTTATAAAGAGAGAAGACATGAAATTAGTATTTTTTATATAAAAATTCATAGAACAAATTATTTCAAGTACTCGGCAGTACTTGTATTAGTTCTAATAAAAAACCTTAGTAAGAAAGGGCTAAGAAGAAATGGCAATGTGATAAAAGATATGTATATGCTTGAAAGTACTTAGTTGGATTATGTAAGTAATAAGATGAGATTTGTAGAATTGAACGAGCGATCGGCTGATTAAATGTGGCAATAATTTTCCATTGACGTCTGGCTCCGTTTTTGGTTGTCAGTGTCTGATATTAATTGTTCAAACCAAGCATGCATTCGATTTTCAAAACTACAATTCCATAACGTTTATTAGTTACCGTATCCCGCTCACAATACGTTCCTACAAGGCACTCTTCCGTTTACATAATTTTAACAATCCGCATTGATAATCATCTAACAAAAATTTACGACCCACCGTCTATAACACAGCACAACAAAAAAACACTTTTTTTCTGTTGCATGGAGTTTCTCTACTGTTTCTTACTAATTTGGGTGCGCTGATTTCGAATCTATCCTCAGATTTTTTCCAGCAGCTCTTGTTAGTGAGATATAGGTGCCATGTCATTTTTTCAGTTTTTCCTCTACTTTTTCCATTTTTTTTTATCGTAATTTCTAAACCAAAAAACCGATTGACATGATTTTCACTTTATCGCACTAACAACACCACACGGCTTCTTTTCCGATGCAACTTATTTTTATAAGTTTTAAAATGCCGCGGTAATTGGACCTCAAAGTCGGAAAATGTGGAATTTTAAGGCGTTTTTTCTGATGGTGAAAATTGTACAGATGTTTCATAAATCAAGGTGCGAAGTATATGAATATCTCAAGAAGAAACATCAACAAATACAAAACAGCCAAGTTATTTGGCGGAATACACATTCGCATCGAAATAATAGCAATCATCAGATGGCTCGCATCTATGGAAATTTTTTGTACATACGTTTTCACCAAAGATATTCATACGAAGTAAAGTATTGAGAACATTTGTGTGGTGTTGGTGTCGGGAGCAATATATCTCACTAAAAACAACAGCGGTTTTGAAAATAGTTTGAAACCCCGTAAATTGCCTGAAATCGGGCATTTTTTTACAAATTAAAGGAAAATAAATGTAACTGTGTTCATCATGGCAAATATGTAGTGCATATTTATTTGCATGTTGTGTGTATGTTCGATTATATTTAAATGCAACTAACGGCGACTTGCGTGATATGGCCAGAGTATAATACAAAGGTCGCTTACCAGTTTGGCCGCATTTGTGACCATGTTGTCGAAGAGTGCCATTCCCGGTCGAAACTTCTCCTGAATGTCACAAAGTAAGAAGAGAGTTTTCTTCGGATTGAGGAAATGCAATCGCTGAGCCATTTGTTAGGATTGTGGAAATATAGACCGCTTTTCGGTTGACAACTTTTCGCTGGAAGTATGCTCTGCGGAATAAAATGTTAATCGATCGTAGAATATGAGCAGCCAGGGTTGCATTTACCCGGCAGCAGACAATTGTTTAATTTGCCCATTCTACCGGTGATGACTTCAAGTATAAGTGTGTTCTCTGTCTCTGCAACCTATCTTACTAACTTGCAGACTTTTTTCGTGAAGATTGACAGATTGATGTAACTTTGGGCAGTGCGAAGCTTGTTTGTTGACAATAATTGGACTCTTCTTTATAGTCAGTGATTAGCTGCGAGCAGCTGAGTGCTACTTGTTACTTTCCTGGTACGTTCACAATGACGGCAAAACTTAAAAGCTTCTTGTTAGTAAGGGCGATGTTATGCTGCCGCACAGGTCGGCCGAAGGCCGCTCAGTGCGGCCATAAGTCCAAAAAAAAACAAGTTTCTATTTAGGGGTTTTTTCACCCTTGAGTTGGCTGCAATGATCCTTCAAGAAACTAAAATCGTTCATAGTGATGACTAATTCGTCATGCCCCTTTCTTAGGCTCAGTTGGAATGTGGCCTTCGCTCGAGCGTCCCTCTACAGTTAATACACGGAGAACGGTTATACAGGTGAAAAATTTTATGTAATAAAGAAAATCAAATAAGACCAAATGGAATCCACTTCTGAAGGTGAGTAGAACATGTAAAAAAAGTACTAATTACACTGCACAACAGCATGTCTGTTGCATGGAGTTTTTTACATGAACCTGAATCGTTTTTCCACGCTGATTTCAAAACCATACTCAGTTTTTATGTAACAGCTCTAGTTTTCGCAAAAAATGGGCGTGTCACTTTTTCGAATTTTCCTCGGCATTTTACTCGTTTTCACTGTAATTTCTGAACCAATAATCCTATCGACATGATTTTTATATAGTTGCACTAACAACATCTCACGCCTTCTTCTCTTATATTAATCAATTTTATGCGTTCTTAATTGGCGTTGAAATAAGGTTTCAAAGTGGGAAAATATGGAATTTTAAGGCGTTTTTTCTGATGGCGAAAATCGAACAGATGTTTCATAAATCCAGTTACGAAGTATATGAATATCTTAAGAAGAAATATCAAGCAATACAACACAGCCAAATGATTTGGCGGAATACACATTCGGATCGAAATAATAGCAAAAATGTACCATAGTCATTTGCAGTCTTTTTCCTTAAAAAATTAGGGGCCTCAAAATATGCTCTTTTAAATGTTCTATTTATAGTCTGAAATACAAGCAAAAAACAAAAATAGTTTGAATTGCTCGAAACAAAAAAAATTAAAAACTTTGCATATTTTGAGGCTCCTAATTTTTTAAGGAATAAGACTGAAAATGACTATGGTACAATTTTGCTATAATTTCGATGCAAATGTGTATTCCGCCAAATAATTTGGCTGTGTTGTAATGTTTGATGTGTCTGCTTTCATTATACACCTAACTCGTTAATTGATTTACAAAAAATGTGTATGTTTTTAACCGTCAAAGAAAACGCCTTAAAATTCCATATTTTCCGACTTTGAGGTCCAATTACCGCGGCATTTTAAAACCTATAAAAATAAGTTGCATCGGAAAAGAAGCCGTGCGGTGTTGTGAATGCGATAAGGTGAAAATTATGTCAATCGGTTTTTTGGTTTAGAAATTACGATCAAAAATATGGAAAAAGTAGAGGAAAAACTGAAAAAATTACAGGGTACCTATATCTCACAAACTAGAGCTGCTGGAAAAAATCTGAGGATAGATTCGAAATCAGCGCACCCAAATTAGTAAGAAACAGTAGAAAAACTCCATGCAACAGAAAAAAAGTGTTTTTTTGTTGTGCTGTGTTATCAATTGTTAAGTAGTGAATTAAGGAAAACATAAACAATAGTGTCATTTTTTCACATAATTTTTCCGAAAATTAGACTTTTCAAATGATACTGCATTAAAACGCTGCAAAACGCTGCTTTGAAACCTTATTGAAATTATAATTAAATATATTATCTACCAAATAAAACAAGATTCAGCTGCCAAGAGCTGCCTATTCATCTTGTATGCCCTTTTTTCGAAATCAAATTGATAGAGAGCGAGAGAGAGAGAGAAACGAAATATACACATGGTGCGTTTCTCTTTTATCTGAGGCTGCTACCTATAGTTTGGGGAAAACTGTTATACTTGTCCGATAGATAAATGCTTGGACCTATGAAATCCGAAAACCTTAACTAAATTAGACAAATAGTTTTGCTTGTAGAGCCCGTCAAAGTTGAGCAATTTTTAGAGTGTGAAATATTATTTCACACTCTAAAAATTAAAAATAAACTTTTTGAACTTTCGATAGACTTTCAAAAAAAAGGCCATGCTTGCCACGGTTCCGTCTTTGGGAAAATTGTTCACTAGTCTTCTGTGAGTACTGCCCTGAAGAGATCGGGTGCCCGATTTTGCCCGACTGGATTTTACAGCGATTTTTCTGTGGGCACCTCGCGCAATTTTGTGCTTTCGGGTGCGTGCGTTCGAACCAGTTCGTCAAGATTTTGATAGTGAATCAATTACACGCGATTATAATCGTTGCCAGGGCATGCAAATTTGGATTTTGGCTTCATTTAAGAAGTGATACAAGCTTGCAACTCCATAGTAAGTCGACTGTTTTTTTGGCGTATATTGCTGTAAGCTCGAAGCACGGGCGTAGCCAAGGGAGGGGTTTAGGGTGTCAGAACCCCCCCCCCCCATAGCCTATAATTTGTCAACATTTTCAATCACTATGCGTCGTATGTACGTTCCCACATTAGCAAAAAGGTCTTTCATCTTTAAACATTTAAAAGAAAAATAGTAAAAAATTTTTTGGGCGAAACTAATTTGTTTTTTTAATAGTCCCGTTTAGGCTCAATATAGCGATTTGCATGATGTAAATACATGTATAAAGGGTAGTTTAGTTCGTCGACCGGAATATCCTTCAGGATGTCGGTACAAGCCTTTTGGATGGTTTCCTCGTCCTCTAAACGCTTTTTTCATCGGGAAATGCATTTTTTGAAAAGGTAAAATTCGCACGGTGCCACATCATGTGCAAACAAAAAAACAGTCAATAGATGGGATGGCATCCTTCGATAGCCAAATATTCAGTTAAAATGCAATAAATTTACGCTATTGAGATAAAGATGAGGCACTTCCGCCGCTATTTTGAGTAAAACTCACAATAAATATATAATAATTTATAAATTTTTTTCATACTTCAGTATTTAGTATCTTCCTCTGGCGATAGTTCGTTTTTCGAAAAAAAGGCCTAACTTTAATGATTTATTTTGCAACTATGGAAAATATTACAAAATTTCTTTCCAGATGTTTTATTTAACACATAATGAGGTACGCAAAAAAAAATTTATTGTTTTATTCAAAATGGCAGCAAAAGCACTTGGGATCACCCGGGTAGGTATTTTGTATACAAAATTACTAAATTCAAGTTTAAACATAAACAAAATTTCTAAAACAAAATATTTGTTCATGTTATTGAAAATTACCTTCCAATTTTTGCAGTTATTCGAAATCATAGCTAAATACTCTGGCAGATATTAAACACGAATATTAAAAAGATCACTATAAGTAAAGCAAGCATAGTCAATGAAGATTTTGGCTAATCTTTTATGAATTACCGCCCAGTTTTGATGGAATCTACGGTGATCGCGGATTTCAGTTGGCTAACACGTTGGTCAGCATTTATGTCCTGACAATCGTTTTTAAATCCCGTTTACTACTTACGAACTCCACCACGGTATAAACAATCATCACCATAAACTTGGTTCAAAAATGTAAATGCTTCGGTTAAAATTTTAACATTTTTAAAACAAAAGTCAATATTGGGTCTTTGTTCGATGCTCATTTTTGTACGATGACACAAACATACTTTCACTTCAGATGAAATAACTTCGCTTCCAGTGCACCAAATTTCATTAAATGTTTACTAGAAATCGGGACAAATTTAATTTCCAATGCATTAAGCCACATAAACCACCACAAAATGCCCTATTTGAAAAGTGCAGTTAACTTTAAAAAAGACGTAATACTAAACTGGCGAAAAAAAATTTTAAAACCCCCCCATGACCAAGTTCTGGCTACGCCCCTGGCTCGAAGTAAAGAGTACTTTTGCTGGATGCGCAGTTCGCACGTACGGAAAACAAGTTGGCTTTCATTTCCGGCAATCAGCTATCATGTATCCTTTGATGTACTGTTTTTGTTTTTAATAAAATACGAACACTGTGTCTGGCATACAATTTTTTTTTTTAATTTGAGCAAAACTCAGTCAGTCGCCATTAGTCTTTGAGTTGAACCGCGCCAATGAAACAATTAGTTATTGAAAAAGAAAAAGTAGACTTATAAGTATCTATGTGCACTGTCTTATGTGCACACTTATGTGTCTGGGCTGTTCAAAAATCCCACAACGCGGGAAAACCTAACAACTGTTTAAGTATCTGCTAGTACTAGAAGCTTAGTACCTGCTATTTGAATGCATATGCAAATCCTACTTATAATTAAAGGAGTTTGGAGTAAGTGAAGTTAGTTTCGAATTTAATTTGAACTAAACATCACTTCAACTCCGCCACTGCAACTAAACCGAAGAAGAAGCACAAAGATCTTTTTAAAACATTCGAAGCTGTTTGAAATATTTACTATTTCGAAGACAAAGGAGAAGTTCGTTCTGGCTGTCACTGAAGAAATTGGTTACGCCGAAGGAAGTTTGCCTGCAGCCAACATATCTACGACTAAAGAAAAGATATCCAGGAAAGATATCAAGTTGAAATGGATTGCGGCAAACCGTACCAAATTCAATTTTTTCCAGAACAATGAGGAGTGGTTGGAAAAACAATTTACTTCGATGCAGGAGATGCATGTAGCATAAGCGATGACCAACCATCGACATCAAAGGCGGCAATAGGAAGGCCGGAAGGTATTTCAGGTTGCAGTACTCCCACTGAAGACCACTTCACAAGACTAAAATTTTACTATTTAGTTAAAAACATTTTAAAGGATGACGTTACGCAAATTTCCGAAAAAATTAAAGAATATTTGACCGAAAGTACAGGGTCCGAGTATTTTTTATCAGACGAAGAGAAAAAGGAAATATATGATTTAGTATTGAAGGTAAAAGCAAATATTTCGGAATATAATTTTTAAAATATTTATTCTTGTAACTGTAAATGTTGTGAATTTACAAAATCCCTATTTTATAATCAACTTTTATTTACAATAAACAAAAATATATATTTTACATTCTACAATGTATACATACAGATCGTTTTTTAATTTCTCCATTTTTGGCTGTATTAGGTGTGGCGATATGATGCTATATTGGACCCGCCATCTTGAATTTCATAATTCTGACAATGGATTCGTAATCAGCGACCCCAAAAACCCCCGAGTACAAGATTTCAGGTCGATCGTTAAAGTTTTCGAGTTTTGGCCGCAAAATGCGGCTTCGGCCGCACTGTGTGCCGGTCAAATGATCGTCGGTCACGTCACTTTTTACGCTCTCGTTTTAATTTCTCTACTCCGTGCCCAAAGCATGTTATGCTGACGGTCATTTGATCGCCGGTCACCACTACGCTTTTCGCTTACTTTTACTATTTTTTCCGCACTTTTTATTGGGACTTTACTTTTTCAACTACAATTAGCATTTAAAATGTAATATTCTTTTTCGCGCTTGCATCGGTCTGAATAGAACACATTTCTAAAGGGATTCCTGCTCCTGGAACATTGTTATCAGCGCCTCAGTAGTTGATTGGACCGAAATTTCTGGCATTCTCAGCTAATAATTTATACATGAAATTAATATAATATGTGGGTGAAAGTTGGATAACATTTGTTTACCATTTCAATTTCCATTTTTCTTTCTTCTTTTCCACCGAAAACACAAATATAATCACACGCTAGTAATGAGGGTTGCTACCAACCATTTTCTGCTCATTCCATACACATTTTCACCAAAAAGGAACAAATTTGTTCCCAAAACACAACTATTGTGAATAATCTCACAACGCAACACTGATTTGATCGTTTGATTTGGCATCGAAAGCCTCATCAGCCGGTGATCGGTGCGGTCAAATTTTATCCGCTCGCTCGCTCTCCCAATTTTCTCTTTTACATTGAAGCAACAACAATTTTATCCGTGATCGGTGCCCGTGACCGGCAGCATAACATCGGCCTAAGGAAAACAAATTTTAAATTGTACAGTACGCATCAATTGCAGAAAAAATCAGAAACTCTCATGTTAAACATAGCATTTATCCTCAAATTATTACAAATAATTTTTCAAGACCTTTCAGTTTTTTATTATTCGTTCAGAAAATAAGTTATCATTAAATTAAGTTATAAAATAAGTTACATTATCAATTATGTTGTTGGACTTTAGTTTGCTCTTACTATAAATAAATACAATGCATACAAGTTGTCCCGGTTGAGTAGTTTTGTTTTGAAGTAAAATGCATTTAAATTTCAGCTCTTCCTTCTTCAATCTGCCGTAAAATTAACGGTTTGGTGTTTGATTTGATGCTAAGTTCCGCAGTCACAAGAACGATTACATGCAGTGCCATCCTATATTTATAATTTAATTCTTTAATTTACTCGCAGCATTCACCTGTTCTAAAGTCGCAATGGCACAATAGAAGGCAACCGTCTCCCACGTCACGCGCTGACTTTGAACTCATTTCAAATATAAACTCCATGCTGGAAGTCCATTCCCATTTCAAGCCTTGCGCAACTTCGTCGTACACATTTGTAGTAATGTCAGTGAGCACCGCGATTCTGATCGAAATTGCTCAAATGCGCATTGAGGATGCCGAACACGTAGTCCAACCGCAAAGAACGAACGCATTTCAGTCAAACATTGCAGCAGTTCAGCGGCAAATGAAAAGCTTTTTATTAATTCTTAAAGACCGCCTGTGGGAGGAAATTGCTTTGTTTTTGGTTGCGAGAGCAATAAAACAGAAGAAAAATATAAAAATAAAGGCGGCGAACGTATGGCGCCGATGCCCTTTTTCCTTGATCCATCTCTCGTGGGGCCAATCGCACAAAAATTAGGGGCAGCCGCTGAGCAAGGAAAAATGCTATTCAATTTCAAATTCTCACCCTCCCCGAGCCCCGAACAGTCCCACCTGCACTGTAAATTAAATTTTTTGTTCTTCGCCGCAGAAGCACGAACAGGTGGGCGGGCAGTTCGTTACCGGGCATTCGTCGTCAGCAGCTGCTAGCACTGCGACTCTTGCTCAAGTCAATCCTGCATATCGCGAATAAGCAAACCAAACGCAAATCGCTTCAACGCGCCGTGCTCGATGTGTGACAGCCGGGGAGTCGGCGCGCCTAAATGTGGTGACAGCACAAGTGGCAGCAACAACTGCGACCGGCCGACATTTGCGTCTTCAGAGCTTTTGAATATTCATTTGCGGCGCAGTTGACAGTTTAGCATTCGTCGAGCGTCCAACGCATTATTGGCACTTTTACGCTGCTGCGAAGTATAGTGGGGTAGGTTCAGGGGGCGTAGCCAGAACTTGGGCATGAGAGGGGTGTTAACAAAATTGTGGGTAAAGTAAACTGCACTTTTCAAATAGGCCACTTTGTGGTGGCACTATCTACACATGTATAGGGTGTCTCAACAGAAACTTGCATTTTAAATTGGCTGAAAAATAATGAGCGCACAGGTATTTTTCCAAATGGGTTTTTTTTTACTAGAAAGGTACATCGAAATACAATTTCATTAATTTAACTGCCGTTGCTGGCTTTACAGTACGTCATTGTTTTGACCCAATTTTTTACTACATTTTTCAATGTGTGCGGCTCACCGACGGCTTGTCGAATATTGGCTTTCAAGCCGTCAATCGACGCTGGCGGGTCCAAATAACATCTATCCTTCACGGTTCCCCACAAAAAATAGTCTAGCGGGGTCAAATCGCAGCTGCGCGGTGACCAGTGCACATTTCCAAAACGGCTGATTATACGATTTCTGACTGTATCAGCGACTGGACATTCACTTTGGAAGTCAAATTTCAACACTTCCCAGCGTTCTTTGAGCGAAAAGCGATCCATATTCGTTAACCGCAAACAATAAACTAAACTGTCAAAGAATGAAGACGTAAGTGCTGCTAAAGTCGATATACTCCCTAGTTCAAAATGCAACCAACAGATGGGAGACTATATATATATGAGGGTTAATGCATTGGAAATTTTCAGTCAAACTTTTTTGATTTTTGGTTCACTCGAAGCGAAGTTATTGCGCCTGAAGTGAAAGTATATTTGTGTCATCGGTACAAAAATGAGAACCGAACCAATGACCACTATTACGTTTTATTTTAAACTTGATAAACCTTTTACCGAAACATTTTAATTAATGAACCAAATTTATGGTGATGATTTTTCATCCCGTCGCAAAGTTCATGACGTGAGGCCGTGAGGGCATAAATGATGTCCGACATGATGATTGAAATCAGTGAACATCGTAGTTTCCGCTAAAATTGTGAGTGAACTCACCAAAGAACAGCCAAAATCTTCATTAAATTCCTTAGAATTGGATTTTAACGTTTCAATAACATTAATTTATAGAATTTTAACTGAACATTTAGGCTATCGAACAGTGTGTGCTCGAGAATAGATTAGAATAGAATTGACGGGGTTTGTTGCGCCGAGATCAGTTTGTTGCCCCCTACAAGTTGTTAGGTCTAACATTTCCTAGGTCTAACATTTCCACCGACCTAATGAAGCTTAGTAACTCGCGGGAGTTTGTGCGCTTGATATTCTCTTCTGTAAGCCAGAACTCGCCCAGGTAGCTTATCCTGCTACAACATGCCGCATCGCAGTGTAATATAATGTGTTCGTGAGTCTCCTCTGCTATTCCGCAGAGTCCTCAGACGGTAACCAGTTCTAGCCTAATTGTATGCATATGTTTTCTCAGTCTGCAGTGTCCAGTTAGAAGACCGATGATCTGTCTAAGTTGGTCTTTTTGTAGGCATTCTGCACTCCATTTGGGGTTATAACCGAAACGCCAGACCAGTGTTCTGAGTTCCTGGTTTTCTCCTCTTTTGCCCAATCCAATGAAGGGCTCCGGTCCCAGGGGGGTCATGGCCGCCGCAAGGCTGTCTCTGCCTCCTCACTTCGGTCAATTCCTCTGTGTCCTGGAACCCAGAGGATCTTCACCTGGTTGTCTATGCCCAGTACAGTTAATGCCTCTATGCATTCCACCACTAACCCTGAAGTTATCTCATATGAGATTAGAGCTTTGATGGCTGCTTGACTCTCGGACCAGATAACGATGTCCTGTCCCCTGTAAGCACGCTCGAGGTTGCTGGCCGACGACATTCACAAGTTTTGAAATCAAGCAAATCGCTGTAGTGAGTCTAAAGGGGACTATTTTGAAAAAAACAAATCGGTTTTGCCAAAAATTATGTTTTTATATTATTTTTTCAAATGTTTAAATTAAATTGTTTAGTGATTGAAAATGTTATTTAATGATAGGATAAGGGGCGAGGTTCTTGCACCCGAACCCCCTCTCCCGCCAACTGGCTACGCCCCTGCGTGTGTTGATGCGGGTGATTTTCCGCCTTTTATTGATTCAGGAGACAGCAGCATTTGTATGTGAATTTAACTAAATTTTAATTTTTTTTTAAGTAACATTTGCTGTGTCGAAATTTGAAAAATTCTCACGTTATTCTGGTAAGCTATCATTGAACCATCGTTGGTTGGAGTCGCGTGTGTTAAGGGGGTGTTCTAGTCTAGAAATTAAAAAAAAAATAGATTTTTTTTAAATGTCATATTTTCAAAGTTTAGACCTTTAAGAAAAAGCCTCTAGGATTTACGGAAATTCGAATTATTTTCGGAGTTATAGTTAATTTTGTGACGCGTCACTCAGACTGCCCGAAATGAGACTGTAAACTTTAAACACGTTTTCCCCGAAACGACTTTTTTCGATACGGTTGACATGATATCTCAAGTTCAAATGCACCGATTTACTTAAATTTGTTACAGAATTTCTTAATACTATCAAAATCGTCTCGACGTAAGGGGTTTTTGTAATATGTTTGTTTTTTACTAATTTAAAAAAATTACCAAATTTGAAAAAAGGAGGCAAAAACTTACCTTTACTTTCAGAAAGATGCTATTTTGTGCAACAATTTTTTTTTCAAATCGGATACGTCCCCGTAATTTTTCATTCTTGTTTAATAACAATTATTTTGATGTTTCAAATCACCAGGAGGATTGGAATCACGTCAACCAGGAGCCACCTGTTTTTTTGAGTCCCCACTTTGTCGGCCTTAACCGACTTCAATGTTGTTCAACTATTATTCATTTTTATACTTTTCAAGTATAAAAAAAACTGATAAAAACATGGACAGTGAAAAATATTACTGTTTTTTTATTACGCCCGTAAAATCACTTCAAAATCGAGCCTCTAGGCTAGAATACCCCCTTAAGGAAACTCAGGCATGAAGTCACTAATTCTTTGATATATTTAATATGAATATGAGTGGACAAATTGTGAATAGTACGTCGTAGACGGGGGAGATCATGCTAAATTCTTCATGAAGATGCAAGTCGGCTTCCAAATATTATTTCGGTTATCATTACGCAGGTCAAAAATAAATAAAATTTAAATATTGTTTTAATTCTGCATACAGAAAAATAACTACGACTATTACTAATTTCCTTGAAACTTTGCTTTTGTTCCTTCTACCAAAGAAAACCATTCATGATGGGAGTATCAATCACTTTGAATGTGCCCTTAACCCTCTAGCAGGCCAATTTTTTTTTTCGATGAAAAAATTATAGACGGGCTAATTTTGGATCAGAAAAGTCGAAAATGAAGTTATTTTTTCTAATTGATGAGTAGTTTAGCTTCCAGATGAGAAAAAAGGTACCCCGCCTGTAGGCGGACCTGCCGGCTTAGGAGTGAAAAAATAAAGGAGTGATTTAAATTTGGTTTATTATGAGACAACGAATTAAAAAGTTTAAAGAGAAAAGTCAGCCGTTGAAATGTTATTTTCTGCTAAATTTTCTGGTTTTTGCACATTTGTTTATCTTTGCGATCCAAAAAATCAGGTAAATGGTTATATCCGTCAAAGCGTACATCCGAAGGCGGTATGTAAGTCCTCTTTGGTGGCGGTGACCGGTCATTTGAAATATTTTTGGACGGCCTACCTGATAGTTTACAGTTTCTCACAAAGGGCAGACGCTAGTTCTCTGCGTTTTAGGAAGTTAGAACATGGTCGCCCCATGAATACGTCGAAGCAGTAGATACGTATTCACCAATGCCATATCAATAAACTTTGGACTTTGGATAAATTTCAGCTATATTTCCGACAAAACCACCATAATGAGATTAAAAAAATGGGCTTTCTTCTTACGATGGCAATGGCGATCGGGCCGTTTTGCCGGTTTAGTTATCAAATACAAAATTTTTGAATTTTGTTCATCAGTGTGTGGTTTTTCAGCACAGTTGGTTGTAATTGCTGATAAATGACTTATGGTGAAGTAGCTACTGAAGATAAATTGCTTAGGTTACTGTCATTCAAACCTTTGTCTACCACATTACAGAGCAAATCAACAGATGGAATGCTGTCTACCGCAATACATTGATCAATTTCATATTCAATATTTGGGGCCAAAGGACTATTATCCCTATCATCGTTATCATCGTCGCTAATTCTCCATTTGACTCTTCATTAGACTCGAGGTCAGAATGCATGCCTTCCATGAATTCCACAATTTCTCCATCATATAAATTTGAGAGTTTATTACTTCCTCGTCGCGGCATATCTAAACAAATGAAAGGCCAATATGAGCAACAAAGATCGTAAAATGTTGCGTAGCCTGGCAGGTCCGCCTGTAGGCGGGCAATGATTAAAAGGGTTTTTGGTAACCTTTCACTTTTATAACACTTTTTTTAAAAACGCCTTTGGATTGAGAACACTTTTATCTACTTACCAGTAATTTTTTGAGCTTTATCAAAAATCTCTAGATATTTTAAATTCATTTTTGAAAATCACAACGTTTCACAAATTAGTTTTACACCTGTTTGACACAAATTTTACGCTTTAAATGATCATGGCGCCGAAAATATTACCACAATGATAAAAAAAATATCTCCCGTGCATGCATTGAACTGTTTTTTAAAGCCTTCTTGGCGATTTAAAACAAAAATAGGTTTGTTTGGAATTTTAAAGCTAAAATAGTACACCCCGCCTACAGGCGGACTAGCCTGCTAGAGGGTTAAAGAAACCCATTATCCTTGAGTGTGACGTGACTGTGGAGCCTAAACGTATTGAATTAAAGTTTCCTAAAATTCGAAATTTCGTTCTGATTGCTACAAAACAAACTTTTTGAGCTAAAATTATGATTTTTTTTTCAGTCGTGAACGCTAGACCAACAAGTTTGTGTTGGCCGATTGTGCGTAGTGAAACTGAAACGCAAAGGGTAGAATACATTTTTCGGACTGGTCATGAGGGGCGTTCTGTTTTTTGTGCATTCTACAGCTCGCAATACAATTTCAATACAATTTAGTGTATATGTTTGAAGTTTGCTATTAATGCGTTGTCTAAATAAATTTTCATTCTTTTTTTCTTCGAAACGGAAACGGGAAAAACTGAAATATTGTAAGTGCACCTTATTTACTTGACTAACAGTAACAGTTGGTCAGTAAATATATTTCGACTTGTAAGCCTATGCTGATGGAGATATACGCACATAAACCAAATGTATGGATGTAATAAATGTAGGTAATGAATATTTAAATTCGTGCCGCTTTTTGGTGCTCTAAGGTGTCTTGGTGTTCTAAGGTTCGCACTTTAAGTAATTGGAAGACAAACAGTTCGCCTCTCTTTTCGTGCTTCAGTAGAAAATATGTTTTTCCGCTTATAGTCATTTACCGAACACATGTTATATGCTGTTTTAAATTTAATTACACTGTGCAAGTCGAAAAAAGTAACAAGCGGGGGACCTACTGAGCAACTTTTCTATAGGTACTCTGAGTTGAGATCCACCAGGCGTTTGGCTGGATTGGCTCTAGTTTAAGAGAAATCCGACTTTGAATTTTGCTCATTTCAGTCGAGTTCGTCGCTTAAGTCTTCGAACGTTTAAATGCTAATTGGTCCTAAATCTGGCTTCGGCAAGTTTGTGATATTTTAACGACCAACAAATTTGCTTAAGACACCAATCCAAAAAAAGCCTCCTTTCTATTGTTCACATAAAATACATAAATGTTTAAAATTATGTTTATGTATTTAAAAACAAACCATTTTAATAAGGAAAAATGGATTGAGACGGCTCATAACAAGTTAATGAGGACTACCACGCCCACTTACCGTTATAAATAACCACAAAAGGGCAGATGTCATTGGTTAGTATATAAATTTTCATATTAAACAAAATACGCTTATATGGCAACCCTACTTAACTTAGGCGAACCATGCCTATTTTCACGTCAGAGTTTAGTTAGGCCAAATGTAAATTCTTTACAAAGTTTTATTGAATTATATTGCCTCTTTCGAGAATCATCCTGCGTACCAGCCGAAAAATTGATAAGAAATATTTTATTTTAGCATATTTATTAATTCAGGTGGTAAATCACAGCTATTTTTACTTAATTTATTTTTTTTAATAATATATATATGCACCAAGTATTATAAACGTACCGACCCATACGCGCTTTAAACAGTTTTCGGTTTTAATATATTTATTTTCTTCCCAGGAGAAGTGAATAAAAGTCCTAAAATCTAACCATTCCGCAGCTTTTCGCAGAGAAGTTGGGTATCATTTTTTTATTAAGATTGTTACTTACTATTACTCAAGATTTTCGATGATCCATGATGAACCAAAAAAGTTATAGGCCACGAAAGTAGGACATTTTCCAAAAAAATCGTCGTTTTTGCCCAAACTTTGAGAACTTATATCTTTACAAGAAAATGTGCGATGTAAAAGAATTATATGTCAAATTAATTGTAGGAATATGCTTATTATATGTACTAAAACTTATTTGATTATATTTATAAATAACGATTTAATTGACATTTCAGCATCACCATCAAAAAAGTTGCATCCACAAAATGAAATTGAGTATAAAAACACCCAACTTTGAATGGCTATACAGCAGCCAGTTTCGGTCGAATTTCCATACAAAACAGGTTTTCTGACTACTACTATACATGCATGCAGATTAGATACGAAACAATGAAAAAAAGTTTACCCCAATGTGCAACGCTTGCAGATTATTGAATTTCATTAGGGGTATTCTCGATGTCTTGCACGGAGGAAGAATTCGTAAAAATGCAACCGTGCAAGACTGGAAAATGCTACACATCGAGAACGCACAAAAAAGCACACATTGCAAATATTGCAAAAATGCCGCAAATAGCCACAAACTTTCTCCATTTCTTTTTAATTTGGTTTTCGGTTGATCTATTTCTACCTGCAAGCAAGACATACATATATGCAAATTATATAAAAAGGTTGAAATAAAACCAAATATAAAGACAATACGCTTGCGCACACGAAGAAAATTAAATGGCTGTCGCACAATCGCGATGTCACACACAAAACAAGGGTTTTTGCGTAGCATGACATGCAAAAAATGCAAACTTTTTTGCTTGTATTTTGTTGTTGTGTCGTTGCTCGAAATGCATGGCCATGTCAATTATGCATTTCGTGCACGATGTCAGGGTTATGCAAGACATCGAGAATACCCCTATTATAAAAAATCATGCTCGGTTAAGAAAGTGCTTTGTGCACTTCTTCCATTTTATGGCCAGTTTGGGCGACCTTCGGAGGCGGCTATTCGGAATCTTGTAACTAAATTTCGCACCAAATTTACATTATTGGACATTAAACCACCAACACAGCTGATATGTGGTTTCAAGAAGACGGTGCCACATGCCACACAGCACGCGAAACAATGGCCCAATTGAGAGGCGAGTTCGGGGAACAGTTTATTTCACGTTTCATCATCATAGGTAGGTAGGTAGCGGCGACTGCGTGCCCACTGAGCACGCCCAATTAGCACTTTTGTGCCGTTTTGTTGTCGCTTCCTCGACTGGGTCTTCCCTGCGTGGGAGAAGATACTGGGCCTTAAAGCCAACCCACATCGTCCAAATAGGACTTGATGCATCTCAGTCTTGTCTCAGACAGTTCAGCTAGAGAGCTAATCAGACTGTTCCCCAAGGAATTTAGTCTTTTAAATGCTAAGGCAGGGCAGCCGCAGAGGAAGTGTTCGAGTGTCTCACTCTCGTTGATTTCCCTGCAGCTTCTACAAAAAGGGTTGTGGGGATTCCCAATCTCGCCGCGTGTAGACCAATTGGCCAGTGACCCGTGATCACGGCTGTTAGCCTAGAAACATTCCTACGAGAATTTAGCAGCAGGTCATTGGTTCTGTGGGAGTTGTAGCGTGGCCAGATCTGCCGAGCCACTCTTCAGCTGGAAAGATTGCGCCACCTACTATCCGTTTTCCGCAGGAAATAATCCTTTACCTGTCTTAGCCTTGCACTTAAAGGCGGTGCCACCCTTTCGGGCTGTGTGTCCATGGCAGATCCCACCTTGGCCAGATCGTCAGCCGACTCGTTTCCGCAGATTCCCGCGTGACGGGGTATCCAACAGATGGCAAGATCCAACCGGCCGCTCACCAACTTTAGCAACTCCTTACAGTCTCTGACCAGTTTGGATTTGACTATGGGCTTGGTGAGTGCCTTAATGGCTGCTGGGCTGTCTGAGAAGATGTAAACATCCCTACCTCGGACTTCTTCCTGCAGGCTTCTCTTATTGCAAAGACTTCCGCTTGAAAGACACTGCATATATCTGGTAGGTGAAAGGCTTTTTCCACTACCAAATCCCTAGAGTAAATTCCTGCCCCAACTCCACAGTCCATCTTTGAACCGTCTGTGTACAGTGAGGTTCCTGCGTTTGTAAAAGAAGATGCATGCTCTTCCCTTCTGGAAGGGAAGAGCGTGGAAAACCCAACATCAAAGTCGGCACCATTTGTGGTGTAGTCCGTATCCCCCCTTAGCTCCATTGGAACCTTCGTGAGGATATTACTATGTCCGTACGGTCTTTCCGCCCATTGGGATGATTCTCTCAGTCTCAATGCGCTAGAAGCGGCCGTCCGTCTTATAAAAGATTCAATTGACAGCAGATAGAGAAGCGTGTTCAAAGCGTCAGAAGGGCAGGACCTCAAGGCCCACGTAATCCCGACACACGCCGCCCTCTGCACTGCACTGAGTCTATTGATGTTGTGGTTCCTCTCCAGCGCCGGCCACCACACCAGTGTGGTGTTCAGTTCATCCAATTCATCATCATACATTTTTCTAAATTTTATGTGTTGTTTTTTTAATCAAATCCGAAAGCTCTTAAAAAATCACCCGATATTTTGACACTACTATACTTCAAGTTATTTCTCCTTTAATATGTGTTTAGTGATTATAACTAAGCACACAATTTATGATATTAATCCACATACTTGAAAAATATTTGTTTTACTGACCAGTGGAGAACAAAAAGAAGAAACGGCTGATCACTTTTTCTTTGCTGGTTTTGCCATTTCTCTCATTAGAGTTCGAGCACTGACGTGGGTTTAATCATAAATATGGTAAAATGCTCTGAATATTAAGAGGAACATATTCAATAGTATATACAGTGGACTTGCCCATAGTCCGGTCCTTATCTTCTGGCATGGTGGTGTGCTCTATTTTCGGAGTACATGTTGAATCATTCAGTAGAGCATACAAGGGGTTTTGGGGGTTCAAAACCACTAAATAAAAAAATTACTGGTAGAAAATATGGTTTCGAATGGTATTCGGCTCAAAAGTTGTACGCAAACCTCCTCCCTAAATTAAATCCTGTGTGCGCCACTGACAACAATCTACTTGCAAAATGGAAACATGCTTTTTGGGAGACGCAAATTCTTGTTGCCATTCAAGTTGGCGTACGTCAGGGGCGTAGCCAAGGGAGGGGTTTAGGGTGTCAGAACCCCCCCCATAGCCTATAATTTGTCAACATTTTCAATCACTATGCGTCGTATGTACGTTCCCACATTAGCAAAAAGGTCTTTCATCTTTAAACATTTAAAAGAAAAATAGTAAAAAATTGTTTGGGCGAAGCTAATTTGTTTTTGTAATAGTCCCGTTTAGGCTCAATACAGCGATTTGCATGATGTAAAAACTTGTATAAAGAGTAGTTTAGTTCGTCGACCGGAATATCCTTCAGGATGTCGGTACAAGCCTTTTGGATGGTTGCCTCGTTCTCTAAACGCTTTTTTTCATCGGGAAATGCATTTTTTGAAAAGGTGAAAGTCGCACGGTGCCGCATCAGGTGAAAACGAGAAGTGGTTGACAGTCAACACAGACAAAACAAGTGTCGATCGGTGAGATGGTATCCTTCGATAGCCAAATGTTCAGTTAAAATGCTATTGATAAATTTATGCTATTGAGATGCTTAACCTTCGCCTTACCAACAATTTTTGTATACGTCGTTTACCAATGTCGTGCACCTGGATGACCACAGGCTCTTCCGCCGATATTTTGAGTAAAACTCACAATTAAGATATAATACACCCATACCTCGCTATACGGCCTAGATACGTTCTACGAAACTTGGCCGCAAAGCGAAAAGCCGTATAAGGAATCAATTATTTTAATACAAATTCATACAAATTCAATGGGATCGGTTCCAAATTTATTTTTTTTTTTAAATTCGAAAACGTTGCCCATTTTTAAGAGATATTTATAAATGTTGGACAATAATTATTATGAGGGGAAAAATACTTTTTTCGCAATTGCGTAACTATTATTCGTGACAAATATTTTTTTCTGTTGCCTTATAACTATTATCAGCAAGAAATATTTTTTCCATTGCTCGGTAACGTTTATTTGTTGAAAAATATTTTTTACGTCATCGCATAACTGTTATGAGAGAAAAATATTTTTTACGTTGCTCGGTAACGTTTGAATCTGTTATTCCACCGGTGAGTGTGCTCGTGATTTAGAACTTGAGTGGTTCAGAACTTGGATAAGTTTTGCATACAAAATGCATTGGTGCCGGTATTTTCAACGTAAAAAATATATATTGCAAAATAATAGTTATCATTCAACGGAAAAAAAAAATCCCATTCACAATAGTTACTGCCAACGGAAAAAATATTTCCCACAAAATAAACGTTACCGAGAAACGTGATATATCGACATCGAAAAAAATTTGGAAAAAATTTCGAATTTTTTTGGCCGTTATAGCGAAACATTTTAGGCCGTAAATCGAAAACGTGCCTTAATTGAAGAAGGCCGTTATAGCGAAAGGCCGTATAAAGAGCGGCCGTATAGCGAGGTATGGGTGTAATATATAAATATTTTTCATACCTCAGTACTTAGTATGTTCCTCTGGTGATAGTTCGTTTTTCGAAAAAAAGGCCTAACTTTAATGATTTATTTTGCAGCTATGGAAAATATTAGAAAATTTCTTTCCAGATGTTTTATTTAACACATAATGAGGTACGGAAAAAAAAATTTTTTTGTTTTATTCAAAATGGCAGCCAAAGCACTTGGGATCACCCGGGTAGGTATTTTGTATACAAAATTACTCAATTCAAGTTTAAACATAAACAAATTTCTAAACAAAAAAATGTGTTCATGTTATTGAAAATTACCTTCAAATTTGTGCAGTTATTCGAAATCATAGGTAAATACTCTGGCAGATATTAAACACGAATATTAAAAACATCACTCGGGTGGGTATAAGTAAAGCAAGCAAAGTCAATGAAGATTTTAGCTAATCTTTTATGAATTACCGCCCAGTTTTGATGGTGATCGCGGATTTCAGTTGGCTAAACGTTGGTCAGCATTTCTGTCCTGACAATCGTTTTTAAATCACGTTTACCACTTACGAACTCCACCACGGTATAAACAATCTGTATGGTGATGATTGTTTATACCGGTGATTGTTTATTTGGTTCATAAATTTAAATGCTTCGGTTAAAATTTTAACATTTTTAAAACAAAAGTTAATATTGGGTCTTTGTTCGATGCTCATTTGTGTACGATGACACAAACATACTTTCACTTCAGATGCAATAACTTTGTTTCCAGTGCACCAAATTTCATGACATTTTTACTAGAAATCGGGACAAATTTAATTTCCAATGCATTAAGTCACATAAGCCACCACAAAATGCCCTCTTTTGAAAGTGCAGTTAACTTTAAAAAACACGTAATACTAATCTGGCGAAAACAAATTTTAAAACCCCATGACCAAGTTCTGGCTACGCCCCTGGCGTACGTAAACAAAGCATTTTTGAGAAGGCTTTCCGTACTTAGTTTACCTTGTTTATTGTATCATGGTAAATACCCATATACAGTACTTTTCGTTTATAACGAACCCGTTTAAAACGAAATTCCGCCTAAAACGAACCAATTTCAAAAGTACGCGCTTTATGTTTTCACTTATTACGGACCCCTTTTAAAGCGAAGTTTCGGTTAAAACGAACCATTTTGTCCCTCGAAGTACGCTGTAAGCGAAAAGTACTGTAAATAATTATGGATTCTATTGCTTAGTATGTGCAAAGGATTTTACGCCTTCAAATCAACTAAACCAATCAATTTATAAGGTTCTGTTTAAATATAATCTTGCCCCCTTCAAAATGCGCGCGATATAAACATACGTAAGTACATACTCACGTATGTGCGCGAAATTTTAAATGTATTGGTGAAAAACGATATTACTTGGTGCAGCAGTCCTAAGCGGTTTTCTTGGTTATTTTTCCGCTTCCTCTATTTATTGCCTTATTTTGTCAGTTCCCCTAGAATTTCGAGATCAATTTTTACCTACTGAGGTAGGAAATTGATTTTTGATTTTTTGTGGTGTGCGAAGACACAAATTATAGAGTAAAAAATTATTTGAAAAGCCCTTTAATTGGCACCGCTCTCCGCAATCGAGGATGCAATTGGTCCTATTGCCAACGCTGCATTTATGAATATACACTAGTCAGAAAAAGTTTACCTACACGCAAGTCAAAATTATACGAATATTTTGATAATTTTGACCTCCAAATTTGATTTTTGTTTACAAAAACATACCCACATTATTCATATATGCCTTTATTGCACTTTTTATTGTTTTTTATTGTCGTGTTTATTGCCAAAATACCCACAAAACGGTGCAGAAAAAGTTTGCGTACAAAAATTATATGGGATATGTTTTTAATTTTTATTTGGAAATTTGTATACCATTGAGCAGTAAATGGACTTGTAAACTGTTTTTTAAACGTTTATGTGCTTGACATGGTGGAAAAAAAAGGTGATCTTACTTAATCTTTCCAAAACTGACAACAAAATTCATGAAATAAGGGAAACTTTTGGAAGAGCACATTCATCCGTTCAAAGGCCATCTGTAATTTCCAAACAATCAACAATTCTTGCTTCGTTGCTACGATCTGGTCATTTTCATAAGTTACCCGCGCAAGATAAATAGATTGTTTTGCAATCAGTGCATCGAATATCTCCAGGATTGTTCAGCAATATTTCATAATACCGCGTAGCAGTGAAAAGTCCTGAAAAAAGTATTTCTCTTGAATAATAGCTTGTAGGGGACCGCTAATTTAGATTACTCACAAGGAGTGGAGATTTGCTTTCGTAAAAGAGGTATAAATCTGAAGAAGAAGTGTATAAATCTTTACTTCCGGAATAATGTAGTGTTATCAATTAAAGTGTGAATATTTATTATTCTCTAATAAAGGTTTTGCATATTTGGTATTAACACGCATCACCTAATTTCAAGAGGATACTGTTAATA
The DNA here is from genome assembly GCA_963668005.1 of Melieria crassipennis. Taxonomy (NCBI): domain Eukaryota; kingdom Metazoa; phylum Arthropoda; class Insecta; order Diptera; family Ulidiidae; genus Melieria; species Melieria crassipennis. The sequence continues at coordinate 83,385,903 of OY764963.1, read as the reverse complement.
ACAAATCTGAAATTAACAGTGAAGCATAGCATTTAAGGGGGTATCGTATGGGGCTGCATGTCAGGTAAAGGAGTGAGCGGGCAGTTTTTTTTAATTCAGAAATGGTTCCAAGGGGTTTCAAAAAAGGTTTCAAAACTTTGGATCAGATTCCAATATTAACTTTACGATGACCTTAGGGTGCAATGCATAAGATGTGAAGCAATGTTTGTTCCTCCCTAGTCACCTAATGTGCATCTAATTGAAAATATAAGGGGTTTACATAAACCCTGAGTCCAACAACTAAAGTTTATCTAAAGTTTATGCCGTCACATCTGCAGGGAGTTCCAACAAGAAAAGCATATCCACAAAGTTAATAATTTTTGGACAAAACGCAGTTTCACTTACATTTTTGCTACATAACCTTATCTTGAACGCAAACTTTTTTGAGGTAAATTTAAAACTTCTCTTATCCTTTGATCAAGTTTTGCTATTATTATCTTTATAGAATAAAAGAACTAAGTTTATGGAAGAAATACAAAATACTTAATTTTTTGTTTAAAGAATTATTGGAAGTGATTTTTTCCATACGAACCCTTCCCCCCCCGCACCCCCTTGTCTGAAAACTTATTCTGACTAGTGTACATATGTACATTAGAGGCAGAACATTTTCAGTGCTGGCTACTTGCTAGAGTAATTGACATGCAAAAGCACCGACGTCGGTGCCGGGGCCGCTTATGTTAGGTTTGTGTGCAGTTACTCACGATTGGCTGCGTTACCGAGTGGATTCAATAGCGAAGGACGCGAAATGTGACACTTGCACACACTCGAGTGTAGCAAAGGCAACAGCAGCGGGGCTGCCGCACAGCGGTTTTCCCTTCGGGTTGTCATTAACACTATAAAAAAACCGTGCTGGGTGCCGACGGTGCAACTGACGGCTTGACTGGGCCACTTGACGTGCTGCTTGGCGCAGTTCTGCTCTGCTGCATCATTTATATGCATATGTATGATATGTATGATTATACAAGGTGCAACCCAAAGTAAACAGGACTTTTATAAAATAAAGAAAACGGATGATTATTTTTGTATAATTCTTTTTATTTATTCAAAATACTTTCCTTCTGCTTCGATACAACGTTTTGCACGGTCCAAAAGCATTTGGAATGAGTGTTTTAGGTCATCGGCCGGCATCGCCTTCAGAATGTTGGTACAAGCCTTTTGGATGTCCTCAACGTCCTTATAACGGTTTCCTTTCATCGGCAAATGCAACTGACCGAATAAGTAGAAGTCACAGGGAGCCATATCAGGCGAATACGGTGAATGATTGATGGTAAAAATGCGATTTTTGGTCAAATAATCGGTCGTAACTAGGGCTCTGTGAGCCGGTGCATTATCATGCAATAAACGCCAACTTCCTTCCTCGCGATATTCTGGCCGAATACGACGAATGCGATGCACCAAACGCTTCAAAACTTCAACATAAAACAAAGCGTTAATTGTTTTTCCCGGTGGAACAAACTCTCGATGAATTATTCCCTTTGAATCGTAGAAACAAATGAGATGAGTTTTGATTTTTGACTTCTCACGGCGGGTTTTTTTCGGATTTGGCTCATCTGGGTGCTTCCATTCGGCACTTTGACGCTTTGTTTCGGGATCATATTGAAAGCACCACGTTTCGTCACCGGTTACGATGTTGAACAAGAAATTTGGATCACGTCTGGCTTCCCGAACGATGTCTTTTGCGTGCTCAATTCTCTGCGCTTTTTGGTCGTCGGTTAAAGTGTGCGGAATGAAGCGAGAACACACTTTACGGAGACCCAAATGTTCGGTTAAAATGCGATCAATTGATGTTTTGGAGATGTTCAATTCCATTTCCATCAATTCCAATGATGATTTTGGCTGCATTTTGATAAAATCACGCACAGTTTTGATGGCATCGTCAGTAATCACAAATTTCGACTGGCCGACGTGTTCGTCGTCATTCAAGTCTTCACGACCATTCTTGAATCGATTCAACCACTCATTAACACGGCCACGGGATAAACAATCATCACCATAAACTTGCTTTAACAATTTAAACGTTTCGGTAAAAGTTTTACCAAGTTTAAAACAGAACTTAATATTAGCTCTTTGTTCGATCGACATTCTCGTACCAAAGTTAAAAACATACTGTCACATTGAGCGGGATATTTCGGCGTCTACTAGACCAAATGTCATGAAATTTAGACAGTATGTGAATGAAAGATGTACCTTTCCAACGCATGTCCTCACACATAGATGGCGCCACCAGAAACGTCCCTATTGCAAAAGTCCTGTTTACTTTGGGACGCACCTTGTATATGTACATATGTATGTTTGATGCTTAGGATGAAAAGTTTGTTAAAGTTCGGCGCGGAGCGGATAAATAAATGTCAGTGGGAGTTCGGGTTTGTGTGATGTACTTTATTCAACATAAGAATGACAAGTAACAGAGAATACAATAAACATTAAACGATACGTATGGCCGAAGCCGTGGAGAAGAAAATCCCACATTTTCTGAACACAGGAACATGAGTACAAAAGGAGAAGGAAAGATTGGGATTGGAGATGGGATCGACGGACCACTGAAGACAGCACTCATCTAAACAAAGTTGAAAAGCTAAATTTTACTTTGGTCGGTTCGTTTAGTTAGATTCTCCTAGAATACTATATGCGACATCAATATGGTATATGAACTGTTAGCAAATATCCTCATTGTAGTTTTAGCAGTTTTAGTTCGGATCACATACTTAACATCTGTACGTGAATAAAAGCGGAAGTGCATATGTGCAGGTAAGTACACTACTTTCTATGTGCCACACTTTGATACTGTACACTACTTCAACCACTATCTTCAGTGTAGTGTTGACATCGAATACAAATGTTCTATAGCTCTATTCACAATCTTGTGCATTTAAGATTGCAAATCTATGCAATAGCAAACATTTGCCATCAACCGGGCAGAGCAGTCTTTTTTTGTTTAGTTTTCAACATGTTTAGATCGCCAAACACTGCCCGCCACGCAGCTCTTATAATGTATTACTGTCAATATTATTGTATTGTGTTTGTCCATTTATGTACTTATATGTACGGATGCCAACCCTGGCCCGCAGGGAGCTTGCGCGGCCGGCAGGCACTCGACGTACGAACTCCGGCTAACGAGCACCGATCCCCCGCGATCCACTTAAAACCTAACATTTAAACACTACATTTATAAACAATTAACAACCAGTGCACAAATTCAATAAAACATTACACAAAAACCGACACACAACCGACTTCCTTTCAATTCAATACGTTTGCGCGGTATTAGCTTTTCTGAGCTTGAACAAACATGATACAATAAACAAGGTAAACTAACTACGTACGCCAACGGTACACCAATTTGAATGACAACAAGAACTTGCGTGTCCCAAAAAACATGGTTGCATTTTGCAAGTAGGTTGCCGTGGTAAAGTTTTTGAGCCTCTTCGTTAGAATTCAAAATAAAATAGGAGCACAAATGTAATTTGAATTTCTATTTAAACTATAACTTTCAAATATGAAATATGAAATCGGGCATATGCAACTATTTATTTTTAACAAATTGTCGGTCTCAAAAATTAACATTTTGATACTTGTTACTCTGGCGATCTTCTTCTTGGTCCTAATTTTAAACTGCAACAAAGCACCCTGTTCAATGAGAACATTTGACGACAACTGTCAGTTCTCCTACGCCAATTTTCATGGCTCTCCGTACTTAGGCTACCTTGTTAATTGTATCATGATTCATGCCTGGAATGTACCTACATTCACACTTCCTTTTGGTTTTGAGCTTCGCGTACACTCACATGCTTTTACTTGAATTCGTGAAAGTGAATATTATCCTCACCGCTGGAACAAGTACGGGCGGTGCCATTAACCCCTTTGAATCTTTAATCAGCAACCCACATACAACACTCAAAGTCTCCTAGTGTCTGGGCGCGTGTGATGCATGATTGGTTCGTTGAACTCCAAGCTGAGTCGAGCGCAGTATGCACGCCGCCATAAATGCTCCGACTTACACGCCTCAGGCGCTCCGCTGAGATTCCTTGTTCGCTATAGTGTTCGGCTCCACGTCCCCCTCCTGAACGGCATTCCTCGCATTGGCTGTTGACACAAGGATGAGGTCACATAATGCATGTTACCTTGTATATACAAATGGAAGACAGCATCTGTCTGTCTGCAGCCAGAATTATTATTATTATATTTATTAGGAAAAAATAGATATACAAATATTTAGTGTTCGACCGAAACATCTTTTTTGGGCCAAAACCGAAACCGAAACCGAATTTCGGTTTTTTTTTAATATTCGGCCGAAATCGAAACATTCTCGTTGAAATAAAAATCACCATATCAAGCATTTTTTTTCAACAAACGAATTTTACATTAAGTAACTTAATAACTTAAAATACTTATTAATAACAACAATCTGTTCATTTTTTAAAAACATAAACATAAAAAATGATCCTTTCGTACCTTACTCGCTAATATTCAAAATTAAATAATTTAATACATATTATATGCTAAAAAAAGTTTATTTACATTGGTGGCATCTTAATTACTCCTCCTTTCATTATATATCTGCTACATAATAAAATGTAAAAAAATATTCTAGAAAGTTTCGGTTTCGGCCGAAACTGAAACCCAAACCACTTATTTGGGCCGAAACCGAATATTCGGTCGGACACTACAAATATTCAACCTGTATCAATGTAAAATACAAAGAGTACTAGCTACAGTGGCCATCGACTCGAAAAACAAGTTATCATAAAATCACAATTGGGGAATTCGTTTGCATATTCATCTGTCGTGTAATTTACAATCGAAAAGAAATTCATAAATTCTTTGGATACATATTAACCGGTGATATGGTTTTCAAAATACTACAGGGGTTCGTAGAGCCGAAGCGTTTTTGCCTTATTCTTACTAAAGATGGACACTGCCTTAGAATGTGCTCCACTGAGACTATGCTGGTACAAAAGGGGTACGTCGGTGTACTATTGCCAGACTACAGATGTAAGCCGGGTGTGTCTCATTTTCAAACGAGTAAAGAGCGTTGATTAGCCTAGGCGTATACGGAGAGGTGTGAGGATATGAGCTTTGATTAAAAATAGTATTGGAAAGATGCAGCAATTTTTCTTTGACTACAAGGTGCAACCCAAAGTAAACAGGACTTTTATAAAATAAAGAAAACGGATGATTATTTTTGTATAATTCTTTTTATTTATTCAAAATACTCTCCTTCTGCTTCGATACAACGTTTTGCACGGTCCAAAAGCATTTGGAATGAGTGTTTTAGGTCATCGGCCGGCATCGCCTTCAGAATGTTGGTACAAGCCTTTTGGATGTCCTCAACGTCCTTATAACGGTTTCCTTTCATCGGCAAATGCAACTGACCGAATAAGTAGAAGTCACAGGGAGCCATATCAGGCGAATACGGTGAATGATTGATGGTAAAAATGCGATTTTTGGTCAAATAATCGGTCGTAACTAGGGCTCTGTGAGCCGGTGCATTATCATGCAATAAACGCCAACTTCCTTCCTCGCGATATTCTGGCCGAATACGACGAATGCGATGCACCAAACGCTTCAAAACTTCAACATAAAACAAAGCGTTAATTGTTTTTCCCGGTGGAACAAACTCTCGATGAATTATTCCCTTTGAATCGTAGAAACAAATGAGATGAGTTTTGATTTTTGACTTCTCACGGCGGGTTTTTTTCGGATTTGGCTCATCTGGGTGCTTCCATTCGGCACTTTGACGCTTTGTTTCGGGATCATATTGAAAGCACCACGTTTCGTCACCGGTTACGATGTTGAACAAGAAATTTGGATCACGTCTGGCTTCCCGAACGATGTCTTTTGCGTGCTCAATTCTCTGCGCTTTTTGGTCGTCGGTTAAAGTGTGCGGAATGAAGCGAGAACACACTTTACGGAGACCCAAATGTTCGGTTAAAATGCGATCAATTGATGTTTTGGAGATGTTCAATTCCATTTCCATCAATTCCAATGATGATTTTGGCTGCATTTTGATAAAATCACGCACAGTTTTGATGGCATCGTCAGTAATCACAAATTTCGACTGGCCGACGTGTTCGTCGTCATTCAAGTCTTCACGACCATTCTTGAATCGATTCAACCACTCATTAACACGGCCACGGGATAAACAATCATCACCATAAACTTGCTTTAACAATTTAAACGTTTCGGTAAAAGTTTTACCAAGTTTAAAACAGAACTTAATATTAGCTCTTTGTTCGATCGACATTCTCGTACCAAAGTTAAAAACATACTGTCACATTGAGCGGGATATTTCGGCGTCTACTAGACCAAATGTCATGAAATTTAGACAGTATGTGAATGAAAGATGTACCTTTCCAACGCATGTCCTCACACATAGAAGGCGCCACCAGAAACGTCCCTATTGCAAAAGTCCTGTTTACTTTGGGACGCACCTTGTATATTCGGTAAATTTATAAGCATTGGGTAGGAAATTCGCTACAATGCAGATTCTAATTCGTATATTGTAATTGTGCTATCGATGGTTCTTGCTACTACAGAAAGATTGAAAGGTACCTTGTGGAAAGACAAATATTTTTTGACCTAATATACGCTCTGGAAAAGTTTTCGTCTTTTGAATAATTTGACTAAAGTTGATCGAAGCATTGGCGGTGTCTATAGAATTGGTCAATACTTTTTAATTGTATTGAATAGCTCTAATTGGATTATGGGGAATTCCAGCTAGTCGTGTAATATCCGCCCAGATTTGAAAGTGATCGATAAAGCAAAGAGAGTTTAAGTTTTATCAAAGAAAATAAAGTTTATTTATTTTTAAAGTTTACGCCGTAAACTAAAGCCCTTGCTCTCCTTGCACCGCTCTTTCCCTTTTGTGGCTTCCCCCAGCTCTATGAAGCTCGCAAACAAAAATTTGAATTTTTGAGCTCAGATGCGCCTTCTATACACTTCATATTCTTTGGTTTTATATATGTATCTTCATTTGCCATACCGGGATCTTGAGAAGCGAGTACTTTAAACAGAGAAGGGAGAGGTGACTAGAGACAGATTTTGGAGAGATTGCGAGAAATTATGGGAGAGGGTTGGATGTGTTTGAGTCGGGGGTCATGTGATCAGAAGAGAGTTTATCATTAGTGGTGGGAGGAGAGGCGAGTTAGAAGAGCGAGTGTTAAAACTGTATTTATTAATTTGTATTTTGGAGGTAGTGGGAGTGGTTGGGCGAGGTGGGGTGGTGTTACTCGTCGGAGAGGTGAAATGTTTGTTCTGAGTGTCCAGAAAGGGACAGTCCAATGTCGGTTTTTTAAGTAGATTTCTTATATTTGTTGGAACTATTATTGATGTGTCCCCGTTGCTCGATCATACGCAAGTGATGTTTGCTATAGAAAATTATTCTTGTAAATAACAAAGGTTGCTCCAATCCTCCCATATGATGGGAGCAGACATACAAGGTAAAGTCTCTGATTGCGTTCAACCTGGCGAACGCCAAAACGATCCTTGTCCCTATCCAGTCCAACTTGGTACACAGCCTCCGCGTGGCCCTCCTGGATAGTTCCTGCTCCTGGCCCTCCTGAACAACAAACAAGGGGGTTTGGGGTTCAACCCCCCAAATACAAAAAATGTTGGTGCAAAATATAATTTCAAATGGAATTGGGCTCAAAAGTTATACGCAAAACCCCCAAAGGATGAATGCGGATGATGGACCCAATAAATCATACAGTTATATAACACTGTATGGGCGGTGCTACGCCCTTTTTATGCAATGCCCAATCCATTCCTCCAGTCGAAGAGTGTGACCCAGTTTCATTGATGTATGACTTGTAGTTCCAAAGTTATTCAAAATATTTTGGTCGCTTGAAAAGTGTCACGCCCCTTGTGCAACGCCCATACAATTTTACTACTGTCCGACCTGTATGTGTATGGGAGGAGCCACGCCCACTTATCTAGTCGTATTCGCACTATGTGGTTTACCGAGATTTAGTCAAGAAAAACATTCCGTGAAAGATTCAGTCGGCCGTCTAGTTTTTGAGTTTTAATGTCGTGTGACCAACAAACAAACAAACAGATAGACATTCATTTATACATATAATTATATTAGTTTTGCTAATTACAGCATAAAGAACTGAATTAGGAACATGCATAAAAAAGTGGGCCCAATTCCGTGATATGCTTCTTTTGTTAAATATCTACCAAAGAACAATGTACAATCAAAATTCTTCATTTGTTCCAAATTCCGTTCTACGCCCCCAATTAGGCGCACCTGAGATATGAAGTGATCCTAATTCCGTGCTATCTATAAATCACGATTTTTTTGTAATCCATACACAAAAACCATTTTATGAAGTTAAAGAGTAAGAATGGACTGGCCCCGTGGCTCAGTTGGTTAGTACGTTGGACCGCGAGTCGAAGGCAGCAACCTCAGGTTCAAATGCTGCCTGTAATAACATCTAAAAAAAATAACGGGAAAACTCGTTTTCTCTTTCGGTGGCTGTCCTCTCAGCTGGAAATGGCAAACCTCTGAGAGTAAAAATTGCTTATGAAAAAGCTCCCAACCTGCCGTTCGGAACCGGCATAAAACTGTAGGTCCCTTCCACCCGCGTACAAATTCACACGCACAACACAGGTGGTTGCGGGAAGCTAGGCCTTAGTCTCGCGGAAGCGGGCTGTCGTGCCAGTCAATTACACTGTGCGTGAAATTTGACCTCAAAAATTAAGACATGTGGGGGACCTACTGGGTGAGTTTCCTATAGGTATACTGAGTTGAGATCCACCAGCCGTTTGGTAAGATTGGCTCTAGTTTATGAGAAATCCGACTTTGAAGGTTGTCGAGTTCGTCGCTTAAGTCTTCGAACATATAAATGCTAATAGGTCCTAAATCGTTGCGAATATCGCTTTACTGTCTTCGGCAAGTTTGTAGATATTTTAACTACCAACAAATTTGCTTAAGACACCAATGCAAAAAAACCACATTCAAACTGTGTAATTGCGATCTGTGCATTTTTTGGCGCAGCGCATCGTGGCGTATGAGTGTTATTTATGTGTAATTAATTTGGCTCATTTCAGACGAACCCGACGCTTAACACTTCGAACGTTTAAATGCTAATAGGTCCTAAATCGTTCCGAATATCGCTTTACTGTCTTCGGCAAGTTTGTAGATATTTTAACTACCAACAAATTTGCTTAAGACACCAATGCAAAAAAACCACATTCAAACTGTGTAATTGCGATCTGTGCATTTTTTGGCGCAGCGCATCGTGGCGTATGAGTGTTATTTATGTGTAATTAATTTGGCTCATTTCAGACGAACCCGACGCTTAACACTTCGAACGTTTAAATGCTAATAGGTCCTAAATCGTTCCGAATATCGCTTTACTGTCTTCGGCAAGTTTGTAGATATTTTAACGACCAACAAATTTCCTTAAGACACCAAAGCAAAAAAAACCACATTCAAACTGTGTTTTCGACAAAAATGTCCCAAAAACCCCACTTTTTCGTCAATTTAATGAGATTTTCCGTTTATGCATGCCAAACTGTAAGGAATTTCCATTCATACTCTCAACAAAGCAACAAACTTGACTTTCCCCCATGATTCAGTAAACAATATTAAACCCACAAGGGTCATTCGACCGGTAAAATGTAATGGGCTTTGGACAAGGGGCGTGGCACTTTTTAAATGCCGGTGTAACTTTGGAACTACAACTGCGTTCACATCAATGACACTCGGTACAAACGTAAGATTTAGTTGTGTTTTTTGATAAGGAGAATGGAGTGGGTTTTTGACAAGGGGGCGTGGCACCGCCCATACAACTTAAATTTTCAATTTGGAATATCTTCGGAATGAGAAATCGGGCAGCATTAAAATTTGGTGCGGGGCCACCGTTTAGATGTGCCGTTTCACTGGTAAAACTTTGTGAGCGTTGGATAAGGGGCGTGGCACTTTTTAAGCAACTCAAATGTTTTGAATAACTTTGGAACTACAAATCACACATCAAAGAGATTTGACACAAACTTACGATTTAGACGTGCCCTTCGATAGGGAGAGTGGGGTGGGTATTGGACGAGGGGCATGGCACCGTCCATAGAACCCAAATTTTTAATGTGGAATAGCTTCGGAACAATGAGTTGGAAAGCTTTGAAGTTTTGTATACCATCGCTCCATAGATGTGTCATTCTAACTACTGGCAAAATTTTATGGACGTTGAACAAGGCATATTTTTTGTGACTGAAGTAACTTAGGAACTGAAAGTCACATATCAATGAAACCGGGTCACACCCTTCGACTGGAAGAATGGATTGGGCATTACATAAAAGAGGCGTGGCATCGCCCATAGAGTGTAGTATGAAGAAACTTGATTTATTGGGCCCATTGACTTCAAGTTGCGTGCAAAGCCGCAGGGCCCTACTAGTTACACATAAATAACACTCATACGCCACGATGCGCTGCGCCAAAAAATGCACATATCGCAATTACACAGTTTGAATGTGGTTTTTTTGCATTGGTGTCTTAAGCAAATTTGTTGGGCGTTAAAATATCTACAAACTTGCTGAAGGCAGTAAAGCGATATTCGAAACGATTTAGGACCTATTAGCATTTATATGTTCGAAGACTTAAGCGACGAACTCGACAAACTTCAAAGTCGGATTTCTCAGAAACTAGAGCCAATCTTACCAAACGGCTGGTGGGTCTCAACTCAGTATACCTATACGAAACTCACTTAGTAGGTCCCCCCCATGTCTAAATTTTGGACTTGCACAGTGTTATTATTATTATGTATATCCAGACACGACTGTATATAGATTTGAAAGTTTTGGTCACGGTTTTCACCATTTCGAATGAAACTTTTTTATCAACTGTTTCTTTCTTTAACCCTGTGTATTAAGAATGTGACAAGTCACATTGGTGTAAGCAAGAGTAAAATTTGCCATTTTTTTAAAATGTCTTTTGTTTGAGCGTAAGCGTCTTTGCTCCCTAACTTTAGCTGCCGATAAATTTTAATGGAAAAGTACCCAAACAGAGCTAGTTTGTACAAATTTGTGCAAAATATCCGTACACAAATAGATCTATTATTGCATTGAAACTTATTCAAATGTCACAGGCAGTATGTAATATATTTTTTATATTAAATAAGAAGGGTTTCTTCTTTCGAAATTAAGACTACAAAAACAAATAGTAAGCTACGAATTTGTATGTCTCTATCACGGGATGGGATTTTGTCAATCCCGGGATTTTTCGGGACTGAAATTGTCCGGGATCCCGAATCCTTGCAATCCCTAGTACATATGTATTTATACAGTTATGTAATGCTCTATACTTTACTCACTTCTATGTATGTATAATAATTTTTCGAATTTTGTAACTTGTCACCAGTTGGTTACAAAAAAGTGATTTTAAACTAATTATTTATGGCAAATTATCTATTCCAATCGCCAATCAAATAATGTCACTAATTTTTGTTTAAAGCTCCTAATTATGATGATCATTGTTACTCTTGTCGCTGACATTGTTGATGTCGGTGATTTCCGCCTAATGTTTGCCGCGAGTTGAGAGCGCATTAACTTCTGTACGATTAGTGCCGCTGCGTCTTTTTTACATGCGGCTGCCAGTAAAGCGTTCAACAAAACGAGGCAGCTGCACGGCATGCAGCGCAACAACACATAAACACGCGAAATAAACCGTATAACAACAATAAATAATAACAAAAGCAACAGCTGTCGCCCACACGCAGATCTTCAAGCCGCCATCACCATTGTCGTCATTGTAGCGATAGCAGCAGCAACGAGAACATGAATAAGAACAAGAACAACACAGCGTAGAATGATGCCAGCGAGTGTATGAATATGAAATAATTAAAACTTGACGGCAATTTGAAGCGATGTTATTCTGCCCACGCCACCATCTCCACCTTTACCACACCTTCAACTCGCTCTATTGTTCTTGCTTTCGCCGGTTGCTCCTGCTCTTTTCCTGCCGCCATTGTCTGCACTGTTCGCCCCCACCACGCGCCAGTGCCGCTCACTTGCCTTGATTCAGTCATTTGTCGGCCCGGTTGCTGCCTTTCGTCTGTCATTCGCATTGTTTTGCCTTAAGCCCTTAACGGGCTCTTTGCGCTCACTCTCCCCTCTCACCCCTCACGCTGCCTTAATAAACATAATATTTATGTTGGTGGCACACGCTTCTTTGTTCACTTGAAATTCTTCTAAGGAACTACTTCCTCACCTCTTCGCCACGGTGCACAGTGCTTCGAGAGTGGACAAAAATAAGAAAACAAATTATCGCAGAAAAAAGTTGTATAATGTTATACGTAATTGTTAAATTAAGCTGGATCCGAAATATTTTATCGAAAAGCTGTCGTGATTAGGAGATATAGCTTGTCAAAGTCGGATATATTTTTACAAAAATGTATGCAGGGGAAAAATGAATGTTAGATAAAAAATTGTAGAAAATATATTGTTGCAGATAGACCACCAATTTTTTTTAATATTAAAACTACATTGATGAGGCGGAACTGCTGATGGTTTTTGTTTTTTATTTAGTGTAAATATTTTTTATGTACGATTTTTCAAAAACAATTTTTTTTATCAATGAAAATGAAAAATAACCAAATTTAGAAAGGCAATTGAAATCGAATGGCGTGAACTGGCGTAAATCGTTTTTGTGACTTTTTCAAATGGACTTTCTTCTTCTAAATCCGCAAAAAAGTTTGCGTCTTTTGGCGCATTTAGAAAATATTAAATTTTTTCTCAACTACTAATGTATGATTTTTTCACAGAAATTGCTTAGGTTAAAATTGCGACCAAAATGTGTAACCAAGTCAATGCCGCGAATTATGAATGTTCTTTTTAAAAATAGGCTTGGTACGCCTACTTAACCCATTATGAGCCATATTATTCCATTTTTTTTTCATTATTATGGAATTGTTTGCTAAAATGTGATTTAATACTAATATACTTATTCTAACAAAAATGGGGAAGGTCTAATTTTGAAGAATAATTTCTCCGTTATAAATTGAACTGCATTGCATATTCATAGCTGTGTCATCTCGTTGTTAAGCTCTACGGATATCAAACAAAAAAAATATTTCTTTTAAGCAACTTCACCGCACTCTTTCCAGCCTTTAAATGTCGAATTTAGAAAAACGCTGAAATACATATTTTGTTATTGTTTTTTAAGTCTATATAAGGGGTGAACAAGAAAAAATTTAGAATTTTTAAAGACACATTAAAAAAAAGTAATAGTCTGATTTTACTAAAATAAACTGCAGTTTATTATACATTTCTTAAACTCTAATTCACAAAAAAATGCGGTTGCAAAATCTTTTAATATTTTTCTTAACGTGTTTAGTTAGAGACTGGACAGTACGTTCGGTTACTACTGCATAGGCTTGCTTCCATCGATTTCGGAACTGTACATAATTTTTGCAAACTTTTTTGTTTTCCTTAGGGTTTGCTTCATTATAGCCCAATATCTTTCAATAGGCCGAAGTTCCGGGCAGTTGGGAGGATTTGCCTCTTTTGGGACCACCGTGACACAATTTTCTTCATACCATTCCATAGTTGGCCTGGAGTAGTAGCTTGTTGCTAGGTCTGCCCAAACCAAAACTGTTCCGTTGTGCTGTGCAATAAATGGTAGAAGGCGTTTTTGCAGGCATTCTTCTATATAAACTCTAGAGTTAATTTTTCCTGTCGTAATGAACGCCTTGCTCGTAGACCGCAGTTGCAAATAGCTTGCCAAACCATGAAGCGTTTTGGAAATTTTAAGTATTTCACTTCAGAGTATTTTCTTTAGGTTACATCCTTATTCTTTGCAGTGAAATAGGCATTCCCAGGCAACTGCTTGAAGTCAGCCTTACAGTAGGTTTCATCGTCGAGAATCACGCAATCGAACTTGGTTACATAATTGTCTCTATGTTATCTTTTACTTCCGACCGGTCAGGCACTTTCTGCTGTTTGTAGATCCTTAATCCTTGACTTCGATTCGTGTCTGCTGCAGCTACAACGTCTCGAGTCGGTTATTCCAATATGTGCTAACAGCCCTTTTCAGCACTTCTGGGTTACTTGGACCCTTTTTTCTGCCTGATCCTTCGGCTCTGTAGATGGAGTTGCCCGCGTTGTAGTTGTTTGTAACATTATAAACCGTCGCTACGCTCGCTTTGCTTTCCCTTGCAATGCTTAGTCTAGACTTCGTCTTATCGGTCAAGTAAATGTCCAGTATTAATTTGCGCCAGCATTCTTGTGGGCGGACATGTTGACTAAAGTAGATCCAAGATGCAATTGACTAATATAGCAAGAAACTGCAATATTTATAGATAGTTTCACTCGCAAATACCAGGCTCCTAACTCTTCACATTTTCGTATGCTGGATGCGTAAAAATTCTAAAATTTTTCTGGTTCATTCCTTATATGTATACAAAATTTTAAAACCGAAAATAAACAATGCCCGTCCATATAAGCTAACCACCCCCTTTCCTTCTTTTAAAGGTTCAAGTTTTTAAAATTGATCCTTTTTAAGGGTTGCCTTTTTAAAATACAACTATTGACCAAATTTCATTCTTATAGGTCCAGCGGTTTGGGCTCGTTCGTGATAAAATAATTGGTTTTTTTAACTATATCGCCATATTTATATTTATCGCCATATCTATATTTTTAACTATTTTGCCCCAATTTTGTATGGAATCGAAGCACTCTGCGGCGGCGCATTGGTGGATATAGCCCCATTGCCACTATGAGCTTCTAATGAACAACTGAACTTCTTTAGACATGAGTTCGTTCCTCTGGATATAGCTTATTATGAATATGCTTTTGGTATTGAATATATCCTTCGAACCACAACAAATTCACAACATTAAATGAATGCATTCATTTGTACGAAAGAATTTATACAATGAGTTTGGAGCTGTATTGTGAAAAAGATCTTAATTTTTAAACAATCCGTCTTCTGTGTGTAAAATGGCCAGAGTGACTATATTAGGTAATTAATGAGAAAACTGAAACAATGGTTGGAAAAAGCGAAAAATAATATATTAGATATATAACTGCTTTTTAATCAAAGCCCTCTGTTTCCCGCTATTTGTATACGGATCACGAATGTTATGAAAACTCACCCTGAAACAAAGTCGAAATATACCGTGTTTCCAATTATAGTTAATAAGTTGAAGCCTTGAACATACGGACAACATAAATATATATATACATCAGGGGCGTAGCCAGAACTTGGTCATGGGGGGTTTTAAAAATTTTGTTTGTCAGTTTAGTATTACGTGTTTTTTAAAGTAAACTGCACTTTCCAAATAGGGCATTTTGTGGTGTCTTATGTGACTTAATGCATTGGAAATTAAATTTTTACCGATTTTTAGTTATAATTTCATGAAATTTGGTGCACTGGAAGCGAAGTTATTGCATCTGAATTGAAAGTATTTTTGTGTCATCCTACAAAAATGTTTAAACTTAAACCGAAGCATTTAAATTGATGAATCAAGTGTATGGTGATGATTTTTTATACCGTGGTGGAGTTCATAAGTGGTAAACGCGATTTAAGAACGATTGTCAGGACATAAATAATGACCAACGAGTTAGCCAACTGAAATCCGCGATCACGGTAAATTCCATCAAAACTGGGTGGTAATTCATAAAAGATTAGCCAAAATCTTCATTGAAATTCTTGAAATTGGACTTAACCTTCGCTTTTCTTGTTTCCACCCGGGTCATCTTTTTAATATTCATGTTTAATATCTGAGAGTATTTAGCTATGATTTCGAATAACTGCACAATTTTGAAGGTAATTTTCAATAACATGAAAAAATATTTTTTTTTAGAAATCTTGTGCATGTTTAAACCTGAATTTTGTCATTTTGTATAAAAAATACCTACCCGGGTGATCCCAGACGCTTTCGCTGCCATTTTGAATAAAACTCGCAATAAATTTGTTTTTGCGTACCTCATTATGCATTCAATAAAACCTCTGGAAAGAAAATTTCTAATATTTTCCAAAGTCGCAAAATAAATCATTAAAGTTAGACCTTTTTTCGGAAAACGAACTATCGCCAGAGGAAGATACTAAATACTGAGGTATGAAAAAAATTATATCATTATTGTGAGTTTTACTCAAAATAGCGACGGAAGTGCCTGGAGTCATCCGGGTGAACGACAGTGGTAAACGACGCATCTCATCGATAGACACTTGTTTTGACTGTTTTTTTGTTTACTAAAAGTTGAACTTTAACCATCAAACACTCCTCGTTTTCACCTGATGCGGCACCGTGCGGCAAAAAAAGGCATTTGCCGATGAAAAAAGCGTTTTGAGAACGTAGAAACCATCCAAAGGGCTTGTACCGACATCCTGAAGGACATTCCGGTCGACGAAGTAAAACACTCATTAGACATGCTTTTAGATCATGCAAATAGCTGTACTGAGCCTGAACGAGACTATTTAAAAAATCATATCGGTTTTACCAAAAACATTTTTTGTTATTCTTTCGAATGTTTAAAGTGAAAAGACCTTTTTGCTAATGTGGCAACGTACATACCATGCATAGTTTTTAGATCATGCATATCGCTGTATTGAGCCTAAACGGGACTATTAAAAAACAAATTAGTTCGCCCAAAAAATGTTTTATTATTTTTTAAATGTTTGAAGATGAAAGTAACTTTTTTCTAATGTGGGAACGTACATACGATGCATAGTGATTGAAAATGTTGACAAATTATAGGCTATGGGGGGGTTCCGACACCCAAAACCCCTCCCTTGGCTACGCCCCTGATATACATACATGTGAAATATGTATGTATGTCGTGAATTTGCTCCTCATTCAATGCCAGTTATTAAAACTTCGCAACCCTTTCTCGAACTCGGTGTGAACATTTGATACAATTGAAAACAAAGTTTTTTCTGATACTCGTAAATTTATAAACCACCGAGTTTGAGGCAAAAAGTTTTGGAAAGCTTTCGGCAGCTGCTACTCTCCTGTACTGCTTCGCAAATCCTGCTTGAAAAAGAACTAAAAAAACGACATTACTGCAGAAACATAAAAAGAGTAAATTTGTTTGGGAAACGCAACGCTTCTTAGAGCAATAATTTACCGAAATAAATGTGCCACTACGCCGGAAAAATGCTGTAATACGAAATTGCTGCGGGACCGTGATATAGGTAGAAACGTGGCATCGCCCGCGGATTACAAACTTATCGTTGTAAAATTTACAATAAGCTTATCGATATCGATTTATGTTCAAGTCCAAGTTTATCGAACATGAGGGAAAGTCCCGCTGACAGCAGAAACTGAAAACAGTCGAAAAGGATTTATGGAAAGGTTGTTACGCTCTCAGGACGCTCTGAAAGATACCACGACGGATGAGCTTAGCTAAGCTTGGCTCCCTTGTGGAAAGGGTGTGAGGTTTGGAGCGAATTTATAGTATTCACTTAAAATTTCAAGGTGTCAACAATGTCAAAGTCCAATAGAAATATCGAAGTGTCGCCAAAACTGGTTTAAATGTGGTGAAAAATAACATAAAATATTGCTAAATACGTACTCATAGTTTGTATATACATCTTTGTTAAAGTGCACTAAGTTTCGAAAAAAAAAAATCGTAAAATCACACACACAATCACAAAAAGTTACCAAAACATTTATGCTTCTCTTCAGAGAAAAAATTTAAAAATTGCACAAGTTAAAGCGTTTTGTTACACGATAAAATTACGATAAAAACTTTTCCACATGTTAAGTTTTCCAGCGTGTTTCGGTGCCGCTCCTTTCCCTTGCCCGCAGTGCGAATCTGGCCCGACTCGTCCAGCACTAAATTTTGTATCGTTTCGTTCTTGTCGCTTTCACAACATCCCATAATTTATATCCTAACTTAAATGTCGTCGTCGAATGTCGGCCGCATGAAATTCAGAGTTAAGTGGGTGGCTGGTTGGTTGTTTCCGTTCAGTGAGTCGGTTGAGAGCCGAGGCTGACGGAGATATGTGCGCGTACATGTAAGTTGGCCGAATGACATATGGCTGAGCTGGTGTCACCCTGACAGAGAAAATAATTTTTAGAGATGCGCACGTTCACACCCACGACCGCTTTGTCTCCTTTGACTTAAATTACAAATTAATGAGGCTCGTACTGGTTAAGTGATCCAATCCGCCGAATTGCGTTTAGAATATATACACATCTGGGCGTTTTACTTCTGTGCTCCCAAAGGAGGCTTCTGATCCTCAATTCGCCTTTAGCTATAGATATTAGGTTGAGGAAAAATAAATCCATTATTTTTTTGGTAGATGGCTATAGTGATCGATATCTCGTAAAGTACCGGTCAAACAATTTCAAATTTATACTCGTTGTCAAGCTGACATTTCACACTAAAAAAATTATTTTGCTGTTTTATTTTGGTCCATTCAGTTGTAAGTTGCAGGGTGTTAAAAATAGAAGTCAACAAAGAGAAAATTCGGTACATTTTACAGTTTTTCTTTGATATAGGCGAAAATGCGAGCCAGGCGGCTGAAATAGTGAATGGTGTTTGTGGTCCCGATACTGTAACAGCTAATTACGTGCAATTTTGGTTTCGTTGATTCCGTTCAGGTATTTTTGACGTTAAATATGTACCTCGCACAGGCAGGCCCGTCGTCGAAAATATCGGTAAAATCACAGAAATGATCGAAGTTGACCGGCATGCTAGTAGTCGTAGCATCGCCCAGGAACTAAAAACCGACCATAAAACAGTTTTAAACCATTTGCAAAAAAGCTGGATTCAAAAAGAAGTTCGATGTTTGGGTGCCACACCAAAAAACATGATGGATCGAATTTCCATCTGCGAAGCCTTGGCCAAGCGGAATGAAATCGACCCATTTCTTAAACGGATGGTGACTGGGGATGAGAAATGGATCACATATTGTGCGAAAATTATCATGGTCAAAGTGCGATGAAGCAGCTTAAACGGTGGCCAAACCAGGACTAACGGCCAGGAAGGTTCTGTTGTGCATTTGGTGGGATTGGAAGGGAATCATTTATTATGAGTTGCTTCCATATGGCCAAACACTAAATTCAGATCTCTACTCTCAACAAATGGACCGTTTGAAGCTAGCGATTGACCAGAAACGGCCAGAATTGGCTTGAGTTCCACTAGGACAACGCCAGGCCACACATGTTTATAGTGACTCGCCAGAAACTCCGGGAGCTTGGTTGGGAAGTTTTGATGGATCCACCATATAGTCCGGACCTGGCACCAAGCGATTATTCTCAACTTTTTCTTCTTCTTTTTTCGCTTTGCAAAACTTCCTGAGTGATAAGAAATTGGCATCAAGAGAAGAATGTGAAAATCGATTACTAGAGTTTTTCGGCAATAAGGACCAAGACTTCTATGAGAGAAGCATTATGAAGCTACCTTTAACAACAAATTATAAAACAAAACGGTACATATTTGACTCAAATCGGAGAATCCGAAGCATGCGAAACAACGTCTTAAAGTTCAATGAGAAATAATGGATTTCTTTTTCCCCAACCTAATATATTTTTTGAGCACGGTCAGTGAAATACGAGTATCAAACGTGGAACGTGAAAACCAAATTTCGCACAGCTCTGCTGCATCTGGGATGTGTTTCGGTACATATGTAGGTACGTATATTTCGCTACATATGCGTGGGAAGGAGTGCTTGTGAATTTCGGAAAGGTACGTGATTTGGTGCAGAATCGAACATAAATCATTGCAAAGTGCAATTCAATTGCATTGCATGCCTTCAGGAGCAGAACTTCATACGGAGTGCGCGTGTGCCCAAAGCGTAGGCTGTGCTGAGTTCCCTCTCTAAACGACTTGCACGAGAAGCATGATTAAAATTAAATCTCATATAAACTGCATTCAATTGCTGAAGTGTGGGCTGCGTGGTATGAAGTTCAAAGTGACTAAAGTATTACAACAATTTATGGACATAAATGGGAGATATTCGGAAACGTATGCACACATATTTTCCCAACGGAATTACTTTGCCATGGGTTAATGTCGAAATGTGTACGTTGAACTTAGTAGCACGTCAATAAGAAATATTGTAATCGGTGTTCGCAGCATATACGTGCGCAACATAGGCGCCGCTTTTTATTAAACGTTGGCCACAGTTGGCTTGCTAAAGAGGCGAAGGCGTGGGCAGGTGACACGTGATACCTTGTGTGATATTTTTGACTAACAAAGCAGAAACAGCCGTATAGGAATTATAGCAACAAACAATATGCGCAAAAAAACTGAATCCGTTGTGAACAAGATTTGTTTGGTGTTTTCGTTGCACAGTGGTCGGAAGACACCTGACAAGAAGGGTTTACAATTTCACAATTTCGTGATTATGCGCTAGCTTCATAATTCAATAACGCCTTTGCAACAATTTTCCCGAACTAGGGTTCTTTAGAACCCTATATTTAAATGGTGACAATTTTCAGCGCAGCAGTCATGTGACGCATTTCTTCAAATAACAAACAAACTTTAAAACTTTAACGCAACGTGGCGTATGAGTATTTTTTATTGGCGTATTTTTTTTGGATTGGTGTCTTCAGCAAATTTGTTGGTCGTTAAAATATCTACAAACTTGCCGAAGACAGTAAAGCGATATTCGGAACGATTTAGGACCTATTAGCATTTAAACGTTCGAAGACTTAAGCGACAAACTTGACGAAAATTACCAAACTTCAAAGGCGGATTTCTCATAAACTAGAGCCAATCTTACCAAACGGCTGGTGGATCTCAACTCAGTATACCTATAGGAAACTCACCCAGTAGGTCCCCCCATGTCTAAATTTTTGAGGGCAAATTTCACGCACAGTGTTATTAGTGCTGCAACTAATGCGCGTGCCATGTTGCTTCGTCGACGAGTGAAGAACAACTGAAGTATGATCAAATGTTCGATCGTGTAAACGCCAAAAATTTTATTGCGCATCACACAATGTTTGCAACCAAGTATGATCATCTAAAGGCCGCTTAACTCAATGATCGATGTCATTGTGACTGCCTGCACCTTATGCGTGTCACTCCACCAGAAACATTCACTGTCTCATCACCGGCGAGCTTCGTTGTATACTTAATGGCGCACGGCCCACAAAGATGCTACCTACAGCTGAGATGAACATAAAAGCGACGCGATGAAAATTTGTCTCGCGAGATTCGACGTTAACATATAGTTCGGTTCCTGGCTTTGACTCACTATGCATTATACATAGTAAGAAGTAGTTGCAAATCAGTGTCACAAAGAGATTATATACTTGATATAACTTTTAATGATGACCGCAGGAATAAAAGAACAGCCGATCCAACCTGATCCCCGACACTGGATTGTTATGAACTGGATGCAACTCGCAGTCGATATTTAGTTTGATTAAATTTACAAAATTTTAGAACATAAAAAATTTGAAATTTTAACTGTAATCTTGAAAAATTAACCTCCGCTAAGACGAGATTTTCTGAAATTCGGGGTCTAAAGGGGGAAAACGTGAGTTAAAGTTTTGTATGAAGAAACGTGATTTAATCAGCCTATTGATTTTAAACTTGATGAAAATACTCCAAATCAAAAATAATTCGACACGTATATTTAAATTTTTCGAAAATTAAAATTTAACGGGGTGTACTAAGGGTTAAGGTTCGTATACCGAAAGACTACGAAAAACCCTGAACCGATTGGCCTATTGACTTCAAAGTTGGTGAAAACACTTGAAATCAAAAATAATTTGACACGTGTTTCTCATTTTTTTGAAAATCGAAACTTAAAGGGGTGAATCAAGGGTTAAAAATTTGTATGAAAAAACATGATTTTATGGGCCTTTTGACTTCAAACTTAGTGAAAGCATTTAACAAGTGAAATAATTCGAAACGTGTTTTTAATTTTTTAAAAAATCAAAATCTGACCGCGTCAACGACGGGTTAAGAGTTTGCATGAATAAACTGTGCA
This sequence comes from Melieria crassipennis, assembly GCA_963668005.1. NCBI lineage: Eukaryota > Metazoa > Arthropoda > Insecta > Diptera > Ulidiidae > Melieria > Melieria crassipennis. The sequence continues at coordinate 83,363,978 of OY764963.1, read as the reverse complement.
AAAACAAGAATTAATGGCACCATTGACTTCAAACTTGGTGAAAGTCCTTAACATGCGAAATAATTCGATACGGGGTTTTCACTTTTTTGAAAATCGAAATCTGACGGGATCAAGGATAGGTTAGTTAAAAGTTTGTATGGGGAAACACGATTTTATGGGTCTTTTGACTTCAAATGTGGTAAAAGTACTCTTCGTGAGAAATAATTTGACAAGTGGTTTTTATTTTTTGAAAATCGAAATTTAATGGGGTCAAGGATGGGTTAAACATTTGTATGGAGAAACAAGATTTTTGGGCATTTTGACTTCAAATGTGGTGGAAGCACTTCAAATGAAAAATCTGACTTGACTTGATTTATTTATAAAGTTTCCCTATGAAAAATTCATACATTTCGCTAAAAAATATCCTTTCGTAGACTAGAAGTTCATTTTAATCGGTAAATAATAAATGTCATAAACATAAAGTTTCGAACGTTGGCAAAAATTAAGAAATCTGCGTTATTACACGTCGTGTGTCAAGCCGCGGTGCGTTTGTTTTGACAGCAAGTGTTCAAGTAAATATGCATTTTGCAAAAACGGTGTGGGATCACAAACATTTTCGCTGTTTCTTTTATCTCAGTCAGCAGCAGCTAAATGTGGCGTTTTACATGTTCATATTTACATGGCTCAACGTTAGTAGTTTTTTTCCTCGCTTAAAATCGAAGGCCTTGAATTAGACCATTGCACTCTAATTTGTGACGTATAGCTCACACAAAGTTCAGCTTAGTGCGACTAACTGCTATTCTGCCGCAATTATGCGCTAAAAGTAAAGTTCTGCTAAGTTAAGTTCTCTAATGTCGGCGTGATTGGTGGGTGGTGGTGGGGGATTATGCTGTAGACGCACTGCCATGAGTGGACATTTCATTCTGCAATTTTATGAGCAAGGGCGGAAATTTTATGATGAACAAAAAAATATTAAAGCAGAATGGGGCCAGCTTGATGATAAAGACGCCAATGATGTTTTCGTCGCGGCGCTGCGTTATGCTTAAATGATGACGCGCGCGTTTTGCTTAATTGGGTTCGGTTTGCCAGCTCGGCGTGTTGTCGTCACATCCGTGTTACCCGCACACGAATTAATCTCTGCGGGTTTAAATATTCATGGGCTCCGAGCAGACTTCACGGCAGCTAAGTGCTCGCGCGCTGTGTTCGGCGCAGTCTGGCTCGATCTGGAGCCCGTGTCAGAGAGAGCACCGCTGCTCGCAACATGTCAAAATCATTAAATTCTCATTTATTTTCAATTAAATAATAAATGTCAACAGTACAAGCGACACACATCGACGAAGGGCCTGCAGTACTGCGACTGGGTGTCGGAATAGCGGCACTGTTGGTAGGTGGCCAGCAAATAAATGCGCTCATCGTCTTTTGATGCTGGTGTGGGGTGGGCTACGCAGACGAAGAGTCCAGTGAAAAATCGATGAGCTTATTGACGTTCACGCAATTCATGGACTCGGCACCTTTGATTATGTTCAACGCCGGACTGCTTCATTTTGTTTTCGCTCGTTGTTCACAATACGTAACAGTCTGGTTCAATCTTTATGTGTCAATGCTATTGAACACACAAACTTGCGCATAATTGCCTGTAATTGCGCGACAAATATTGAATTATTCCCGCTATGGTAGGGTCGAAGCCAAGAGAATTATTAACTGCGCTTGTTTTTGTTTCACTTGCGACGCTTCGGATTGACTTTTAGTAAATATTATCGAATTCAAAATCAAAGTCAGATTGTGCAGATTAGTTACAGCTCATGTCTTAAAATCATCTGCATTTATTAAAACTTTGCCTAAGGAAAAGCTGGACCAAGGCCAATAAGGGGCAAGCGCACGCAACGTGCCACAAAAGTCGCGAAACCATTGCTCTTTTGCTCAGTTTGAAAATCGTTAGACTATTTTTTGTGGGGAACCCTGAGGGATAAGAGTTATGTGGACCCGCCAGCGTCGATTGACGGCTTGAAAGCCAATATTCGACAAGCCATCAGTGAGATAGAGCCGCACACATTGGGAATGGTTCGGTTCATGGTTCGGAGCACAGTCCGAAAAAAGCGGTGGTTCGGTTCAAAACCGGTTTGCAGCCCTGCATAGAACCACTCAATCACACCGAGAGAGTCTGCCCATTTTAGTTTTAGAGCCATAAAAACCATTGGAAACTTTTATTCGATTAAAGTGATAAAAGTCGCATGCAGTGCACACACACTTTTATGTACCTATATATTATAAAGAAATACAATGTGTGTGCCGTGCGTTTGTACCCCAAATGCGGATATTCAAATGTGATTGTACGTATGTGTGTTGCTACCCAAATAGTCATTTGAACTCTTGAAAACGCCTGTTTCTGGCTGGGGGTGCCAGATCTTGATCAACGAGATTCAATCCAAGCTGCTCGATAAAAAGGCGACGACGAATATTATGGTTCGTTTTAGAATTTTTCCAATTCGGGAACAATGCAATGAACGTCATGAATGCATTCAACGCACTAACATCAAGCATGTTACAAAATACTGTCATTGGCCACCGATTGACTTTTCGTTTGCATGTGTACGTACCCACCATTTGATCCATAGTATCAACTCCACTCTTGGTTTTGTTGTAGTCTTCAATGATGTTAGGTTTCTTCTGTTCACTATTCTCATTTATGCTGACAACATTGTGGTATGTACTGAGCAATGTCACAAATCGGTACCGGCGAGGAACATATGACAACATAACTGCTTGCAATTTATGTTCATATACAACTTCTGTATGATAAATTGGCTTTTGACGCATGTCGAGTAGAACTGAAGGAATTTCAGTCCTATTTTTCCTTATTGTTCCCAAAATAGTCATGCGATTCTTATGCAAATCTTCTGCCAATTCATACGAAGTGAAAAAGTTGTCACACGTTACATTTCTGTCAGAAAGTCCTTCCACCAAATCCAAAACAACACGCCGCCCGAGATTGCGTTCAGGAGTGGCATTACGATTCCGACCAACATAAATTTGTGTGTTGTATACATACCAGCTTTTTGAGTCGCATAGCACCCAAATTTTGATGCCATATTTCGCCGGCTTGGATGGAATATACTGACGAAACGGACATCGCCCACGATACGGAACTAACTGTTCATCTACGGTAATGTTTTTTCCTGGTGCGTATACAACTTTCAAATTATGATTCCATTTATCGTATACATTTCGAATCGGTGCCAATTTGTCACGAACAGAAGTACTTGTAGATGCAGTGTTGGCCATACGTTGTTCGCGGTCATCAAATCGAATGCAACCATGGATACGCTTGAACATTTTCAAAGACATTGTTGCTCTAAATATTGCCCGACCAGTTTCTTCATTCCACAGTTTAGTGACACATTCACCGTGTGTGACACATTCACCGTGTAATGCAAAATCATCGTCACTATTGCACGGAGATTCGCCCGCTTCCAAAATCAAAATCCATTTCTAGTTCATCTCGCTGCCTTCTTTCACGTCAAACTCTATCCATTTTTTATCAAATACTTCGAAACACAACCAAAATTCAAATAAATGCGCAAACAAACTTCACTTATTTGTGTTCCAGAACAAACTGAATTTCATAAAAAGAAAAAATAAGAGCGTGCTATAAATCCACACACAAAAATAAGCGGCAATTCCAGGTACCTGCTTATGTGTATGCGCGCACATACACAGTAGGGATTGCAATCCCGGGATCGCGAATCCCAGAATCCCGGACAATTTCAATCCCGAAAAATCCCAGGATTGACAAAATTCGATCCCGGGAACGAAACAAAAAAAAGCTTACTTTTTGCTTTTGTCACGTTGATTTCGAAAAATGCAACCGTTCTTATTTAGTACAAAAAATAAATTGCAAACGCCCTGTGACATTTGAACTTGTTTCAACGCAATAATATTACTTTGCCGTAATGATGGAGAAAGGTAAGCCAATTTGCAAAATTTTTTAAGTATTTTAGTTTATTTTTATTCCGCAGATTTTTCAAAAAAGTTTGTTCCACACAAATCAAAAGCGCAGCAATGACATTCTGTCTGGAACTATTTTTTGATAGAATCGAAAGGCGAAGCTGCTGCCAAATGCAAAAAGTGCAGCAGTGTAGTTTGGCAAATTAATGAATTTTTATGTTATTAATTTTATGTTATTGGCCATGAATATTTTGTTCTTAGTTTTAAGGAACACAGAAATGTATTTAATACGAAAATAAAATGTATTTGATTGAAAATGACGTCTGATTTAGTTCGTTAAAATAATATATTCAATCCCGAAAAAATCCCGGGATCCCGGGATTGCAATTTTCAGTCCCGAAAATCCCGGGATTGTAAAACTGGTCCGGGATTGCAATCCCTAATACACAGGGACCGAAGGGTACAAATTCAAAAACGGGGTTTTTTGGCTGTTCAGGCAAAATAATTCTACTTTGCAAAATACAAGGTCATTCCGCTGAACCGTTTTTAATTTATTCAAGGTTTAAGATCAAAATTGTATGCGTGCGCATACAGGGGACCGATGAGGGTTAAAGAAAAACGCTAAAATCTTGAAGCATTCACATTATTGTGAAATTAAGATACGTAAAAAAAATTAAAATTTAGAATTCGACAAAAACAAAAAAACAACAACATTTTTACTATCAGAAACAATACTTTTTAGTTTTTTTTTACAAATTAATTGATACAGATAATAAGCATCCAAAAATTCATGACTTTATGTTTAGTCAATTTTTAGAAGCTCATAACTCAGCAAAAAAACATCATACGAAAAAACAATTGGGTGTACACATCCACGTCTACAAGAAGTATAACTGACCAGAATACAAACAAAATTCATTTTTTTGGGATGTCCGCTTGACGTGAAATGCTCCATTTAATAAAGTAAGTATAGAAGTAAGTATAGAAAACCCAGTAGCAGTAGCTTAGGGCGCTGTTATGCAGACTTTCAAATGACCGTCGGTCACGATAGTTGTTGTTGCATCAATGTAAAATGAAAAATTGAGAGAGAGAGCGGGAGAGTAAAATTTGACCGCGTCGGTCAAAAATGATGAGGCTCTCGATGCCAAATCATGCGATCAAAACAGTGTTGCGTTGTGAAATTATTCACAACACATGTGTTGTCGGAGCAAAATGGCACACTTGTCGCGAAAATATGTATCTAATGACGGAAAAAATGGTTCGTAGCAACCCTTTCCAAAAAGAGGAAATAAAGAGGAAAATTCGAATGAAATGAAATGAAAAAGTACGGAAAAAGTGCTGCAAGTAAACGAAAAGTGTACTGGTGACCGGCGATCAAATGACCGTCTGCATAACAGGGTTTTGGCACAGAGTAGAAAAAACAAAACGAGAGCGTAAAAAGTATCGTGATCGAGGGTCATTTGACCGTCTGCATAACAGCGCCCTTACTGACAAGGAGCATAGAATTGCTTTCGTAAAAGAGTCTATCAAAGAAGAAAACCGGATTTCCGGGACGATGTGTTGTTATCCAACCAATAATTATAAAAATAATAATAATAACTGTAAATTTGTTTGACGTCTACAAAGTTTAATGAGGTTAAGTAATTGCGTAATTCGCACTAGTTTACAAGCAAACTCTAAGATTGCGATATTTAATTTTTAACTTAGAATTTTGTATTTGCATACTTTGCACGAAATTTTAAGTTAAAAATTAAATATTGCAATCTTCTAGGGAACATTTTTTGAAAATTTGCAAACAATTGTTATTTAGAAAGGATGTTTTCCTGCTTTTATTGAACTGAATTTGTTATTGCAATTTCAAAGCCGATACTGTGTCTCTTTCAATTGATAAAAGTGACAAACAACCTTTCAACAACCATTGCGGAGCGCAAATAGTTTTTTACAAGTTTCAGTCTTGTACAACTTTAAATTTTTATATACAAGCTTTTCTCCAGGGCCCCCCCAGCCCGGGGCCCGGGGCGGTCCGCCCCTCCGCCGTATTGAGGGTCGCGACTCGATCTTGTGGCCGCCAACGGTTATCGTGATATTCTCGAGACGCTTTCTAGACGCTAGAGATAAGCAGGGCCTCCGTTTTCTCGCCAGCAAGTTGCAGGCCTGCTTCCGCCTACTAGGCCGTCAATCGCGTGATTGTCTCTTTTGCCTTTTCTTCAACATCGTGAAGGTGCTTGGCGACTACGGTAAGAGCTACGTCATCGGCGTATCCTATGATCGTCATTCCGGCGGGTACCCGTGTGCGTAGTAGGCCATCGTACATGACGTTCCAGAGTAATGATCCTAGGACGGATCCTTGTGGCACGCCGCACGTGACGATGTGCTTGCGTGCCCCATCACTCGTATCGAACGTCAGCACACGGTTGCTGATGTAGCTGTCGATTACGCGCATTAAGTACTCGGGCGTACCCATATTGCGAAGCGCGGCGAGGACTCTGTCCCAGCTGGCCGAGTTTAAGGCGTTTCGCACATCAAGCGTCATCACAGCACAGTACTGCTTTGTGCCTTCTCTCCAGCGTTTCCCCTCAATTGCCTTCGTAGCGATGTCTACTAAGGTGGCTATAGCGTCCATGGTGCTGCGTCTCTTACGGAAACCAAATTGTAACGGTGCGAGTCCGTTTGGGCCTTCCGTGTACTGCTCGAGTCTGCCACAGAGCAATCTTTTAAACAGTTTCCTCATGGCGTCCAGCATACAAAGTGGTCTGTATGCAGACGCTTCCCCAGGGGGCTTATCTGCTTTTGGTAAAAGCACTAAGCACTGTCGTTTCCAGTAGCGTGGGAAGACGCCGAGCTGCAAGCAGTATGAAAAAACGTCAGAGAAGACGGTCGGTTTCGTGTTCATTGCTACTTTTAAGAGGCTGTTCGGGATGCCGTCCGGGCCGGGGGCCTTATGAGGCTTGAGTCTGCTTGCCGCTGCAAGGATCTCATCTGGCGAAAACGGCTCGGCACAGTCGCGAACGCTGACACGGTGAGACTGGCACCGTGGCGGCGAGTGCGGGAAAAGCGCGTAGATTATGCGGTTCATCGGAGTCGAACATAAAGACGGCCGAGATCGCCTCCTGTCGAGTTTCTTCACCACGACTTTGTAGGCGTTGCCCCACGGGTTCTGCTCTACCTCCTCTACAAGGTCGCTGAAAGCTCTTTTTCTTGCTAGCCTTAATCGCCTTGCGCAGTGCGTCCTTTTTGCGTTTGTACTCCGCCGCGTATACACAGGGCCTGTCACGTCGGACGGCACGCTGCAGAAGGCGTCTCAAACGGTTGCAGTTGGCGCGAAGTGTCGAGATTTCGCTGTTCCACCAATAGACGGGCTTCTTATAGGCACCTGCAACTTTTCTCGGCATAGACGCATCGCAGAGGTCTTTCAGCTGCTGCATGAAAAGACCCGCACTCTTTTTAGGGCTTGAACATGGGGTGAAAGTCAGCTCGGTAAGTAGCAGTTCCAATGTGCCTCGGTCCAGCTTGTGTTCTATTCAACCTTGCTTCACTTGTTGTCTAGTGGCACGTGGCTTAACATTTAGCTCGAAAATGATGGCGTTGTGGTCGCTATGAGTATACGTGTGTGCAACCTGCCATTTGGGGTTATGTGCGAGGCAGGCGAGGTTATGTGAACGTCAGGTCGATAACGGACGATGCGCCACCCTTTTCGAAGGTCGGCGTATTGCCCAGGTTTAGTATCGTTACGAGACACCGAGCGTTTGCGAGGCCGATTCGCACTTTACCAGCTTTAAGTAGCGTGTTCGCCACTGCGGCCGGCACGACGATGGAAGCGGTCAGAGTACCTCATGCGCTGCACGCATACTTTTGAAGCAATCCTCCTCCTATCCTCCTTGTTATTTCCTGCTAGCTGGAAAATCATTTCACCTTTAGCCGTTCTGCGTACTTTTACAAAATTCTCCGCCTCCGTTCAGAAACTCGTATCCGTCTTTACTAGCTTCAGAATGTTGCTATAAGACGCACCAGCTTTCGCCTCCAGGATTATTGCATCAGGCCTGCTTCGTGCCATGGGCCTTTCCTTAAGTGCGGGATTCGGCTGTTGCGGCTTTAGGCCAGAATCTGCGTCACCATGTCGTCGCTTCTTCTTCGTCGGGCTTATCACGGTGCTCGTATCACCTAAACTTACGGATCGCGTTCTCTTGTTTAGCTGCTCTGCAGCTTTGCGTTTGTCGGTTTGACCGACAGCAGTACGTGTCGCGCCGTTATGTGAAGCTGTGCTCACCAATTGGCCTTTGGCTTCGCTCTTGCAAATTTCCTCGGCGACAGCTGAAAACTGAACCTGGATTGCACTAAACATCTTCCTATGCACTCTGGTGACGGTCCGTCTTTCCAAATCAAGGAAAACTTTGGCCGCTAATTTTTTAAGCAGCTTGTCCAGCTTTGCTACTTTCTCGTGCAAAGGTTCGGCTAGCACATTCTCAGTATGTGCCGATACTGCGCTGCACACCGCCGTAACATCCTTCGCGCCAGGTTTAGCTTGTAGCGTTAGACCCGCCGGCTCAAGTAGACCTCAAGTAAACTGATTTCAGTAATTTGCGCTCAGGCCACTCGCATTCGATTTGCATTCGAACAACCACGATTTATTACTTTGTTTATACACTTTTATCACTCACAGACACACTTTGAAATAGAGAATACACTTTGCTTTGCGGAGCCGAAAAAGTATGTATACAAAAAACAATTCTTCGCGTGTGCGTGTGTGTATGTTTTTTTTTCTCCGTCGGAGGTGGAAAATCTTCGGAAGATACTGAGCTCCAGCCCAGCATGCCGGATTTTTACCGGCTAAAAACCAACCCCCCATCGTCGACCTTCATCCCCGCGGGACCGCCTCCCGGCATTACGTCTCGGGGCAGGTTTGGTCTTAGACAGACCTAAATCTGTTAGTCGCGCCTCCGAGCATCGCTCCCATTCGTATCGCCGTTATAGCGACATCATCAATACGTTTCCGTTTCCAACATCTTGTGGATTAGTGTCTGTGGCGTTGGCATCGCCCCAAGCTGGTCCGCCAAGTGGCTTCGTTGTTGTTGGTATCGGACGCAATCGAAAACAACATGCTCCGCGTCTCCGTTTGCATTATAGCAATAATCACAGTGAGGGTCGTACCCGAATCGGTGGAGATAGGCCTTAAAGCATCCATGGCCTGTGAAAACCTGTGTTGGGTGAAAGTTGGTTTCACCGTGCTTTCTTTTTAGCCAGCTCTCGATGTCTGGAATAAGCGTGTGCGTCCAGCGTCCTTTCGTTGAAGAGTCCCATCGTTCCTCCCACTCTCTCGCTTTGTTTGTCTTGATGGTCTCCTGACTCTCTTTGTTTCCTGCGTCCCGAAGTTCAGTTGCCTCGCGTGCCGCTATATCGACAGGCATTCTGCCCGCTATTACGTTGGCAGCGTCATTCGACAGCGTCCGGAAGGCACTGCAGACACTGCGTGTGGGTATGTGTGTGTGTGTGTGTGCGGGAGGGGACGTGACCCGCCGACTCAGAGATCAATCAGATTCTCTTCGTCGGCGGTCTCAACATATGTATTTTATGGTAGCGATGGAAAAGTAATTTAAAGTGATGATTATTTCAAAAAGCTGAACCGCTTGGTTTTTAATAAAGCAAATTCTGTAAATTAATAAATACAATTTTGCAACAATTGATATTGTTTCCATTCCAAGACATTGTTAGTATCAGAAAAGATACTATCGATATTTTACGTATAAAATACAGTAGAATCCCGATTATCCGGATCAAATGAAACCAGGGGTATTCCGTATAATCGAAAATCCGGATAATCGATTTCAAAGCAAATCAAACAATATTAAAACTTTAATATTTTTTTATTATGTAACGGATTTTACATGTGTCATTTAGAAAATACTATATATAAAAAACGAGTTTAACGATAGATAATGAATTACATAATACCTATGTAATTTAGAATTTTGATTGGAAATAACTTGTTATTGATCTTTGACGTAATGAATCACATCTTTTTATTGCGGCCAAGTCCCTGATGCGCTTCAGTTGTAGTAACTGTATAGGATCCGATTCGTCCTGTCTTTCAAGCCACTTAAAAGCAACATCTAGAGCTTCAAAAGCTTCTGCGTGAGATGGTACTTGACATTCTTCCCCAGTTTCAGTTACTTCTTCATTTTCTCTCTCGTTACTGTTCAAATCCTCAATGATTTCTTCATCAGTTAAGATTTGGAATCCGGGGTCTTCACTATCGCAGTTCAGCCACTCTTTAATGCTCTCTTCATCGCATCCTTCACCAATGCTAAGAATTTTCATTGCTTCTGTTATTTCTTTAAAATCGTCGTGCAGATGAATTGAAGAATTAGATAGAGTTAATTTTAATAATTTATTCCACGCCCTTTTTAATGTTTGCGATTCCACAGAGTTCCACGCTTCTACTAGCATGTAACAACAATCTTTTAAATTAATTTCCTTAAAAAAATTTAACGTCGTTTCTATTTCACTGTCGTCTGCTGATAAAAGGCGACGCAGTAGCTGCTTTCTGTATAAACGCTTTAAAGTTTCAATGACACTTTGGTCCATAGGTTGCAATATCGATGTTACGTTAGGGGAAAAAACTTAACTGTGAACTTCCCATTTTCTCGATTTAGTGTTTCAGCGGAAGGGTGCGTTGGCGCATTATCTAATAACAACAATACATTGCCCTCTTTTCCCACGTCCTATTGAAATTTCTTCACCTCAGGAATAAACGTATTTTCATACCAAGTAAGAAAAATATCTGTGTTCATCCACGCTTTTTGTTGGTTAACGTAAGTTAAGGGGATTTTAACCTTTTTAAAGCAGCGCGGATTTTTTGATTTACCAATAAGTAGCAGTGGCAATCGATGTGTTCCTTTAGCATTTGCGCAAACCATAACTGTTACTCTGTCCTTACTCACTTTGTGCCCCGGTGCTGCATTTTCACGACGCGATGCTAATGATTCGCTTGGTAGAGCTTTCCAATTCAGACCTGTTTCGTCCGCATTATATATAAAATCTAAATCGTATTCTTTTTCATCTATAAATTCTTTTAACTCGTCTACAAAAGAGTCGGCTGATGCAACGTTAGCAGACAGTTTTTCTCCTTGAATCTCCAGTTCTCGAATTCCATGTCTAGATTTGAATCTTGCTAACCATCCACAGCTTGCCTTGAAAGAGGTATCACCACCAAGCTTTTGATTAAAATCCAATGCTTTTTCACATAACAGAGGTCCAGATATGGGCTGGCCGCATGCTCTCTTTTGTAAGAACCAAGTAAAAACTGCGTTCTCTAAAATTTCATTTTGAGATTTTTTCATGACTTTACGTTGCGAGCTTCCATCTTCTTTCTCAAGCGCGCAGGTGAATTTCATTATGGAATCAGAATTCTTTTTAATGTCTGATATCGTAGAAGTTCCTACACCATATACTTGTGCCAACTTACTACCAGATTCACCATTGTTTAAACTTTCAATTATTTTCACTTTATCTTTAAGAGACAACACTACTCTTTTTCGCTTGGACATTTTAAATTTCCAACACAAAACATACACAAAAATAAAAGACAACCTATCAGTTGAACGCTATCAAAGAAACTGAAACAATAACCAACACTATCCCGCAAACAAATGACAGCGGGAGTACACGCATAGACGACATGGCATAGCAACAACAACTGGACGGGCATGTGTCGGCCGCTACAGCATTGCCTACTTTAAGGGGGCTTGATAATTTCGACGGAATTAGGGCAAAAACGATTCGAGGCAGGCAGCAGCAGGCAGTCTAGTGAAGTGTCTAGTAATGTGAAATAAGTGACAAGTGTAAGAACAGTGAAGTGTAAAGTTGTAAATAAAGTGACTATCAGTGGTGAATTGCATTAAAGAATTCAAAGTGTTTTATTCTGGGGCACAATTCAGTGAAACAGAATACGGCTGCATTAGCCAGCGAACTGAATAGACATAGTAAGTATGTATAGCTATCTCTATTTACGTACATAGGTACTTAACGACAATATCAATAAAATTTGGTGATTTTCCAAATATGGGATTTTACAAGGGGTGTTCTGCGATCTGTTGTAAAAAGTTGTGTTTTTGTTTTCAATATATATCAATACAAATGTTAACTTACCTCATACAAATCTACATATCTAATCACCAAAAGCTCAATTCAGCAGAAATCTGTACTTACATTCAAATAAAGAAATCTTGCAAAGACATTTCAAAGCTGGCAAACTCTTAGTCAAATTAAAGAGACCAAATTAATTACTTATTTTTGTTTCTTTAATTTTTAATTAAAATGGAGAGAATACCATTCTTTAGCACTCCACTTGGTAACCTTACCGCGTCAGTGCACAGCGCTAAATGGGCAAAAAAAAGCGAACGACTCTCACCTCCCACTTGGTGTGCTGTAATCAGCCGGCAAACAGACTTGGCCAGTCACTTATAAACATTTGACTTGCATTTCTGGTCTGTCAACCTTTTTCGCCCACGTTTGTTATGCTCGTCGGATTTAAGGCTGGCGTAATCCGCGAATTAATGGATCTGCGGATAGAGAACAGCAGCTGAGTGGCGGTACTTCATTGTTTTCGATTCACGCTGTCGCAAAGCAGTCAGCCACCGCCTACTCGTTGGCCCACTTATTTATCCCTCTTACATCACGGGCACGAACACATTCACATATTGAAAGAGCGATGTAAGAGCGGGGATAATCATAGCTCCTGGGCCTCAATGCGGCCACGTATAATAGAGCTGTTAGTGCGGCACGGCGAAGTAGAGGCGCTGGTGCTTAATAAATCCCGCCCTAATACCGTCGCCTGTCCCCGGTCCCTGTGTGCAATGTCGCCCCATTAGCTGTTCGGACGGAAAAGTGTTAAGCCACTTGCTTACATGACATTTATGTGACGGCAACTATTTAAGTGCCCCAACAAACCCCAACCACACTTGCCAGTTGGCGACTGGGTTCATTTTCGGTTCATGACGCGTCGCAACAGCCGTCGCTGTGGGATTGGACAGTGGGCCTGTCAGTTTATTTCGGTGCTTTATGGGCTGCTGGAAATCGCAGTGCACGGCTTGGCTCATAAATGTCATTGCGAGTGTTGTATTTGAATTTCCACTTTCCGTATTCGTGGCGCCGACGGTGCAACTGGCTGAGTGTGTGCCAATGTATGCAGAGATGGATGTGTGGGGTGACTAGTTAAAGTGCTGTGTTGTCGCTTTGCCTTCCAATTTAAGACTCCATGGAAAGTGTGGCATACCCGTTAAAAGTAACATCAGAAGACCGACTACAAGAAATGCAAAACATTTCTTTCTGCTTGATTGCATTTCCCAAAATGTATTTATTAAAGTTAAACCGCGTGTAAAACTTGGTGCACGTAATTCTACGGCAACCAAGCCTATATCTTCCGTATTACAAATCAAATCTTCACTTTGAATATAATTTTGTCGATTAGGAATGGCATAATACTTACAGTAGCCGCAGAAACTGTGTCAGACAAGAGGACATTACGGAAGGAAACCATTTTTTTGTGCGCTTTGTTTTGAAAGTTTTTTGGGAAAAAGTAACATTAACCCTTCGTTGCATCCTTTGATTTCCACGAAGATAAAACATTTTTGTCATATTATTCATGTTGCTTGTTACGTGTTGATGGTGAAAATGAATTTTGTTGAGTTTCTGTACCTAAGGAAGAAGTTTTGCGGAAATTTACGATATCCTACTGAGAACGCTACCGCCGAAATGAAAGAAGTTTTATCTATATTTTAGTGTTGGCTACTACGGGCGTTCGAACCTAGGTCGGTCGTCACTGTATATTAGCAAAGAAAATAAACATACACTTCATATTCTTTGATATTAGTAATCCACTTGCATATATGCAATGTCATGCAGCGAAGGGTTGAATTTCTGAAAATAGGCATTGACTTCCTTGTCCAAAAATGACAAGCCTGCTTTGGAGGCACCAATTTTATAATTAGTGACGTATTCACAGGCGCATTTTTCTCGAATCGTGTTTAAAAAATGGTTATCATGATTGTGATTGGTCCATTCTAAATTTTTTTCAATCAATCATGATCGTGCAAGAACTAGATCGTCACACGATCGTGGCAATGATTGGTGATTTGATATTTGGATTTTTACTTGAAACTGTACGAAATAGGCCGGAATGTGCAGCAGATGGCTGTTTTAATACGACATTCAAATATTTTACAATGTATGAAGATTTACACGAAAATCAATAACTCAAAGTTGTATACATACAGGGTGCTGGTATATGATTAAAATAGTTTAATTTGGTACTTTACAATTTATTTTGACTAGTTTTTGAATAGAACATCAATTAAGTGGCGGCCTTTATTGACCAAAGCAAATTGTGTTGTTTTTGCTGCGTTTTCCATGCCTTTTTCGAGCATCTCGGGCGGTATAGCACTGATTTCCACAGGAATGTTTGCCTTGAGCTCATTAGCAGACATAATGAGCCAACATCCACCGATATCGATTCTCATCGACTGTTTCGCTTATTCCTTTAGTCGATTGCACTTTATTCGGAAACAAATGCAAAACATCATTCAAAATGCGCCGCAATTCCACGGAACAAATGCAGTATAGGGAACCCTAAAAAAAAAACGGGAAACTGGGCTATATAGAGCTTATTTGCGTAAATCTAACAAACTAAAAATTTTTCCTGGGAAACGCCTACAAAACGCATGGCTGGGGGTCAAATTTCGAAGCTTTTATCAAAAAAACTCAGTTAATTTCCAACTGATTTACACTACATGGGTATCAAACCATGGTTCAACTACAAGGTTATAGCAAGCCACCGGCTGATCGTTTATGGCTTCTGTCAAAATCGTCGGTGTCAGCAGTGGTGCTGTGTTGCCGTATAGGTTGAAATGAAAACACCTGACCAATTTCCAAATTGGAACAGAAATAATGATTCGCATTGTTTCCAACCCTTATATGAGTTATTTAAATTGTGATTTATATGTAGTATGTAAGACGATTAAGCGCTATGAAAATATTACTTGGAACATTTTACGAAAATACGAGGGAAGGGCAATGTCGCCAATGACACAACTGATTGGCTGGCACCAAACCAGATTGATGTGCGCAGCCAGCAGGCCGAAAATCCTCAGTGCAGCAGCAGTAGTGATACACGCAACGCCGTTGACAGCCTTGATCCAGAGGAAGACGGTGCAACTCTCGAGGATTTCAATCCCGGCTCATTGTCTGATATCAACACACTGCATGAGGATGCGCTGCAGTACGTGGCTGGATACATCATCCGAAAGCTGCACCTTCCAGAATATGAGAGCACCGGCACGGAGAACTCCAACACATGGATTGACGAAGTTTCGAAGGGTTCCTAAGGGGTCATTCTCATGCGCGGACAGGAAAAATGGACATTTTTCAGAAATTATTTCCTTTGTGAATACGAGGAATTATCAAAAAAAGATATTCCACTTTAATTTATTCATTGTTATGGTACAAAAATTTAAAAAAAAAAATTTTTTTTTAATTTTTTCAAACACTTTTTTTCGATTAAAGACACGGCTTCTGCCGCGTCATGGTCAGCTGGCGGGGATTGTTTTGAGTCACAGGATTATCTGAAACATAAATATCAAAGAAATTCTTAATCAGTATGAACGTACCTCTCGCCCGTAGTAAATTTGAATTTTTTCATAAGAATCTCACAAAATGGCAGGCATTGGAAGTTAGAGCAGTAAAAAATGGTTGTTTTTGAAGATTTTATCAATGAAAAAAAAAATGAAATTTTTAACATATCAGAGTGAATTTACTAGGGGCGATAGCTAACAGTATGTAGAATGACGTGACAAAATCGCAGAGAGATCGGATGAATGGTTTTTTTTAAATCATCCCCGCCATTTCAAAAAAAGGCGTTCCGAGAAAAACACGTTTAAAGTTTTGACTAACTGATTGAATCCTTGCTAGGAACCTTGACCGGTCGTTATATAAATGTCTGTAGAAGCCGAATTACTTGAAATTTTCCAATAAAATTTTGACAGCACCTTCTTCAAGGATGATACATTCCAAATATGTTAAAAAAAAATTGATTCTTACAAAATTTCACATGAGAATGACCCCTTAAAGAAACCGACGCGGGAATTTCTGTGTTTCTTGAAGGAGCTAGAATGCGTCTTCACCACAGTCAACGGCCTCGACATCGCTCACTGCAAGAACTTGCTTCAGCGTTTGGTGCAAAACAGCACAGGTATTGACCTACCGGACCATGTTAAGCGCTAGTTTTTCAAGTGTAGAGTCCACTTTCGCGTGCGCCATCTAAACAAACGGCTCAAAGTTATGAAGGCGAAGCAGAGAATCATGGGGTACAAGAAGTTCATAAAAATAACCCTGTGAGACTGCGACGATCGTCTCTGGCCGTAGGAGTCAGTCGCGTTTATTCCATATAAAATAAATTGGGTTTTTTGCCACAGGCTAGCAGGCTTGCAGGTGCAGTCGGCAGTTGCAATCAACAGGCACGCTAAAACAATTGTTTGAACAATATTAATATAATAAACTAAACAATACGAATTTCAAGCATTTCCCCGTTTTTTGACTCGAAAAAGAGCGCTTTCTGGCAACAATCACTTTTGTCTGTTTTCAGTTTCTCCCTCTTTCGTCGGAAAATATCAGCTGATTTTGACAGTAACGATAAACAATCCTACCAACAAAATACATGTGGTTTTTGGTGTTGCGGGACCTTGTTATTGTGCCATGGTATCAAACGAAAGGTCTTTTTCATACCTTTCTGTTGATGTACAACATTACCTTCGTAATATGTACTCAAAAAAAGTTTTAAGCGAAAACTATTTTTATATAAAATTAAATTAAGTTATAATAAATTTTTTACCATACTGTAGCCTGTGGAATTCCCTTTACAATGAAATTAAAAAAAAGTATACTTTTGTGTTTTTTGAATATATTTATTTAATTTTTTCTAACTTGTCTCTTGGTCCAAACCTATTTCGTATTCACCTTCGCCATCATTTTCGGACAATGAGGGCTGAAGGCGATTGTACAAAGTACATGCCATATTAAAAACTTTTTTTAAGATCTAGATTTCTAGCTTTACATTATTTTAAAAGCTTAATATCGCTAAATCTTTATCTAGCTTTACATTATTTTAAAAGCTTAATATCGCTAAATAGCCATTATAACCTTTTTTGCTTTTATGGCGTTGTGGGATTGAATGTTTTGCGTAGTATCACGCCTCAATTGTATTTCCGTATTCAAATAGCTTTTGTGTGGCTGGCCTTCGGGCGGGCTTCAAAAAAATAACCCTCATGGGAGTAACTATGAATTTGGGATCAATAAAGTGTTTACAGTATATTTGTATTCAAATCCTATGATTGCACAAGATCGTGCCTAGCAATAATCTTCATAAGATCTTCAGTAAAGAGCTTACAGTATTTTTGTATTCAAATCCTATGATTGTAAAAGATCGTGCCTAAGCAATAATCTTCATAAGCATCATTTCAATATTGCAAACAGATGCCTTTAAGTCAATTTAAATTTAATATAAAAACAAAAACACAAAAAATTCAAATGCTTTTTATTTCATTGTAAAGGGAATTCTACAGGCTACAATATGGTGACAAACTTATTATACTTTAATAATGGATTTTTTCGAGAAAAACATCGGTTTTTGAAAAATTTGTATAAAAAAAATATTTTTCGTTTAAAAGTTCTTATTAGTACATATTACATGTCAAATGTTGCACATCAATAGAAAGGTATGAAAAATGCCTTTCATCTCATACCCATATCGTGCAAATCGATTGAAAATTGATTGATTTATTTTGATACAAACTTTGAACTTTGACCCCAAGCCACGCCCTTTGTGGGCATTTCTCTGGCAAAATTTTTAGTTCCTTAGATTCAGTAGCCAAACCTCTACGTAAGAGCATTGAATAATAATAATAATTGACTGACACAACAGCCCGATTACGAGACTAAGGCCTGGCTAGCCGCAACCATCCGTGTTGTGCGTGCGAATTTGAACAGTGTTGGAAGGGACCTACAGTTTTATGCCGATTCCGAACGGCGAGTTGGGAGCTTTTTCATAGGCAATTTTACTTTCTGAGGTTTGCCGTTTCCTGCTGAGTAAGAGCATACTTATTTATTTTTTCACGAGGGTTCGCTATACTGCATTTCTGCCCAATTCCACTAACCCCAAAAGACTTGTTTCCTTATAAGAGTCCAAAAATTCATTTCACGTGCCATTTTTAAGAAAATAAGAAAAAAACCAGTTTCGACGGGGTTAAACAAACTAATTTTTTTTCTATAAAACAATGAAAGCAATACATTTTGGTGGAGCGAAAAATATAAAATTGCACAATATCACACCGATTTATGTAGTCCTCTAGAATGGATTTTATTTAATCTAATTAAAACATACGATCGAAATATTAATAAATCGATTGGCAACAAGGCGTGAGCTATGACCTCTGGTCCGTGAATTTCCTCATTTCACAGTGAAATTCCTCATTACAAATTTCCATACAAATATCATTCCTATAACCGGACGCGGACACTATATTTTAAACCATTTTTTTTTAAATCTCTCATAAATGGATAAAATTCAAAAATATGCCCACCAGTTCTTTTAAAATCTGTACTACCTTATAATACAAATCTCACTCTTATTAGAAAATGATCATTTGAAGTTAAAACAATCAACAATTGCAAAATTTGTTCAACCAAAGCAGTACTAAAATTTCGCGACTTGTACAATGTATGTACTTTGCCTATACATGTAATAAATATGAATTTAATATTAAATTTTTATAAATTCGTATAAATTATTAAATAAAACGAAAAACAATTGGATACAATTCAAACTAATTTTTTGTGCCCCCTCCCCTATAAGCGGACATCTCTTATAACCGGACAAAAACAGTGCTACGGTGAGTGTCCGGTTATGCGGAATTTCACTGTATTTATGAACAGTCGTAGGCATGTTATACCAGGGATAGTACTCAATTAAAGATCTGGCACAGTTTGATTGTATTTCATAAATATCCTAAAAACCAAAAATATTTAGCTTAAATGACGCGATATCCCGTCTAATATGTCGCCTAATATGCTGGCTAATATAAATCTAATATGGCGGCCCCCCGTAATGCAGGTTAAAAAGCATAAAGCAATACTACATAGTAACCGTACATTGAACAACAACAAAACTAACATTTCACTTGTTGCTTATCTCATATTTTTTGCATTTGAATTTGTTGACCGCATATGCATATTTTGCCAAGAGTTCACATACAAAAATCTAAATGCTGCAAAAGTGCGCAACAATAGCGCAACTTTTTTTTCATAGAAAGTTACTAGAATATCCACAGATTACGCTAATGAAAACAGTTTAGGTTAACATCACTGAACAAACTTTGGAATTATAAGTCGCATATCAATGAAATTTATTTTGATCTCACCATTAAGTCGCATCTCTTCGACTGAAAGAAGAATGGGGTGAGTATTGGACAAGGGGTGCGGCATCGCCCATACAATTCAAATCTTTTATAAGGAATAGCTTCGGAGTTATAAATCGGAATTATAACATTGAAATTCTGCCGTAAAACCGTGTCACTTAATTTCACTTAATTTCAAGGGGGCGAACCAGGGACGTGAAACTTTAACTTGACCTATTCGGTTGGAAGAACCTCTTCGGTAGGAAAATTAGCAGCGAAAAAGTTGGGTGGGCATAGAAATGATAAAATTCTTAATGAATATTCTTTTTTCATTAATCACATGGACGATGCAGATTATCTTTTTTATATCACTTCTTTTATGAATATTCTAAACTTTAACGATAAGTTTTCGCTTAAAGCAAATCCATTTCCCCAACTAAAATTTGTTGAAAACTCTTGCAACGACGCCTCACTACGTTTATTTTACTCTTTGCTCGCTCAACTCTTTGCCCGCTGCTTAGAATCCCATATCTTGATCATAGGCCCAATTATATTATTACAATAATTTCGTTGGGTGTATATCCATATGTAAGAGCCATTGTTATCGTCGTAATCTCAGTGCAACACGTAGATCTAAATCGCTTTTACGGACTTTGCCACTGGTCGCATGCATTGTGGACTACTACGGCATTATTGTGATACTGGCACATTTGTTCGCAAGTCGTTGATTAATATTTTCTGTTAATGACTAATGTCAACGCATCGTTAGCGTAAATTCAGCCATTCTGGACGTCGCACCACATTTGACGTTGACTGTGTGTTAGAGCAGATTCATTGCACTTGGTCATTAAAAATTTACTATATGTTCTCGAGTCTTTAGATTTGTTATAATACTTACATCAGTTATCCGGTTTTCTGTACGTCACTTAGGCTATGGCTCTATACATACATAAATAATCTATTTTCGTATCTCATTGATTTCATCTTCTGCAAACCTACCTTCATAAAACAAACACTCAAATTAATTATTAGTACATATTACGTATATAATGTTGTGCATCAATAGAAAGGTATGCAAAAGACCTTTCGTTTGATATCCATATCATGTAGGTTAGGTTAGGTTAGGCTGGCTGACCCACGGGGGGGTCTCACATAGACCAAGTAGTGGTTCATAGTGGTACCAAAAGATTCAGGAGTTTCAGACCTGTATGTAGTTTTTTAAGAACGTTTTGGCAAATCTAACATAAGTAAGTCGCCGCTTTTTTGCTCCGCAATTCTTTCCAAAGAAGGGAACGACGCGGATCCAAGACAGCTGACCCGTGATCTGTGGAGAGCAGAACAGTGGCATAGCAAGTGCTCCAGGGTACCTTTGGCATTGTCTTCACTACATCTTGTGCATGCATCACTTGGTACCAAGCCAAGTTTGGCAGCGTGGGACGCTGTGAGACAATGTCTCGTGAGTACCCCAACTAGTAGTTTGCAATCCTCTCTTTGGAGTGATATTATGCGCGCGGAGCATGATTTTTGCTGTCCTGTGAGATGTAGATCTCACCCACATGGACGCTATCCATCCATCCATATCATGTAAGTCGATTGAGACTTGATTGAGTTATTTTGATACCAACTTTGAACTTTGACCCCCGAGCCACGCCTTTTGTGGGCATTTCCCAGCCAACATTTTCAGTTTTTTAGTTTCACGAAAATAAGCTCTATACAGCCCAATTTGTCGTTTTTTTTTCATGAGATTTCGCACTACTGCATTTGTTCCAAAATCTAAACAGGGAACTTTTGTCAAAAAAATCGTTTAATACGCAATTGAAATGTCGAGTAAATGTGTGCTTGGGAAAGGGTTTTAAATGAGGATATATTTAAATACTTAGGATTTCATCTGTTTATTTCCCTTGGAAAATCTTTTAAGCAGCAGAACGCTTACTTCGCAAAACCCGTTGGCTTTGTATGAGGATTCATTTAAGTGTGTAGACATGGCGCTAAGTCAGGAATTATTGGAGGTCTTATATTGTATTCCTCTCGAAGCAACTGCTAAAGAGCTATGCGGTTAATTTCAGCTTATTACCTTTGAATTCGATGCACCGTCATTCCACCTTTTAAAGCTTAGTAGCTCATTAAATTTATTTCCTCATTGAAACTCACGAAATTGAAATCTCCGGCGATTTTCCATAAGGGTGTGAAGGTTGGGAACTGGGAACATGGATAAAGAATCTGTAGACCTTTGACTTTAGTTATAAACAAGAGGTTATGAATAAGAGGAACCTGAGAATTGGTTCAAATATTTGCAAGCATGGCTTTGGGTTGGTAGTTCCCAAATTAGTCACATTTGAAAGATTTTTATAAGAGCGACTGTCGAAAAAATGTGCGAAATCGAAAAAATCAAGGATTTGATGAGGATTGTGGTAATGTTGCAAGCTTTTGTTAGAAGAGAGGTGACTGCTAACACTACTTTTTGTGCATGACATTGACTAAGCATTCGTCGCCTACTGTTGTACTAGCTGGGTAGTCAGTTATATGGATGTAATAAATAACTCTCGTTGTTTGTACGCGTAAAAGTAAGTTTATTTTGGCGCATGTAAATCAGAGGATTATGTTAAGTGAACAATGAGTGTGTCTTAGTTGTGCTTGTGCTTAGACATTTGTATGCTGGTAACATACTCGTATATTCTGACACATACGTGCATACTAGGGATTGCAATCCCGTACCAGTTTTACAATCCCAGCATTATCGGGACTGAAAATCACAATCCCGGGATCCGAGATTTTTTCGGTACTGAATATATTGTTGTAACGAACTAAATCAGACGTCTTTTCCAATCAAATAAATTTTATTTTCGTATTAAATACAATTCTCTGTTCTTCCCTAACACTAAGTACAAAACATTCATTACAAATAACATATTTACAAAATACATTTAATTACCACACAGCCTGGCAAACCTGCTGATTAAAAGCATTTCTTTGGTTCAATATTAGTTGGTGAAATAATAATATCTTCAAAACAAGTCAAATTCGTTATGATTAATATCAATAATTGAAGTTTCCTTATGGCTTTAACCCTCAAAAGAAGCTTTTATATCAGCTGTTTCTTTCTTTAATCCTCTTATTTACACCCTTTACCTGTGTATTTACTGGTGTAAAGAAGAGTTAAATTTGCAAGTTTTTACAAATTTCTGTTTGTTTAATTTTTGGATGGTTTCATTTTTAGGAGCGTGCTTGCTTATTCTGGCAAACTTTTACTGGAAAAGTACCCAAATAGAGCCAATGTTGCATTGAAACTTCATCAGACGTCACAGGCAGTATGCAATTTCTTTTTTGTACTTAATAATACGGTTTTCGGTTACAACAACAAAAAAGAAAAATATTTTTATATTTTGATCCCGGCATCGGATGTCGTCAATCGTGGAATTTTTCGGGACTGAAATTGTCCGGGATCCCGGGATTGCATCCCTAGTGCACACATATGTATATAATTAAATATATATGTACATATGTACATCTGTCTGAAATCTTCCAAGTGTAGGTACAGTTTTGTCTTTCCCCTTTAATACGTAATTCTACTCTTAATTTGCTATGGAGTGGAACGAACGAAAAGCTGAACATTAAACCAACACAGAAGGGAGGAGGTGCCGACGAAAAAGGACAAGAGCATAGAAATTACACCGAGCGCATCTCGTGCGCAATTTGGGGCCTGTTGACTTTACGGTTGCCACTTAACATAAGCTTCGCCAAACTTTTTTTTTGCTAGTAGTAGTAAATTGAAATTAATTAAAAAACCTTAATTGAAATAAGCAATTTGTGAATAAGTATTTATTCGAACGATAATTATTTTGCGTTTTTGCAGCAAGTTTTTTATTTTGTACAAAAAACATATTCAACCATTTTATTGTAAATGATGCTTGACGCAAGCACGTTAAGTTACTACGTTTCGACACAATTTTGACAGGAAGTTACCTACACCGGCAACCATGCTTGGCAATGTTTAATCTTCTGAAAACGATTTATCCCCGCTTTCGCTGGGCTTAAGTAGATGTCTGCACATTCATACAAATATAAAGCACGTAAATATATATGTACATATTTCGCCTTATCGGGAGTTTCACGTGTACAACATTTCGGGTGGAATATTTCACTTTTCACCTTATCGCGAGTTTCGCCCGAAATTTTCGGCATGTTCGAAAGATATTTCACCTATCGGCAACACTTATTCCGCGTGAAATGTCTTGTCAGTTAACGGAAAATTTTTCACTTATATTTTGAACGTGAACAAAAAACAAAGGACATGTAAGTTGTTGATTTTGATGCAAAACAAATTTACATTGCAGCCGCAGTTCATTTTTATTTAAGGAAGAAAACAACAAATAAAGCGCAAAGCGAAATACTGCTCAATAGGATGCAGGAGGAACTGGATATTGCGAGAGGTTTCATAAAAGGAAACCGGGAAAAATTCGCAGAGTTTTGGAGGAATCTGACACTGGAGCTGAATAGTGCCGGCCCTCCAATGAAAAGCGAAGTGAAGAAGGTAAAAATTGTATTACTCGTACATACACATACATATGTATGCAGCCGACAATTAACCGTTTTTTTAATTAAGATTTGGGCCGACTAAAAACGGTACCTGCGAAAGAAGGCCGCCATAAACAAAGCACTGGAAGGAGGAACTGGAGGTGGGCCTAACAGGACGCAAAAATTTTCCCCAACGGAAGAGGCGATTTTCAGCTCGTTGGGATGAAGGAAGCAGTGGAGGGCGTTGGTGCGCCACAGTCCTACGGATTACCTCCAGCTCCAAAAAGAAAAAGGACGGACAAAGAGAATAAAGAGCCAGGTGAAACCGAAAATATTATATTATTTAACACAATCTCTTATTCTATTATAATACACTTTTATTCTACTAGCCGAAGAAGTTGAAGAAAGCGACCAATCCCTGGATGCTGCAGCTGGTAGTAGCGACTGCCTACCTTCTGCTCCTCTGCGCCAAAGCGAAGCAGCATGCAGCAACTTCGGGCAGCCAACTCCTCCGAGCACCCGAAGGAGTGGAAGAAAGTCTGCTAAAATGACTTCTGGCGAAGTGGTTCTAAAGGAACTGGAGATACAATAGAAGTTGTAGTATTGTTGAAATCTGGAAAACATTGGCCTATTACTGCAAAAAAGTTAAAAAGCAACGATTTTGAATCTCACAATGGCTCGCGCAACTCCTCTTCCTCGCAAATGAGTCGCAACACTATACTATGCATTATTAAAAAAAATTCGCAAAACCTTCTTATTTCTTTTTATTTGCCTGTTTTATTAATTTTTTGCACTTTTTTTCACAGCTGTCACAATTACGTTTTTGTTTGTTCGAATCGGCACAGCTGATTCGAAGTGAAATGTCTTTCGGGCGAAACTCCCGATGAGAATTTTTTTCGGGTGAACAAAAAAAAGAGGTGAAACTCCCGATAAGGCTGATTATCTACAGTGATGAACAGAACTATGAGGCCAGTTGATGCAACCCTGCAAGACAGGACTGATGGACACTCCAACCCACCCATAAAAAGTCTCGCTGATACTAACACATTTACATATTCAATTTGAATTAAAAAAGTTCTGAATCAAAAAAAAATTTCTTCTGCTATTAATCCAATGATAATAAAAGAGATAGTTCGATTACATTTCTTACAAACGTGAAGTTATGTATGAGAGAACGAGATAGCTAATGTATACATTGGGTCGTGAACTTCACAGGTGCTCGTGCACATGGCGCACAAAACTCGTGAAGTTTGGTGGAATTTGTGAGTTTGCGGACGGACGCTGAAAACTAAAAGAGGAAAAAAGGAAGGAAAAAGGCGAAAAATGGAAAAATAAAAGCAAAATAAAGATAAGTACATATTTGCGTTTAGTGAATAAAGTTAATAAAATGAAAAAAAGAACATTGCAAAATTGCTTGAGCAGACAGAAAAGGATTTACGAATCCAATGTCTCGAAATTTCGGGAATCTGCTCAAGCAATAGAATGTGCGGAAAAATCATGAAAAAATAACCAAAATTCTTAACTAAATGTTAAACCCTTCTTTAACCCTTTTTTAGACCACACAAACTCAAAGGTTCAGCGGAAGATGGAGATGAAGAAAATGTTTGCAGACAAAGTTTGGAATTGTTCAACTGTGATGTTAAAAATTAATTTCAGTTTTTTAGATTAATTTATTAATATTTAAATTAACAATTTTAAATTATTTTAGTTAAATTTATTTGGCAGCCGCCGTGGCTCAGTTGGTTAGTGCGTTGGACCGCGAGTCGCAGGCAGCAACCTCAGGTTCAAATACTGCCTGTAATAACACCTAAAAAATAACGGGAAAACCAGGGACTTAACTATTATAAGTTTTTTAAGAAATTAATTGCAATGTAACTATTACAATGCAACATCAATTTTATTTGTTGATTATAATTATTATTTGTGACAATTAATTTTTACGTTGCATAATAACTGTTATGAGAAATAAATATTTTTTTCATTCTGGATAATTATTATTTTGGGATTCTTTTTATTTACGTTGCTTCATAATTTTTATTTATGACTTTTTTTATTTACGTTACCGATAACTATTATTTTGAGAAAATTTTTTTTACGTTGCTTCATAACTTTTATTTATGATTTTTTTGTTATTTACGTTGCCGATAACTATTATTTAAAAGAAAATTGTTTTTACGTTGCCTCATAGCTTTTATGAAAAATTTTTTTTTTATTTACGTTGCCTTACCACATTTTGAGTATGAATTGATTTTTAATTGTTTAGTTGTGGGTGGAAATTAGGTTTCTGCAGTTAACTTGCGTTTGTCAATTTAGAAGAATTAAAAATTAATTCATATCCAAAATGTAGTAATTCAACGTAAAAAATTTCTTTTTCAAAATAATAGTTATTGGCAACGTAAATTAAATAAAAATCATAAATAAAAGTTATGAAGCAACGTAAAAAAAATATGTCTCAAAATAATCTTTATCGGTAACGTAAATTAAAAAAGTCATAAATAAAAGTTATGAAGCAATGTAAAAAACAAAAATCCTAAAATAATAATTATCGACAACGAAAAATATATTTGTTACTTATAATAGTTATTATGCAACTCAAAACTATTAATTACATGATAATAGTTATAGGCGACGTAAAAAATGTCTTATTGGGAATAATTATTATAAAGCAATAATTTTAGAAATTTCTTAAATTAGGGCAATTTTTTTATTCCCAAAAATATGGATAATAATTATTTTAGGTCTCTGGGGAAAACTCGTTTTCTCTTTCGGTGGCTGTCCTCTCAGCTGGAAATGGCAAACCTCTGAGAGTAAAAATTGCTTATGAAAGAGCTCCCAACCTGCCGTTCGGAACCGGCATAAAACTGTAGGTCCCTTCAACCCGCGTACAAATTGACACGCACAACACGGGTAGTTGCGGGAAGCTAGGCCTTAGTCTCGCGTAAGCGGGCTGTCGTGCCAGTCAATTATTAAAATTAAAAATTAGTTAAATTTATTCCCAAATTGTGTAAAAATAAATTAATTACTATTATATAGTAAATTTAAGCAATTAAACAACAAACAATGACTTTTAATCAGCGCTGATAGGTTTATACACCAGTCCTAATATCAGTAGTCAATCAGGGCTGATTAATCATCTGATTAATCAGGACTGACAGAAACTCTGTTGAAAGCTGATGTGAGTGAGCGAGACAGCTTGAAATTCACAAGGAATTCAAACCACAATGACAGAAGGTGCGAGCGAACAGCTGCCCATTGAATCTTTTGCCATAGTAGGTGCGAGCTAGACAGCTGTATATCTGTGCCAGATACCAAAACTCCTGTGTTGAAAGGTGATGCAAAATCACACGTATACGTGAGTTTCTATCAGAATTTTCACACGGCTCTTGAGAAACTGATGGGAATTCTGGTGGAAATTTCTATCAGCACTATAGGTTAAATGATTAATCACACCCACCACACCTCTCATGATTAATCATTTAACCCACTGTGTTATTGCAGGGAAGCTAACAAACTTAACACGTTGACGGACACTTGCGTCTATAGCCGTCAAAACGAAGTCCACTATGTGGCATGACGGCAATAGCCGTCTAAAACGAAACGGTCGTTTTTGGACACTGCGGCTATAGCGGCACAAATGTGCATTTACCGGCGTACAAGTAGGAGCATGTTTTGTAGTAGTGTCATTTTTTGATGACAATCAAAAATCAGCAAATGTATACCATGACTAGCTTCAGAGTGGTGAAAATTTAAATCCTGTGCTAAAGAAAGATAGAACGATAGATGGCGCAGTTAATATACGAGTACATATGATAACACTGAATGCGTCCTATAGGAAATATTAACAGTCCTTTCCTTGTTCTCTGCATTCCGACCGGCACTGTGGGTAATCTGTGTGCTCCACACCTCTCATTTGTGACTCACACCTCTCATTCGTTACAAGGAAAACAGTGCGCGATATAGCCGATTTCAAGGCTAGCGTGTCTGCTCGCATGCACACATCAATGACTTTCGAAGTTTACAAGCAAAAGTGCTGCGTGCATGCGAGATGTTAAAATATTAGTGAAAATATTATTTAATTTTTTAATGCTGAAGCTATTCGCTCGAATAAAATGAAAACTATAAAATTCCGAGTATATATCAGTGGCATTCGTTTTACCTTTAAACCTTTAATCCTTAAAGAATTATAACAGATAAGTGCACATAAATTCACATTTCTATTTCTATGTATAGATCACTGGTCGGCAAAGCTTACTCATATGAGCAGTACGCTCAGCACACGTACACAGTACGCTCTCTCAATCAGCCGTTGTTCAGGTATAATTTACACAATGGAGAGAAATTTCACTGCGCTCACTAACACCAGCTTATTGTCAATTTTGCCGACCCCTGGTATAGATGTAGATGGTTGTAACTTCTCATAAGCGATTATGAATTCTAATTAACCTTCCAAATCCAATTTATTGAGACCAATAATACTGGCCGCATCGTGTGCGAGCCTCACGATATTTTCATTAGCCGTCGCTCGCTGGACATCAGTGCGGTTTTCACGTGAAGCAGACCGTCGCACGTTTGACTGAGTTCGACGACCTATATAAGCTCATCTTCTTCTTCGAATCTATCGAACTTTTACAATATTGAAATCCTCAAATTAGGTCTAAAGATGATTTTGTCCAAGGCAGTACAGTCAATTTACATTAACCCCTCTGTTACCCTAGGAAAAACTCGCACATTTGACCCTTTGGGTCATAAAATGACCCCGATTTATTTCTTTGTATTTTGTACACAAACGTTTAAACAATGTGATTTTAACAATTAGTTATTATTTTTATTATTGATAAGCGATTATTTGGCCTTAATGGAGTCAAATATGTGTAACATCGGGCACTTTAATTTTTGCGATTTCTTCAGAAGTTAAAACTATCGCAACTAATTTTTGGTCAATTATATTATATGTGTAATAGGGGTACCGGTTAATTCGTGCGGTTTTTTGGGGAAAATTGAAGCTTCATTGTGAAAAAATTGTTACAAATTTAATATTGAAAGTATTGTCCATCACTAGCTATAACTTTTTCCCATTTTTCTGGCAATTCACGAATACGCTTTCTGAGAAATTCGGCCGGCTTTTCCGCTATCCACGAATCGATCCAATTTTTGACTTCTTCATAATTGGAGAAGTGGTGGTCAGCCGGGTCATGTTGCATTGATCGGAAGAGATAGTAATCGGATGGCGCAAGGTCTGGACTATACGGCGGGTGGGGTACGACATCCCATTTGAGCGTTTCAAGGTAGGTTTTGACGACCTGTGCAACATGTGGCCGAGTATTGTCATGTTGCAAAATTAACTTTCCGTACCTTTGTTCATATTCAAACGCATCAATTGTCGTCGGTAGACTTCCCCTGTGATCGTTTCATTCGGTTGCAACAGCTCATAATAGATCACACCCAGCTAAAATAATAAATAATTGACTGGCACGACAGCCCGCTTACGCGAGACTAAGGCCTAGCTTCCCGCAACCACCCGTGTTGTGCGTGTGAATTTGTACGCGGGTGGAAGGGACCTACAGTTTTATGCCGGTTACGAACGGTAGGTTGGGAGCTTTTCATAAGCAATTTTTACTCTCAAAGGTTTGCCATTTCCAGCTGAGAGGACAGCCACCGAAAGAGAAAACGTTATTTTTGTTAGGTGTTATTACAGGCAGTATTGAACCTGGGGTTGCTGCCTTCGACTCGCGGTCCAACGCACTAACCAACTGAGCCACGGCGGCTGCATCGTAGGAGTGCTGACGTATGAGTGTCATTTAATCAGTAATATAATTATACTTAAATGACACTCATACGCCACGTTGCGTTGCGCAAAAAATGCACATATCGCATTACACAGTTTGAATGTATTTTTTTGGATTGGTGTCTTACGCAAATGTGTTGGTCGTTAAAATATCTACAAACTTGCCGAAGACAGTAAAGCGATATTCGGAACGATCTAGGACCTATTAGCATTTAAACGTTCGAAGACTTAAGCGACAAACTTGACGAAAATTACCAAACTTCAAAGTCGGATTTCTCATAAACTAGAGCCAATCTTACCAAACGGCTGGTGGATCTCAACTCAGTATACCTATAGGAAACTCACCCAGTAGGTCCCCCCCATGTCTCAATTTTGGACTTGCACAGTGTAATCATTAATCGTAAATCGCCCTAAAATAAATGATTTCGCAAGAAAACCTGTTCCCGTAGCCCAAACAAAATTACTCAGTTTAGAGGTTTAATTTATAAAAGTATGCCAAAATATCTAAGTTATACTAGATATTGACACCAATGAACCAATAAAAATTATATAATATATTAATTAACATTACTCGGTTTCCCTTAGAAGAAAATTAATATATTCGGCTGACCCAGATTGTGCCCTATCGTTTCCTTTCACTGAGTATCTTCTTCTTTGGTGAAGGTACTGCTGAGGATAACTCACACGATTCTATTATTGGCTTCCTTTTTTTTCGCAAAATCAGAAGCTCAAGAAGTAACTTTTCCAATTCTTTATAGAATAAACGGCGTTACGTTATCCGTTACGTTCCAGGGATGAATTTCACATCACATATGCAATGGTGCCGCAAGGAATAATAGAGTTGTGAACTGTAAGTTCAATAGTAAGTTCGATCTGAGTGTCATTGATGTGCGACTTATAGTTCCGAAGTTATATACAAAATTTAGATCGTTAAAAGAGTGCCACGCCCATTATCAAACGCCCATGAAATATTTCCAGTGGAACAGTGTCTACATGGGGACACTGCACGAAATTGCAATGCTGCATGACACATAATTTCGATTTTACTCCATAGTAGAAAGGGTTGTATAGCTAGCGCCACGCCCTCTTACCAACACAAAACAAAACAAAAATGCCAGACAAATTTATCCACGACACTTTGAAACCAAATCTAATAAAATTCACATCGCATCGAACTTCTTGCGTTCAGTACTATGGGTCATAAAATGACTCTAAGGTCAAATTCGTATAGTTGCTCATTTGCACGTAAACCAGTGTTGCAAATAAGATGAAATTAAGCATATATTCAAATGGCATAAAATTAGTCACTGAGTCCAAAGGAAAACAATTCTTCACCAGAAATTAGAAAGTTACGGCACTTTAAAGTTAATTTTTCACCAAAAATGACCCCAAGGTAACAGAAGTGTTAATAGAATGGCTGATCAAATTGAATGTTCCCAAAATGCAATTAAATTCACTTTAATCAAATCTATTCTCAAAATTGATCGACCATTTAAAAAAACAATGAATAAAAGTTATGCAAAAAATGTGGGTCGTAAGCCGCAGCACACTGGGGTAATTCATGCCGATTAATTCACCCGGACTATTTAGACATGAAAAAAGTATTAGTATTAGTAAAGTATTAGTAAATTAGTATTAGTATTTTATATTAGTAAATTATACATAAAGAAATAAAAAATAAATGTATTTGAACATACTTTAGTGGATTTTTTTTATTTATGACCAAAAATGCAAAATTGTTGCAAAAGGGTATTATACAGAATTCCTCGCGTATTTATTAATTACTGTCGGAATCATCATCGTATTCACCTACGCGTTCACCTTCGCATCCATCGTTATCATCATCATCATCATTGTTCATATCATCGCGTTCTTCTTCCGCAATTATCAACAAATCCAATGCTTCCCTTGGCATGCGCGTAACTGCTTTATGCAGCAATTTCGTTTCTGTCGATATAATGGGATCAGAACTTACAAGCAGTCTATTTAGAACGTTTTCGTTGGTTTTTTCTTGGCTACTTTTTCGAGAAAAATATTCCCTGAAATCCTTAAAATCTTTATTTCTCGCTTCCTGCGCTTCTTCAGATAATTCACCGATTGGCAAGAAGGCGTGAGTTATGACCTCTGGTCCATGAATTAAATATTTATGAACAGTCGTAGGCATGTTATACCAGGGATAGTACTCAACGAAAGTTTTGGCACAATTTAAGGCAAAGATTTGGTCATTATGTCATAAAGACTTTGACGGGTATACCAAATAACATTTGGATTAGTTCCTATATGAAAAAAAAATCACCTTTTTTGAAAACTTAGTCATTTACAGTTACCGTTTACCGAATTAGTTTAATGCACATCACTGCGGTTATTTCAATCGATTACACATAAGTAATGCAAACAATAACAATGCCCAATACTGCAACTTCTGACAAATAAGGTCGAAATGCTGCAAAAGTGCGCAACAAAAGCGCAACTTTTTTTTGTAGAAAGTTGGTAGAATATCCACAGATTACGATTATGACAATATTTTAGGTGAACATCACTGAACAAACAACTATATGTCTATGAATAGGGTCAAAATAAGGCAATTTTTAAGCTTTTTTTTTAAAAAAATAACAAAAATATTTACGAACACTTAAAACAAAAAAAAAATTAGTATTTTAATACTTAAATACCTGAACAAGAAGCCTCGATCATCACTTTTATGCTACTTTAAAAAATTGCTAAAGAAATTTGATTTTAATAATTGGAAAATTTACGTTTCACGCTGCGCGTACGACAAATGAAAAGAAATGTCAACTTTCAGAGTGGATTGCAGGAATACGGTAAATTATTTTACAACAATTCTTTCAGATCAGTATCTTTAATTTTCATTTTTGAATTAATCGCCACTTTACTTATATATTACCCCAGTGTGCGCCGTTGTCCAACGCCTATGAAATGAAGTGGCACGCCCTAACGGTAGCCCAATGTCGAATTTCAATGTTGTCGACTTGTAATTTCAAAACGATTCCATATCAAAAATTTGAGCCGTGTGAGCGGTGTCACAATCCTTGTAGGGTGGGCATCGATCCCATTTTTCCAGTCGAATTGTGAAATTGTTAAATTCGGTTCCAAAATTATGTTAAAAGAGTGTCACGCCCTTTATCCAACGTTCGTCCAATACCAATTTTTTAAGTTTTTAAACCGCCAATGATTCAAGGCAAACAAAACCAAAAATAAATTATTCAAATCGATCGAGCCATTTTCGAGATTTAGCGGCATGTGATTTTTATATACGAAGAAGAAGATATATAATATATATAGAAGAAGAAGTTTAGTACACCACACACACATTTATTTTTGGACGGATAAAGAATTTTTCGGGTTTTCATCAGTACGGAGAACACATAATCAGAGTTTAGGTTTATTATATTACAATAATAACATGTGAACACCGACCCCTTCCCCTATATAAAAAATATTCATCGGTTGCAATTTGCACGTAATGCAATTTGCGTAAATGGTCGAATTACGACCATTGCAATAGATGACACTACTACTAGTTAATGAAAATTTGAAAGCAGTCATACCGAGCGAATATTCGTTAAATGCATACATCTTATAAAATACGCCTCGTTGTTTAGTTGCATACGGCTACCTAATCTTTATAGTGTAATTCAGTCGAAAGAAAGCTTAAGTAAATATTTAGCTGCATTTCAGCTTGATTAATGAGGGATAGCATTTCGATAAGGCCAGTTATCACTACTTTCCAGACACACCATTAGCAATACACGCCATTTCATTCGCACAGTTAGGTTAACACATAACATTCATACACACACATTTATCGTACAGTATATCTTATCGGCGAAAGCTGGAAGGTGTTGTGTTGCTGTAGCGATATTCGACACAATTTTCCAGAAAACCTCATAGCGAAGAGATAAGATAAAGCATAGTGTAGTCTAAGGAGGACTGGAAACAATAGCTGTGGCAGTGCATTTGCACACACCGCACCAGTTGAAATTTGTGCCGCACAGAGTCACAGTGAGTCAGTGCGGAAACATGAGCGCGCGGCTACTACCCATCGCTTTATTGGCGCTAGCACTTTCGATCGGAGCGCAAGCCGAAGTTTTTGACAGCAATGAAACGGATCGTTTCTGCTACCCGGAGCAGCACAGAAACACTCGCAGGTCGTGCGAGTGCAACAACGACTGCACCCAGCCTTGGGGCATATCCGCCGTGACCATCGATTGCAGCTACAAGGAGCTGAAGTCATCGGAGTTGACGGAGGTGCTGCCCCTCTACGTGAGCTCACTGGACCTATCGTGGAACTCGCTGGACAGTGTGCCCGTGTTCGCCAGTGACAGCTTGCGTCAGCTGAACCTGATGCACAACAACGTTACCGCGGTGGTGAACAAGAACTTCGTGAAGATTTCAAATCTGCGTGAGCTCTACCTCGGCTGGAATAGCATACAGTCGATTGAGGTGAATGCGTTTGATCAGCTGGCCCATCTGAAGGTGCTCGATATGTCGCACAACAATTTACACGCCCTTGGGCTGCAGTTGTTTCGACCCCTCTTGGTCTTGGAGATGCTGAGCCTGTCCTGGAACCGGCAACTGAATCAGACGGACGGCATACAGCAGCTCGACTTTTACCGCGCCTTCGGCGTCAATGCGAAGCTGCACACTCTACGCGTGGAGGCCTGCAGTCTCTCCGACTTGGTTCTGCCAATAAAGGCACCACTTGTGGAGCTCAACTTGCGACGCAATTTGCTGACAAAGATGCCTGAGAAACTGCCCGCCGCCCTTGAGAAGCTCGACATCAGCGAGAATCTATTTGAATCGTTGTTGCCGAACGACACAAAGCTGCTGCCAGCCGCACTCAGCGAGCTCTACATAGAGGACATGCCGCGTCTAAAGTTCATTGAGGACGACGCCTTCGTGCCGCTGCAGTCGCTGAAGAAGGTAAGCTTCCAAAATTGCCGACGCTTGACCGCGTTAAGTGGCCAGGCGTTCGGCAACGGCGTGCGGTACCCGGCGCTGCGGTCCATCATTTTTCGCGGCACTGGTCTGCGTTCCCTTAATTCGACTTTCGCGAATATTTTTTCACAACTCACCGAACTGGACCTCAACGGCATGCCGCTGCATTGTGATTGCGAGCTAGTGTGGATCAAGGCGCTGCGCTTGGACACCAATGGCCGTTGTTTCAATCCGTCCCGGATGCGGGGCAAACGGCTGACGAGTGCACAAGTTACCGACTTTAGTTGCGACCGGTTCCCGCGTTGGGTCTACGGCCTGATCGTTTTCGGCCTCATAATCATCTGCTCGATCGGAATTTACTTCATAGTAATGTGCTTAAGGCCCAACCACGGCGGAGTCGCACTGCGCAGAAGAGTGGGCGCTGGCAGTCCTTATGCCAGGGTCACAATCGAGCCGAACCGACAGGAGAACTACTATTAGTCAGCAGCGGAGCCTGGGTGAGGCAGCTAGAGACGAGCAATGACATTTTATAACTATACTTATTTATTTACGTAGACGTAAGTTTTCCAGACGTGTATTTGTTCTGAGCTAGTGCGAAGTACGGATACTGTATGTGAGTAGGTAGGTTTTATAATAAACTCTATTTATTTCCAATTACGCTTTAAAATGATAGCGAATGCTATGACTGTTTTATAATTGATAATGGAATCTTATCTCAACGGGCCCACTGGAAAGCTGTGATCGCATAAATTCATAGAAGTTCATTGATCAAAGGTGGCAGCGATTAATAACCAGCTCGGTCCGTAGAACTCGTTTAAAATAAGTATCTGAACTCTTAACATATAAGAGCGTTTGTAAAAGCTGAATTGGCGCTGCATAGAATAGACTCTACAGAACATGGGTATTAACTGTGTTTCTATCTGAGATAAATACGCAAAACTGAACGAACGGTAAATAATCTGTCGTCAGCACATGAACACGACTCCTAGTCTGGATAGCGACATGTCGACTATAGCGAAGTTGCAATCTCTGTAATATAAGCAATGCAAATTAAATTAAAATATGTATCATGAAAACGAGTCGAAGTAACAAACATAGAAAAGCAAGCACCTCCACCAATTAGCGAGAATAATTGAACTGATTGTGAATTATATTTTTTGTATTTTCCGTTGTTGCGTTGAATATTATTATGATTATTAATATTGCCATGCAAATTGTAGTTGCAATCCCAAAATGTTCTTCGAAAGAGATGTCACGAGCGGACTGCTTGACTTCTGTGACATCGTCAACTCCCGCGTAACATAGATGTGGCAGACGTCACGACTCAATAATGAATTTTCCAGTAATATTTACTTCACTGTCTTTGCTTCTGCCTAGATATAAAGTTTATTCTGGTCTCGCGCACATATGTATGTATGTATATACATACACATACAGCGCACAAACATACAGACAAACATTCGAGGCGAGCTCCACTTACGTTGCTTAAATTCTGCGTTAGCAAATTTCCCATTTTCGCTGGCGTAGAAAGTTTACCTTCTGCCTGGTGCTCGGGTTCTGATGTTTCACAGTGCAACAGCTGCCTCAGATATGGCCTGCTGGTGCCTGTGGAAGGATAAGCAAGCACACTTACCTGTTAATGAGTTTCATTCACAGTTATTTAGGCGTTTTTATGGATGGCGTGGTGCGGATGTTTGCTCTCTAGGCAGAGCTGAAGACGCAAGTGTCGCAGCGCTTTACATCTGCTAAGAATCCGTAATCTTTTGGTTGGGTTAGAAGACTGCAGTTTAGTAAGTAAGAAGATGGTACATTAATATTTTGACTGCTAAATGAGAGATGATAGGGCGTCCTCAACTTGGTACATCCACCGAAGACACGGTCTTCCTCTTCGGTGTTGACCTCCAATTACCCCGACGAAGACCTTTTTCGCCGGAGCTTCGTCGTCCATACGACAGACATGGCCAATCCAGCGTAGCCGCTGGATGTTGATTCGTTGTGCTACGTCCATGTCTTTATACATTGAATGTCGAATTTTTAACGTGAGTGCCGCCACAGTGTGGCCTAACCCCACGGTGCTCAAAAGCACAGCGTATCAAAATTAAGCATTGATAAGCGCTCCGAGAGACTAGCTCCCGGTACCAATTGTGTTAATGTAAATGGGACATTACCCCTCCTTGGTAGGGATCGAGGCCTATCTAAACCTCTGCCGTGCTATGGGTCCGGCGCCCGGTTGTTAACGCAACTTCACGCCGAGACGAAACTCTACCCAAACTTGGGTGTTAAACCAAGCTACCACGAACCTCCCCGAAGGGCCGTCCCATGATCAGGCTGGAGCACAAGGCTCCAGAGCGCCCTGATCCCCGTGGTACCAGACAAAGCCTCTGGTCATACTGCGTAGCAATGCTACTACCAGTTGAGCCCCATTTAGCTCGTGGACTGGTGACCACCGCACCGCACTTGACCCCATTCACGTGCGCACTAATTCATCCATTCAACAGACCACCCCGCCCATTCACTCACACATTCACACTTGGCAATACACCAAACTGTCGTCGCCGCCGGAACACCGCATTCGCATATTCATTCAATATGGCAACCAGCTGGCTGGTGGAGAGTGCTTCACGCACGCACCACACACCGTCCGCCCGATTAATCCCCATCCGCCCAAGGTCCCTCAAATCTGAGTACAACGGGCACTCACACAACACATGCGACCATGCAATGCGAAAAATGCATTGAGTGACCTGTGTCCAGTGAGTAGGAACCCAAGGCTCAAGCCGAATCCTTGAGCCCTACCACGAACCTCACGTCCCGTATGTACTCATACGTCGTTCTGCCATGGGGGACTTTCGTCCCAACGCTGTTGCCAACGTTTCAGAACACAGTCCCCAGTATACGCTTACGCTTAATACTGTCAGCACTCTCCACACCTTCGCCTTGCAGCCACTCATACTGCAGCAGCACCTCTCTGTTCCCCTCCTTAGCCCGAAGCCTACAGCACGCCGCATGACTACGAGATCTAGAGGGGCCGCACCCATCAACACTTGCAATGCATCGGTTGATACAGTGCGGCACACAGGCATACTGGAGCTGTAGTGGAGCAACCTTGTCTTGTCCATCGCATTTACTAGATGGTGATGTAAGCCTTACATTTAGTAAGGGCTTCCGCCAGTTGGATAAAGGCACCATCCCCATGGAGGGTCCAGACATTCCAAGTGCATATCCCCAAATCGTAGACCTTAATTGCGTTGCTGTGGTCGTCAACATAGTGGGTCCTTTGGAGGCTCTTTTGGCAATGAATTCAACTTATGCGTATTTTTCTTAATTGGAAATATTGGGTTCCCAATAAAGTATTAAGAAAACTTATTTATTTGAATCCATTAGCTCCGATCTGGTCGCATTTGAGTTTATTCAATTACTAATTGTTTGGAATAAAAGAACAGAATGTTCCATTTCAAGAGACCGATTCGAATCATTATTTTGAAACATGATATTTATATGAAGATACATAATGAATAAATCTTTGAATTTGAAAGGAAAATCTTCAATATCGTTACGAAAATGACTTCTCTAAGTTCGTTTGGATTGTGCTTTAAATAAAACTACTTCAGTTACTCAGCGCAAACGCAGTCAAAAACCAACAATCGCTTTATTTACAAATTATACTTGTTACTACTTTACACTACTACTATTGCATGTTTACTCTTTGCTTGCTCAACTAAGACTCGACCCCCTGCGCTGCACACTGCTGCCTTTTATACTTGTTTGGTTTATCGCGCCGATGGTTCGTGCACATTCCATTACCATTCGCGAACCATCCCTGCCATATCAGCATTATAGCATGCCGGCCATACTTCAAAGTGCATGCCTATAAGTAAGCTCTCATTTATGCATAGCACAGCACAGAGTGCCTCATCGTTACAATATATTGGAAGCATTCGTATAGTTCGATATCGGTGTAGCTCGATTGCGTTCTAAAAATGTTAATGAGTGGTAAAAGTGGTAAAATCGGCAACATTTCGTCGCCTCAGAAAACAAATGTCGTATGTCTTACTAGGCTCAATGGAACATACGACATTCGTTTTCTGAGGCGACGATTTGTTTAAATATAGGTACTAACCAAATAACAAAAGTTCAATAAAGGATATCATGGAACTGTATGAGAGCCATTGTAAAAAAAATAGAAACCAAGTCCATCAACTTCGAAGTGGAGAAAGAAGAAAAACATAAATTTAGAGAGCACTTACTGAATTATAAGGAAACACCCAAGACAAGAACATTCCTTAAGCATCGTTTTGCAGGCTTTTTACAGTATTAAATGATATGTAAAAGAAGAAACCCATTAAAATCCATATAAAATTTAAGTTGGATATCTAAAATCGTCCGATTAGCAGTTAAACGGACTCCTCCAGTCCGGAGTTCATGAATGGATCGGACAGACATGGTTGGATCAATTTTCTTAATGGCCCCGATAATGCATGGTTTTATTGATTGAATCCATTATTTAACCTAGGAAATCTGAAATGATAAGATTACAATCGATATTGTTCGGAACGATTATGATTTCTGTAAGTATCAAAATTATATCAATCGCCAAAAAATCATATACAATTTATTAAGGAAAAATACAAAACAATTTCCTTGTGCGGAAGGAATACTATTATATAGCACACTTGTCCTCCCCGTTACATTAAAATGGCCGGGTACATCTACTTAGTCATTTTTCTGAGCCGCATAATTGCAGTTCTTAAGCACAATTTTCGAGTTTGCCACCTTGAAGCAGACCGAAGCAGGGAAGACCGATCTATGATTTTTCGCATCTCTAATCAGTTCACATCACACCTCCAGTTTTCGCGTTGGCATGGAGTTGCGCCGGGCCGACCATGTGGAAGACAAGTTAGCACTGGAAAAATTTGTAAGTGAAAACATTTAGCAGTAGAAAAGATTTATTGGTGATTGCAATGCCCGAGGCGGTTTTGAGCCCGGCACAAAAACGCTCTCAGCCCACTTAGTTTTTTTACACGTTGATGTCGGTAAGTAAGTAGGGGGGGGGGGGGGGGTGCGTGCTTACGAATGCAGCTGTGCGGTCGTTTTATATCGCCTGCGCAGTCATTATTCCATTATCCCGTGGTGCTTTGGAAGCCGACTGCTGATTGTTCCCTGCTCGCCCCACAAGCGGCAATGGCTCATTTGCGGCTGCAGCGAGCAGGTGTGTGAAATCTGTTTAATTATTATTTCGTTTAATATGCCGTTAAACTGTTGTACCCCCATTCTGTGCCATCAACGCCATTAGGACGAAATGTACCTGTTAGTACGCGCACGAAGTGCGTTAATACGAAACTTGGTTGGTGGTGCGTGCGCTCTGTGTTTATGCCTATTCCATTGTCGTTTCTCAGTGATGCAGTTGTGGGGCACGATTTAGGGCATCATTTTTATGTGACGGTCACCGTGGCACAGCTAGTTGAGAGTTGGACTGCGAGTCTGAAGCCAAGCTCGACCCCCGCTCTGAATCACCGCCGAGGATATTTTTTATTTTAATTCCCTTTTAAGGAAAGTTTTAAAAAACTTACGATAGCCAGCACCAAACAATGATTCATATAATTGCTAGTTTTTATTGATGGAATTAGTTTTTTTAATGGAATATGAATTTTTCAAAGCACTTAAACAAGTTTTGTAATGTAAAAACTCACATATACATAAAAACTTTGAGTCGGGTTCAACTGGGACAGACAAACTCCATGAAAAACTTCAACAAACAAATTTGCCCAATTTTATGTCGATTTCGTTGTTATACTAATTAACATCCGAATGTGAAGATTGGTAAATTTTCATAGATATTAAGCTTTTGTGCAGTTGTTGTTGCGAATATCGTTGTATCGAGGTAAATATGCAGAAAGAGATTCAAGCCTCTTTGCAAAGTTCGAGCTTAGTTAGAACGCTTTAAGACCAAATTGATTTTTGTCTGATCCTACGCTGTTAAGGAAAGTCATTGCTTCCCTCAGTCAGCAGCAAAAGCCATGGATGCAACGTACTGAACCGTTTAATGGTCCAATGACGGCTCCCATGCCTCCTTAATTACTGCTTAATTAGAGAAGAATCGAAGGGAAGAGGATACCACAACACCAGCATTTATAATGCGACATCGTTTCGCACTGGGAGCTGCTTTTTTTGTGAGCGGCCGACGCCATTAGTGTGCTTTCAACTCTCCCTTTGTGGTTGCCGTGACCTTTTTGGGGGAAAATGACAATCGCTCGGGCGTGTAAACTAACACAAATTTTCGCATTTTTTCAACGTTCAATGTTCTATGGCACATTTGCAGGTTTGTGCATTCATCATTAATTGTAAGAACCTGAAATTTTGCAAAGTTTACAATAACAACACACAAACTGTTAATGTTATGTTTATTTATTTATTTATTGTAGTGGTAAGTTGGTAAGTTTACAATGGAATGGACTGTGTTGGCATTGGACTGTGTTACTGCGATCACAAATTAAAATTCGCTTCAAATTTGTTAATAAAATTAAAAATCTTTATTTCTTCTTGCAAATAAATTGCATCGACTTGTCCGTCTCCCGTCCGTGCTCCCTGTCCGACACAATATACATGTGCCAACGTTTTTCCCAATCCTTGAAACAGTCAGACAGCTCTTTGTTGTTGTTGTGTTTGTTTGAAAATTTAGAAATCGCAATTGCTTATAAATGCAATGCAAACTATTTAGTGTGCTTTTGAAATCAATCGAAATGACTCACCTGCGGCACAAAACATTTTGTTATTCGTGGATATTATGAACATATGGATGGATGAGATGGTTTCGAATCGAAAAACTTATAGTGTATCATATTCATATCTGCGACAAGTGGTGTGCATCTACGAGCCGAAATCCTTCGGGATAAAGAAACTTCTCCACCGCAGCGAGAAGACGAACAAAAGTGATAGTGAAATATGGTTGTAAACAGCATCCTAGTCAACAGATCTAACATATACATACATTGCAAGCCAGCATAGAAGTTTTTCAGCACAGAATGATGGCAAAGTTTGTCATATTGGCATATGTTGTGACTGGCCAAGTATACACCAAGAAATGTCTGCGAAAAAGACTAGACAACATGATTACCTCGCTAGCACCAGCATTACCTCATTTAGCCACTCCGCATAATGCTAAGAATACCGCAAAGTGACAATGAAAGAAAGAGCGGTTTGTGCATAAATTGAGTCAACAAACTAAATTGTTCAGGGTTCAATGAAGAGAAATCTTTTAAAAGGCTGCAAAACAGACTCAAACATTGCTGACACTCATATCAGTCGTACTCAGTGTGACCGTTTTGATCCAAGTGGATCAAAAGTGATACATTTTGTGACGAATTTTGAAGGGTCACTTCTTTTTTTCATCCAGTACAAATTTTGATAATTTTCCAAGTACAAAAGAAGAAAATCTGTACATTTTTATGCATTACAAAAATGTTGTACACCTGTGACAGCATACATCCAAAATTTCATTGTCTTTCACTGCAAGAACGTAAACACTGCGTTTGACAACAGCAAAAGCAATGTTGTTGTTGCAACGGCTCCGCTCGTATATATTGAAATGGTGGTTGTTGTGGCGTAGTGATCGCTCATTTTTTGCATGCGTCGAAGCGCAAGCGGAGAGCCAACAACGAACCAAAGCCAATGTTGATAAATGAGTTTTCCCATTTTGTACCAAGAGGCCAAAAAAATGTACTAAAGTAGACAAAAAAGTACCAACTCTTTTTATTAAAAAATGCATTTTTATGCTTCAATATTTAATTTCAATATTAACCCATTAAGCCCTGAGCGTTGCGTTTGCGCAACGTTTGGGAATTTCGCTATATTAAGTAATTCATAAAGACATAAGACTTGAAAATGGGTAGAATTGGATTAGAATTGATCGTTTTAGATTCTGCCATACTCAAATTTCAAATTATTTAAATATTCATACGTTTTTTTCGATCCAAAGTCAAAGGGTTTTTTTGGGGAATTTTTGAAATTCAATCAAAAATACTTATTCTTCAAACCTATCAAAATCCCTTAGTGGGCTGCATTTTGCAATGCTAAACTATTTAAAAATAAGTTTTGAAAATTTGTTTTCTTGATTTTTTAAACAAAAAATATGCTTTAAGTTTTTTTTGCGCGAATGCAACGTTGGGCCTAAACACTGCCAATTTTCATACAACGCAACGCGTGAAAATGTCACAACCCAAGCAGCTGTTATTTTATTGGCACATTTTATTTTCCGCAAATGTTTGATTTTGTTTATTTGTGTAATTTTTGCGAAAAACATGACAAAA
Organism: Melieria crassipennis; assembly: GCA_963668005.1. Taxonomy (NCBI): domain Eukaryota; kingdom Metazoa; phylum Arthropoda; class Insecta; order Diptera; family Ulidiidae; genus Melieria; species Melieria crassipennis. The sequence goes on along the minus strand of OY764963.1, from coordinate 83,321,049 downwards.
AAAAACATGGTATGAATTTTTTTCTTGATTTTTTTCTTGATTAGGTCAATTAATAAGATTGTGTAAAATTTTATGGAAATCGCACAAGCCTTTCTGGGGTCAGGTTTTAATGGGTTAATACTATTTAAAAAAATTTTAATCTTAAAATGCATTCATAAAAAACAAATTTAAATACTTATTTGCACATTGTTTAGTTTAAGAACTCATTCTTTTCTTTGAGATCATTTGATATTTCAACTTCAAGTAAATCTTTCAAAATTTGTATGTTATAACAACAGTTATTTGTTGAGCTTTGATTCTATTTATACAAAACTATTGAATGATTTGTGAATCATTTACACAATATTTTAAAAGGTTCAATGCCGCGAATGGCAGGTTGTGCTCTGCCACGAAAAGGCTAAAGTTTACCTCCAATTTGTTTGCCGCATATGTTGCCGGGTCCAACACTGAATTGGAATCAATGTACTCCGGCAACTTCGGTGTGTTCTTAGCCAATTTCGCCGCTCGGATATGGCTTTCGGACGATGCATGGCGCTGAATGTGAACAAGGCCACCGACGCGATGAATTGCATATTGCATACTTTTTTCCTTGAGGTGATTTCTCTTCTTCCAGCCACGAAAATTTGTCTTTCCAATGTTGCCTAAAAGGCACTTTGTACCTTTCACGGCTTGGTTCTTTGCTTAAATGTTTAATAATTATTAGTAAGACCCATAAACAAATGCATTTGAAATACTAACGCATCAGAATCGCTGAGGCTCACATTGGCTGCTTTTGAATTGCTATTTTAGGGCAGCGCTAGTACATATAATTAAAAATATTATTACATTTATAAATTTAATAACTTACTTAACACTTTAACTGTTTAATTTTGTTTCGGAAAACTTTTTCTGCCTGCTTAATTATTTTCCAGCGAAGACGAGTATACTCTACATAAGCAGAGTAAAATGTTTCTGCCCGTAAATGTATGCAATTATGACTAAAAATCAAACGTTGCGTGTTGGTTTTTTAGAAAATATATAAATTTATTCGTTATTAAGATTTTCAATTTGAATCCATTATGAAAAAAAAAACGAACGAATATTTTTTGACAATTCCTGTTTCATTACAAAGCTTGGACTTTGTTATTTAAGAATGAAAAACGATGTCGTTCATATGACTGCCACGACTGGACTTACAGTACGCCATTCGGTCAACCCAATTTTCAAATACTTTTTCGATTGTTCCGGGTAGAATTTCCTGAATGGCAACTTCGATTTCATGTTTCAAAGCTTCAATCGTTTCTGGATGATTAGCGTAAGACTTGTCCTTTACAGCTCCCCACAAAAAAAGTTCAACGGACTTAAATCGCAGCTCCGAGGCGGCCAATTGACTTCAGAATTTCGGCTGATTATTCGATTTTCTTACAGTTTGGGTTGACGACTCTCCACTTTGGAAGTAAGTTCTCAACATTTCCAAATTTTGTTCAAGCGTATAGCATCCCATTTCGTAAATGTCAAACTTTTGATTAAATTACGAACACAAATTAAATGACATTTGGACTGTCATTCTCGAAATAAAGCGTAGTTCAAATTGAAAATCTTATGTGGACCACCCTATAGAAATGGAAACAAAAGCAATAAAAGACCAAATGAATTTCAAGAAATCTAAACTACAAAACTAAAAATTTAAATTAAGGGCAATGATATTTTTTAACTATTATAACGCACAATCAACTGAGAAACGCATACGAAATACGTTTTTATTTGCAAAAATCCGTTTTGTAATCGTACTTCCCCAGAATTTGTTATTTTAGCTTAAGACAAGCTATTGTGTATTAAAATAAATAGGGTTGCCAGACTAACGAATATTCTAAAATGTACTTTTTTATAAGATCTTTATTTGCCCTTTCTCAGAGAAAACAAATTACAGTTGATTCGTTGAATATTAATACGAATGCGATTTTTTTTTTCTTCACGACGAGTATACTCGACATTATGCGAAAACTTTTCGTTTCGCTCTGTCGAGTATACTCGACATAAACAGTTAAAGGGTTAAATTACCTTTTTACAAATTGTTTCATTCCATTGTGAGCGTCCAACGTCTTTTTCTTTGTCAAATTCAAAATGTATGCAAATAAGTTCGCGCATGGCGGGGAAAAAATCAGCACGCACAGATATGAATATGCACTAACTAGCTGGGCCCCGCGGCTTCGCACGCAAACTCTCTTGTTTCACCCGATAGAAATTCTGAACCCATTGTTGACCCCGTCAGATTTTGATTTAAAAAAAACATATGTTTATTATCTTAGATGTCAAGTATTTCCAAAAATTTTGAAGTCAAAAGGCCCATTAAATCATGTGTTTTCACATTTACTCTAAACCAATTCTTAACCCTTTTTCAAAAATGAAAAGGACCTTTTTTATTTCCCGATTCCCGAAGTGAAAAAAGTGAAAACACGTGTCAAATTATTCCTAACTAAGAGTACTTACACCAAGTTTGAAGGCAATCGGCCCATTAATTCATGTTTTTTTCACAATTTATCCACTCAAACTTTAACCCGTCGTTGATCCAGTTAGATTTCGATTTGTCTATCTAATTTTTATTTTTGAAGTCAATAGGCTCATTTTCATAAACAAACCTTAGCCTATTGAGCCAGTGAAATTTTGATTTTCGGAAAAGTATAAAATACGTGTCGAATTATTTTTGAGTATGTCTATTAAATCACGTGTCTTCATACAACACCTTATCACATGTTTTGCCCCTTTAGACCCCGAATTTCTAAAAATCCCGTCTTAGCGGAGGTTCATTCTTCAAGGTGTACCTACAGTTAAAATTTCATGTTTGTAGCTTCAGCGGTTTGAGCTGGGCGATGATAAATCAATCAATCAATCAGTCAGTCAGGACAAACAATCTATGTATATAAAAACGGAGGCGGTACCACGCCCCCTTGTCCAATGCTCACAACTTTCTTCTGGTCCAATTGTGTTACTAAGTGGAAAATTCGTACCAAGTTTCATTTTAGTACCCTACAGTACTGCGTAAATGTAGGGTCATAAAAAATGTGCTACGCCCCTTGTCCAACGCCGATCAAATTTTAACAGTAGAATGACACTTCTATGGGACGATGTCATATTTAATTTCAATACTGTGCGGCTTACGATTCCGAAGCTATTCCATATAAAAGATTTAAGTTGTATGTGCGGTGCCACGCCCCCTTCTTAAATACCCGCCCCATTCCCTTTGTGGAAAGATATGACTAAATGGTAAATTCGTACTAAGTTTCATTGATGTGCGACTAACAGTTCCAAAATTATGCGGATAGTTTGGGTCAAACAAATGTGCCACGCCCATAAAATTTTAACAGTAGAATAACACATCTATGAGGCGACGTTTCACTAACTTTCAATGCTGTGCGACTTACAATTCCGAAGCTATTCCATTTAAAAGAAATGAATTGTATGGGCGTTGCCACGCCCCTTGTTAAATACCAGCTTCATTCCCTCTGCCGAATGAACTGGTTAGTTCATACCAAGTTTCATTGATGTACGACTTACAGTTCTGCTGCATAAAAAATGTGCCACGCCCCTTGTTCAACGCCCATAAAATTTGAACAGTAGAATGACACATCTATAAAACGACGGTACACCAAATTTCAATATTGTGCGACTTACAATTCCAAAGCTATTCCATTTAGAAGATTTGAGTTGTATGGGCGGTGCCACACCCCTTTGTTCAATACCCACCTTATTACCTCTATTGAAGGACATGATTAAATACTAAGTTTGTACCAAATTGAATTGATGTGTGACTTATGGTTCCAAAGTTATTGTCTAAAAATGTATTCTTGTGGTGCCACGCCTCTTTTCCCGACATTTCTTTTTTTATAAACCTTCACGTAAACATTTTGAACAAACCCGCCGAAGGAAGTATTCAAGTTGGTCCAGTCGTTTTCGAGTTTTAAGCGGCCGAACGAACCACGTTTCATTTTTATATATGGGGCATTCCATACAAAATTTGCCACCAAAATTTTTTTTTCCATAAAAATATTTTTTTTCGTTGAAGTTGTCGAAAATATTCGATACGTATTTTTTTATTCTTATTTTTTACGCGTTATTTTCGAGAAAAAATTTTTCGAAATTTTACTTTCGTAATAAAGTACATTTTTCCAATCGTTAATACTGAAAAACCTAATATAGGTATGAAAAAATTTCCTCAACATAAAATTTACCCTTTTTCCTCAGCTTTCTAATGAGGTATACTAAATTTTCATCATATCATTTATTCGAAGAAAAAAATTGCAAATTTATAAACAAATAGAATTTTTTTAAAGATGGACCTAATTTTTTTTCTTTTTTTTTATCGAAAAACATAGTCCAAACATTTTTCTGAATTATGGAAAAATTTTGGAGTGGAAGGCTCAAAAGTTAAGGAGCAATGCATTTTTATATAACGGCTCGCGCGCGCGGAGCGTACCGCAGCGCGACTCGGTCGTACGCAGGCTGACGTGTCTAGACTTGTCGCGTTAGACATCATATATAGATGATGAAACGCATGGTCCTATGAGGTAGAAAAGGACAACTACGAGTACTTAGTGGTTATCCTTGTCTTTAGTTTCTAAGATAATTCGTAACTACTTGAAATCGAGAATTTCGATAATAATGTTGCCACTTTACCAAAATGTACCAAATAAATCAATGTAGTACCAATGTACTTTTTAATTTCAAAATGTATCAAAAAAGTACAATTGTACCAACAATATCAACACTGACCAAAGCATCGTCATCGTCGTTTCAACGAAGATGATTCGGGATTCGCTAATGTTTTCGTTGGCACGGTTGCCAACTTTTCTATTTCAGAAAGCACTAAAACCGCAAAAAAACCGCGTTTTTCCACTCAGAAAGCACTGATGAGCAAAAAAGAAAAAAAGGTGGTAGTTGTCCTAATATTCCGTGTACCATACTAGGAAATCTATTGCAGATCAGTGGCAACTGTGACCTAAGTAGCAATTCCACCAAGGAGGATCACTTCGGTTGTCATGTTATATCCAAACAATGATTTTTTAGCCCAACATTCCAGTGTTATATAGTTGTTAAATAAAATATAGTGTTGTGCAACACTCCAGTTATTAAAACAAACTTACATTTTTTCCAAGCACGAATTAGTCTTGAAAATAAAAATATCTTTGCAATAAAAAAATAGCACTAAAAAACGCACCAAGCACCAAACTCAATATTTTCCGCGTTTTGATTTTCAAAAAGCACTAAATTTAGTGCGAAAAGCACTAAGTTGGCAACAGTGTTCGTTGGTGTCGTTTATTGTGTGCATGCTTTTTTGTGTTGCCGATATTGGTTTTGCTGCACAAATTGCTCTATGTCACCATCAATCGAATCTTTGTGGTGTATGGCTAATGTATAGGAATGCATATTTGCTTGCAAGCTATGCATTACAACACGCATGCATTTTCTCACGGCGATGTCCTACGAAATATCCCGTTTTTGCATTACCTGGGAGTATATGAAGACATGCATCCCAAAAACATGTACGTTTTCATAAATCGCATAGCATGTAGGAAATCGTCTATCGATCTACCAAAAACCTGTACACCCAAAATAAAATGTTTGTTGTTTTGCTTTATGTTCGTTTTTATTTTTAAAGTAATTCAAGTTCAATAGACTACATATAAACACATACATTAAATATATATAAATACATTAGATAAGTAAAAGTTAAAAAAACCAAAATACATACACTCACTTAAATAACATCCCTTTGCTCCTTTGTTCGTCTTTGGGCAGCAATTCTGAAAAAGGAAAATAAATCAATATTAAAAAAATCCAGTAAACAAAGTTGTTTTGTAAATTCATACTTACCAAAGTTGCTTTGAATATTTTTGTAAAAATTTCTTGTTTCCGTTAATCCACGGGGCTTCGTAAAATATGTATGAAAAGGCTGGGAGCTGCTAAAGATATATTAATAAAGATTAATGAAATTAATTGTCTTTGCAAATGAAACTTTATTACAACTCACCTCGTTTGATGCAACGATCCGCGCGCTTGCTGTTTCACCGATTTTTCTATCACAACTGAAGTTATTTTTCCGAAAATCAATAGAAGCGACCTTTTCAAAGAAACAGTTTCTTGTTCTAAGAAAGATTGCGCCGCTCTCTCAGAATTTCTTGGGAAGGTGCAATCTCTTTGGTATAAAAAACCAAGCACAATTTAAAGAAACGAAAGCTATGCATTACACCCTCGATTACGTGGTAATATATGTTTTCTATTTGGGTTTTTCATATACGAATTCGTGCATGAAAAACCTCATGCATTCCCAACTTTCCCGCTGGGATGCATTGATTGATTTAAAAATTTGGTAGTTGATCCCAAATTAAAATGTTTACAAATATTTTTACGTGGCGAGTTCGAAGTAAATTTATCTATACAAGTATATATAAAAGAGAGTGGCAGTATGTGTGTGACCGCATCACGCTCAAACGGAACGGCCGATTTTCATGGGGTTTGTTTTGTTCGATTCGTATTAAGTCAGTTCAGGTTCGTGCGAAAAGAAAATTCCGGAAAATCTATTGGAAAAGTCGGAAAATTCATGCCATATTTGACCGTAAATTTTGCACATTTTCAGATAATAACTTTGGAACTATAAGTCACACATCAATTAAATTCACTACGAACTTACTATTTAGTCATGTCCTGCGACAGAGGGAATGGGGCGGGTATTGGACGAGGGGTTGTGGCACCACCCATACAAGCCAAATCTTAATAATGGAATATCTTTGAAATTGTAAGGTGCACAGCATTGAAATTTAGTATAGTGTCCTCCCACAGATGAGTCATTCTACTGGTAGGATTTGATGGGCGTTGGACAAGGGGCGTGGCACATTTTTTGTGACCCAAATATTTTACTGAACCTTAAGTCGCACAGCAATGAACTAGGTACGAACCTACCATCCAAAAGCCATGCCAAAGCACCCGCATTCAAATTTTTGCTTGTACGTGATGCACACTCTTTATGTTCCATACTTTTTGGCACTACCCTGTAGGAATTCGGACTGGTTCAAATGCAGTTTAAAAACTGGTTTCTTGTCAGTCATAGCTGACTTCAGAACCGATTCGTTTCCTTGGAGCAAACTCATTTTAACGTGGCGGTGTCCTAGGCGACAGTCAATTGTCCCCGTCTGCGTCCGTTTGCAACTAGTCCAAAGTCAGTCCTAAGTAAAACACTTTCTAAACCAGTTGGGAAGCGAGTAGTTTGCGAACTAGTTTTTCTGGATTAGTTTTCTATCCAGTTGATTTTTGTGGGGAAAATAAAACAATGCAATTTTTCAAAAATTATTTTATTTCAAAAATACTAAAAAAACAAGAAAATTCTGCCGCGAATGAAAAACAAGAAATATTGGTGCACGTAAAGATGAGCCAAGATGAAATTGGACTTGCTGACACACTTCTGTCGAAACTGTTTGGAGCCTGACAAAATACAACATCTTGACTTCGCCTGCAATTAATAAATAAATAAATGAATTAATAAATAACTATAGAATTAACAAATAAATTTATTAATACATACCTTTCAGCTGCTGCTGCAATTCGTTGCTTCACGCAACCACGCAACATTCTAACTGAAATCATTCAAGGCAAAACGTGCAAATCGAGCGAACTTCGAGTGAAAAATTCAAACTTTTCTACGTTGTTGCTGTAACAAGGAGGTATTATTAACTTAGGATTTGTTGATTATTTCACCTCTGTTTCGTCTTTCGTATTTTCATGTCTCTTCTCGCCTATGAACGTGCACACAGAACGTGAACGATTAGACGCGAACTGACTGACTTCTGCATTCGCTGGCAGCTACTTTGATAACTAGTTGTCCAAATGACTTACAAAAAACCAGTTGAAAAACCAATGAATTGTGGGAACCAGTTGTCTCAGGTCCGACAGTATACTGTCAAGAGCAGTGTTGGAACATATTACTTTAAAATGTAACATATTAATGTTACATATTAGTGGCTTCGAAAAGTAATAATGTTATATTACATATTACTTGAAAACCAAAGTAATATATAAGAAACAAGTTGTATTACTTCCAAATATTGGTAATAATATTACTGGTAATATATTACTTCAAAAATTATACACACCGAGCTATTATACTATACCGAGTTGAACTGCTACATGTAAGACATTTTTGTTATTATTATACTAATTAGTACCAAGTAAAACTGAATATGTCTTCGATACGTGTACTTTTTTGTTTTGAAAAAATATTAAATGAATTTAGAAAGTGTTTTTTCATAAAAATTATTGGGTTTATACCTTTACATTTTAGGTTTCTTCTGTGCTAATATACGATTTTTCACAAGGCTGCGGTCACACTGGTCGTAATACGGCTTATTACCGCAAAGTTCAAAAGCCTGCACTTATTTTATTTGACTAGTTATCTCCGCCGCAACCGCCGTGGCTCATTTGGTTAGTGCGTTGGACCGCGAGTCGAAGGCAGCAACCCCAGGTTCAATACTGCCTGTAATAACACCTAAAAAAAAAATAACGGGAAAACTCGTTTTCTCTTTCGGTGGCTGTCCTCTCAGCTGGAAATGGCAAACCTCTGAGAGTAAAAATTGCTTATGAAAAAGCTCCCAACCTGCCGTTCGGAACCGGCATAAACCTGTAGGTCCATTCCACCCGCGTACAAATTCACACGCACAACACGGGTGGTTGCGGGAAGCTAGGCCTTAGTCTCGCGTAAGCGGGCTGTCGTGCCAGTCAATTATTATTATTATTATTTATCTCCTTGGTATTGTGTGTTGCTTTGCAAATTCAACTTTCGTACGCTGTAGTTTCCAGTTTATGTACGACTAAAACATCAATGAATGGCTTTAATTTGGACTATGAATTAACCTTCCGCCGCACACGAAATATCTCATTGTATGTAGTTAAATGGACTAAAGTAAATTGTGGAAAATAGAAAACAATATACATCAAATTTATACATCAGTTTTTATTTCAGGTTTTCATTTCTTCAGAAAAAAAAAACAAGAAGTACATTAAGTACATTAAATAATAAGAAGAAAAATGTATAATTCATAAACGGTGGTCAATCACATTTTGTTTAATCAATTTAATTGTTCGCACATTTAAGGCAATTAGCATTGAAAGTTTCGAAGGTAGTCAATGCCTCGGCAGTTTGCTTTCCGCTGCCAGTGTTTTTCTGGAACGTGTCCAATATGTTGCGGGATAGTGACGGTAGACGACACAGCTGAAGCCTAATCTCGTAATTGCAGTGACTTCATCCGGGCAAGAAGGGCGAGTGGCGAACAGCAAATGTAATTCACTTGGAATAAATAAGGCGGATTCGTCTGCGCGAACCTATAAATCCGTCCACCTGACAGAATTTCAAAGCGAAATGCTTACGAGGCGGACGCAAAGTGATTTTGCCACACACACCGTTCCCGGGAACAAGCGGCTTGGGTGGGGCGTTAAGTGACGGAGGCAGCGGCGACTGTTCGGTGGCGAATTTATGGGGTTCGTTGCCGAATGTTTGCACTTGCGAAAGGAAAATGTTTAAAAAAAATCAATAAATCTCAGTGCCGTGACCTAAAAACTTTTTCTGTCAACATTCCTTTGGCACTTCGTTCAATTCCTCGCAATTTCTCAACACTGCCCCCAGTCGGGCCTTGCCTGCATTTCGGTTGCCGCTGCTTTATTTGATTTTTGTTGCGTTATATTGTTTCGCGTTTCCACTTGTTTTCCATTTCTTTTTTGTTTGTTTCGCGTTGTTGGAAAAGTCGCGAGTGCTAACAGCTTCAGTTGCCCATTGTGTTCCCTTGATTGAGAGCGTTGAAATTTGCCAGCACCACAGATTTCGCAGACACTGTGGGTCACCCCGCCACCCCGTCATCATCCACGGCAGGTGGATTAGAAATATTGTATGACTTTTGATTAATTTTGCGCATTTCATTGCCATCTGACTATTTGGGGCTGGCATTTTGCAGTGTCATCGGCTTTCCGCTAATTTTGCTATATCACCAGGTGGCTATGTCACCAACGGCCCGAGCAGCTGAGCTCCATATTTGATTTTTATACGCTTTTTGATTCGTCCCCTTCGGCCAACTGCTAACACAACATTTGTTTCATCATTTTTCAGGCAAAAGTAATTCAAATTCAGAAAAAAGTAATTTCAAGATTTAGTGCTTCAATTTCACGCCGAGCTGCTATGCTCCTGAAAGTTCGTGATTTCCTTAGCGCCGTTGATGATTACTTTAATTACTTGTCTGTTGGTGAAAGGGAGGTTCTGCACTGAAGCCAAATATCGTACAATGTTTGAGATATTTGTTTTGGTTGGGTCATTGTGCGGCAGGAAAGGAATATTACAAATAAAGCCGACTTTTGCAGGCGTTGCTTCTTGCGTATTTCTCCTTCAACTGCGGTGTACAAAGCGGTTCTGCATCATTAATATTCAGGCGATTTGCCGCTGGAGTATTTTTGAAATGAGAATTAATAACTTTTGTTGCGCATTTCTTATTGAAATCTGTAATGCAAATTGAAATCGAGTGCAGTGGAAAATTTGTTTTCGCATGGTGACCGTTTATGGAAAAATTGAACATAAATGGAACGACGCCACGTGGACACACATGGAGGCGAAGCAAGGCTCTAAAAGTGTACTTTAAAGGGATTCAGCTCTGTGCGAAGAGACAGCTATAAATATCCGCAGGAATTTTATGTATTTATTAATTTATTAAAGTCCAGGCTATCCATAAATTTGCATTCTGAGCTTTTTATAACTATAACACTTCAATACCTTAAACATAAAATATCTCAAAAACACTTACACAACATTTGTCCCTTACTGATGTTTATCAAAAATGTTATCATGCTATCAGACTTGAAATTGAAAATAAGATTTCAGCCCTAGAAAAATTTGTCGTATTTTTATGAAGAGATAACTGCATTGCATTAATAACACAGCACAACAAAAAAACACTTTTTATCTGTTGCATGGAGTTTTTCTACTGTTTCTTACTATTTTGGGTGCGCTGATTTCGAATATATCCTCAGATTTTTTCTAGCAGCTCTAGTTTGTGAGATATAGGTACCGTGTCATTTTTTCAGCTTTTCCTCTACTTTTTCCATATTTTTGTTTTTAATTTCTAAACCAAAAAGCCGATAGATATGATTTTCACCTTATCGCATTAACAACACCGCACGGCTTCTTTTCCGATGCAACTTATTTTTATAAGTTTTAAAATGCTGCGGTAATTGGACCTCAAAGTCGGAAAATATAGAATTTTAGGGCGTTTTTTCTGATGGCGAAAATTGTACGGATGTTTCATAAATCAAGTAAACCAAGTTATTTGGCGGAACACACATTCGCATCGAAATAATAGCAAAAATGTACCATAGTCATTTTCATCAAAATGTGTGAAATTTCCTTAAAAAAATTGGAGCCTCAAAATATGCAAAGTTTTTAATTTTTTTTTTTTTTGAGCAATTCAAAATCTTTTTATTTTTTGCTTGTGTTTCAGACTAGAAATGTAACATATAAAAGAGCATATTTTCGAAATAATAGCAAAAATGTACCATAATGCAATGCAAACTGTCTCTCTGTTTACGAAACAATCAACAATCAAATTTAAACCTTAACGTTTTTTTGAGATATATGCCCATTACTTTAATGCGAATAGGGTTGGCTTAAAAAAACATGTCCTTTTTCTCTTTTACATAAACACGTCAATCGAATGGTGATCTGCGGTTTTGTAACAAACAGCTACTGTTTTTAGCGGTGGGATATTTTTCGAGCTTAAATTCGTTTCAGAATTTACTCAATGCTAGTGCTTATGTTTTTGGACACAGAATTGCAGCGATCGTAGGCATTTTTTTGTATTGTCTGGCATGGATTTGTTGCAAAAGGAAGCGTAGGAAAGAGTCCAAACCGTCGCCAAACATCGATGGAAATCATGGTTTTGACATTTTAAAAACTGATCACTTATTAGAAAGCGATTATATCGATTCATATTGGAAAACTTCAAGTCCAAAAAATGTGCATGTACGTATTAATATTATTAACATTTTTCTTACGAAGCATTACATTATAATCTTTGGCCAAATTATAGCCAAGTCTCCAAGCATTCCAACGTACGAATAACTTTTGCAGAGGTCGAGACTAACGAGGCTGGAATGCGTGAGGCTGCGGACACGCTGAAACTTCGTTCGTCGACTTCTTCAACCGGAACTACCCATATATATTTGTGCGAGATGTACACAAATACACAAATTTGACTAGCGTAGGTTCACATGCATAAATATATACATACAATACATTCCTGCCTAAGTACAAGACACACAAACACGGTATCATCCATGTTAAGTGACGTATGTGAAAATTTCATTTGCCTAGCTTCTGGTTTAATCCTTGTTGTTCGTATTGTTTCGCTGCTGCTGTTGGTGTTGATATTGTTGATGCTGCCGAAGGGTGCTTCAGTAATTACACATGTAAATCATACTTTCAATCCAGTTAGTTGAAAGAGGTGGAGCTGGAGATGGGTCCGGGGGTAATTGCTGGTGTTACACGCGCTTACACATTCCATAAATAAAAATTAATATAAATAAACCACTGCCCGACGACGGCAGACTTGTCTGTAAACCAAGAGAACGCGGCAGCGTGGCTTCCAAAATACAACTGCACTCTCTCTTCACCTCCGATTCGCTCACTAATTGCTAAAACCCATTCACGTGCACGCACTCACTCGCCCATTCACCAATGCGTCCAGTTGGTTCCTCGTGCCCAACTTTCAATTCGGTGGCAGTATCGGCGACCTTCGGCCAGCGAATCGCTTCTGTTTCTTACCTACTCAAAGCGCTGGTCCATTCGACTTGGCGATAGTGTTGGCAGAAAATGTCGAACGGAAAAGTCAACCGTCAACAGTTCAGACAAATTTATCTCTTTTAATATGTGCCAACAACGTTAAATCAATGCCACTGTGGCGCCACGAGCCGGAGTGCCTTAGCGCCCGGTTCCTGTCACTCTTCTCCGAAAACGCGACAATACAATAAGTATCAGAGTGAACCGAGAGACGTTGCTTGAACGGACTCTTCGGGGAGAGGGGTGTTAGGCACGAGATTACAGTAGTAAACACGGGGAAAATATGCCGCAATTTTAAGCACTGCATACAATTTTCGTACACAAATCTAGCAGGAAGGAGAAGAGGAGAGATGTCTCTGTAACATCCATCTAACTGCATATAAATGTGCCGAGATTTGTATTTCTATCCATATCTGACCGACGCATAATCATTGTCGAATAACGGCGGAGTGCCTTATAGTCTTATAACAGTAACAGTGTCTTTTGAAAAGCCCACTAGCTCGCGAAACTTGGGTCGGAAATGAATGTACATAATTTCGGCTGATGATTCTATAAAACGTATAATTGGTAATATAGAACGAAATATTGATTATTTATGCATGCAGCTGACTAATCGCACTAACCCCAGGTAAATTTGGGAGGAAATTATTAATGATAGTGATGGAGCAACAGTAATCCGTCTCATTAAGAATATTCTCTCTACGCATACGGATTGTTATTCCTGGGCACTTTTTAGTGTTGCCGAGTAGACTTGGAGCAATGCAGACAGGCGAGACGAACGATCGAACGATCTTTTTAGAAGTTGCAGGGATTTAAAGTTCGAAGAAAATAGTTTTCTCTTTTATGTTAGAGTCCATAACTTTCTAAAAAGCCTTTCGATGTACTCGAAAGTTATTTCTTTGATTCTTTATCATATTTATGTATATCTAAATGATCCCATTGCCGTCTTGAAACTTGTAAATATTTTGAAGTGGGAAACTAAGTAACCTTCGAACCTATCGGTAAAGTTATGTATAATGGTTTAGCTATCTCCTGAGCCAACCTTATCTTTGGAGGCGGCACTCCTCCTTCTCTAGCGGTGGCCTAATTTAGCGCTTACTTGCTCTGAGATTTATTCCCTATGGAATAACTAGCTAGGGAAGGCTATTCTTTCTTATCCAATGCTTTAGTAGAACATACGGCTAATGTGTGACTTATCGTTTTAGAGTTAAAATAAGTAAAAATATCATACATATGTATGTAAGTATCGACACATGCACATGCACAAAAAAAGAATAATCAACTCTATATTAGCTTCTTACTTTTTTTAAGCTCAGGCATTCGCAATGGCTTTAGGCCCACTCTACATACCAGAACATAAAGTTACTTGTTTTGTTGTTCAATACATTTGTTCTCCACATAGACCGAAAATCTTGAAGCGAAGTGAATGGAGAATATCTTATCATATCATATGAAATAAAATCAAATCAAATCATCATATAAAAACAAATGCACAAACCAGGAGAACGAAGATCACAATGTCATTGCAAGATCAAGCCACCAATCAAACAAACTGAGCACACCGATTTCGCACACCCACACTCGAGCGCAATAAATAAGTTGAATTTGAAAATGATTTGCATTGAATTGTGCTTATGCCAATTTGGCATATTAATATTCGAGTATTTATTGCGCTCGCCCTCATCCATCAATCCTTTTAAGAGGATGCCCAAGAGAGCAGCCATCCAGGCACGATTAGACCGCTCAGACGGTAGCGAGAGCGCGAGCGGCCAGTCATTGCGCAGGTCAGGCAGCACCCTCCGTGGCCTAGCATTTGCAGCTTCGAGGGTGCGAATGGGCTGTGTGCTACTGGCCCAGTGCCCGTTGCTCGGCCGCCCGTCTGCTGACTCCGAATTCTGAGCGACTCAGTCCGAAGCTTGTCGCCGCCAGGACATGCTGCGTGCGTAAGCAGAAATGTGTGGCTGTGTGTGTGCGGGCGCTGGAGCATTCACTTTCACACTTTAAATCTTGGCTGGTTATCACTGCGGAATCTTAGTCATCTTGCAGCGACGGAACTGTGCGGCACGTTGTGGTAGCAAATAGAAAATCGAAGGACGAAAGGGTCCGTGAGCAGTCAGTGTGTGCGCGCTTGTGAAGGGAAGTGGAAAAAAGAAGCGAACGCGTTTTATAGCACACAACTGAACAATCGACAATTGGATAGCCGAAATGGTGCCGTGAATAGCTTGCAAACTGGCAACAGCGTAAAATCCCTCCTTATCGGAGTATGCGTGTGCGTTCGGTGGCCGATAAAAGTGTGAGTGGTGACAAATTACATTTCCATTCAATGCCAAGTGACAGCTGCTGCAAAGGCGTAAGAGACCGTTTCGCGGCGCTTGGGTTTTTTGTCGATTAAAACGGTTAAGCATTGTTCCCCGTGGTTCTATTATTAGTTGCCGCCCAATGTGTGAAATACACTTTCAACAAATCCTTTCGGAGCACAAAAGGCGCGCTTCAAACATAAATAATATACTTTTGGGATAAGTTGGCAATTAATGTGAACGATCCTGATATACCTGATTGCGGATTACTAAACACAATGGCACCCGTTTTACAAGGTTTTCAAAATTTTTTTGAAACTGCGTTAGTATTAATTGAACTACAGATTAGTTAGCTCAATCGGAACCCTAACGCGACATATTTTCCAAACTTAATGTCTTTGCATCAATCCTTATTGCAATATTTACCGTAGATAACATATCCCGATACTTTTTATGGGCATGCGGTAGTTGATTCCTTTCAAAATTTGATAAAAAACAAGGTGCACATAGTTATCAATAATTTCAGAAGTAAAGAATTTGTGAAAAATCAGCGACGATTTTACTGATTACTACGACTGATAAAAAGTGGTAGGGCAAGGCCCATTTTTTCTTTAACTTTATTGCTTGTTGCCCACATTTAATGTTACTCTTTTCAATAATTTATTAGGTGTTTAATGAGATCTGTTTAGAAAAACTGTTTGCGTTTTTGTGCACTGTTTTTAATACTTGTTTAATATCGATGTGTAACTTCCCTAACTTCTGAGATTCGAAATGCTCACATGTAATTCTTGATGGGTTGATTCTAGAACATAACCCAAAGGAGGAGATTCGAACCAAAAATTTGTTTATAAGTAACCATAGAAACAAATCTCTTTCTATAAATAAAGAATTTACTAAACAATAATGAATCATTATACTAAAAAAGTAATATGTAGACAATAGGAAATAGATTATAACTACACAAATAGAAACGATATATTGACTATATAATTTTGCACGCCACAGAAAGGCTTAAGTCTTCCGATTAATTCGTTCACGTAATCAACATACTTCATGTATTTTAAATCTTGATTTGAGTACAGATGATTTTTGATACTTTTAAAATTTGACCTTTTGGAATCGGATTTCAGCAGCGATAATAGTTACTGTTCAAAAAGTTTTTGTCTAGAAATATAATTCCACAGTGTTTTAAAAAAGCCGATCGAATTCGTCCATTTTATTGTTTTCTAAACTCCCAAGTATAGTGTTTTTATTTGTACAAACAACATTGCTCCACTGGTACTAGAAACTGCTCCCAAATTCTAAATATGTCAATTATTTGTAGGATCACTAGGAGGATTAAACCAGACATAAGTATCTACGTAAACTAATGGCTTTTCATCAACTAACCACTTAGGACGAATAATCGCAGCAATACAAGCCAAATTAACACTTTTCAAAAGGGCAAACATTGATGAGTTGGCAAAGCCTTTGTGAAATTGTGCCCATTTAAAACAATCTAGCTATGTACTTAGATGAAGTAAAATAAAATGCTCCCATTAACAGAGGGTACACCATTCTACACACGAACTATTCACACATTCAGCAATAGCTAAGCATGTGGGTTGACCTATCGTTGAAATTGTAAAGGACCCCATCGGGTTAAACAATTTCTGGAATCAGACACGAAAGTATCCAGTAAAATCCAAATGTTAAACCAAGAGATCTCCGAATCCTTATTGGAAATCACACTGGGCATTGGTCGCTTTGATAGTAACGTAAAAAATATGGCAATATCCTCTACGGATGAATACAGCAACAAGAAACGTCACTTCATGTTCTTTGTGAATATCCTGCATTCAGCAGAAAAATATTATTCCTATAAACCATAGTGGAACATTACACACATAGAAACGTGGAAAACTTGTGGCATTGCGAAACTTCAAGAGTGATGCCCCCTCTAGTGAAGCATGTTGTCGAGAAAAGCAACTAACACTGCAGTTACTACTCATTGTATACGCTGCGATTGTTGTCTCGACAGCTATAGGAGCTCTTTTCATATTTTCACAGAACTCTATCATTTTGTTCAGTACATAAAATAAATAAAAGTTCACCTTTCTTCATGTGCTGCGAAGCCGTCGAATATGATTCGGACCGTCTGTTGTGCCTTTTATTTGTTAAATTAGTATTTGGCAGTCCCTAATTAAGTTGTTACGGTGACGCTTAACCACAGGAATTACAAAAATAGATAGGCACATTGGCACCATAGAGAAACACGCGAAAAAACTAGTCAACTTTTAAAAATGCTTCGAAAAGCTCGAATCCTTTTCTGTTGTTTTTACTTTTATCGCCGCAGGCCAGTGAGCTGTCAATTGCTTAACCAAAACGAAAAAAAAACTAAACACAAATTGAGATGAAATGCAATTCCCAGCAAATTTTTACTGTGTTCCTCAAATGGAGGCAAGTGGATAAGGGAAAAGTTTGAACAAGACGTTCATTTTGCCCATTGTTGTTTTATGCCGCTGCTGTGTTATCATTTACAACGACAGAAAATACGAATACCGACAACATTGTGGCTAGTGCGACGGGAATGCCAATAGGACAAAAAAAATTGAAAAGAATTGTGGAAAGCGGGCATCTGCAACCGACGAGTGTCTGATTTTTTGTAAGGATTTGTTGCGCAGTGGATGTACAATTGAAACGTGTTTCTTCTACTGGAACTCTCATCAACTTTTCTTAATAATAATGATAACGTTTACATGCAATCACGCCAAGTTGCGGTGTATTGTATGGTTGTCGCTAATTTTTTTCAGTAGTAAAAATATGTCTTTCTTCCCAAACGAATACAAAAACTTAGTGCGGGTAATTAAGTTCAATTAATATGAATTAATTTAAAAAAATCCTTTGCGCTTGAAATAATCTATTACACCATTTTTTGATCTTGGAGCCGGAACTCCATCAAATCATATTGAGAGTACTAGACTGTACTTAATCATGATTAGGAATGAGTAGAACGCTAAGAAAGTGAATTAACGCGGAGGGTTGCCCGACTCACATGCTTTATGCATTCCTATGACGTCTGAAGTTCTCTCAGCTTTCTGTAGTGCAGTACAGAGACAATACATACATAAATTGCCTCTGGTAAAAAAAGACAACCATTGCCACAAATAAAGACATCGCAGAAGGGGATATCCAGAAACGTGCTGTCGTGTGTTGAGTGCCCACAGTCCAGCGACATTGGCGAGCAGTCTGCACATGTCCAGCACGCTTGCCAGCCCGGAAGATGCTCACGGATGTTTTCCTTCTAAGTATCAGATATTCACTATTATCAAAGCAACGCTGGCGGATTTGATTCAAAGTGAGTAAAAAATATTGTTGTGTTCGTTTTACTGAGCTCAGTTCAAAAACAAGATTCAAATATTGCAATAAATCCTTTTGAGCTTCAATTGCGCGGGACCATGGTGTGTTAGAAGTATATTAGATCGCACGATCCCGGCTCTCTCTCACGTGTAACGTGGTCTATTTGAAAACTGGGTACCTTAAGTCGAAGTTTTGTATGACGCTATATGACAGTTTAGTTGCCATAATTAAGAGTAGGTACTTTAAATTAATCCAAAATGTACATCTTTAATATTGCTGTAGTGGGTGTAGTTATATCTTCTAAAGACGTAGCAATGACGGTAATGCATTCAGAACCGACGGCGCGGTAAATCCAAAGTTATAAATGAAGCGTAGAATTTCATACGTTAAAAAATATATGGAGGCACATAAAATATGCACACAAAAATAAAAAATATGCTGTAAACACGGAAACTATGCAAAATAGGCAGTAAACAATTTAATAGAAATAAAAAATAGTTATTTAAAGCAGAACAGGGTGACGCAAAAACATTGTTCGACTTGAAACTGTTTAACTATAAAAATTAACTTAATTTAACTATGAAAAATTTGCAGTAGGAACATATTTTTGTCTTCGTTATAAGTCTTTAAAATTTGCAGGGTAAACTTTAAAACTGCTAAAATACGCAAAGATTTTATGTATTCATTTCGTTCTAGGCTCGTCCAATAAAAAGCTGTTTTAAATTTTGCATACCCTAGTAATAAGCCAATCCTTCATAGGTATAATATTAATTTTCTATTCATTATTTTTGTGCATGTTTATTTCATAATTAATAACTTTAAACTTGTTGATTATGCCAGTTATCGAGGTCCAAACACTTGGATTTCCCTAATGATTACCCCAAAACTTCGTATAGTTTTTAGACTAAGTTTTCTTTCGCCATTAATATATTTTTTGTCTTTTTACTGTTTTTGTCGATAACTTAGCAATTATAAAATAAAACACCAATAATCAACACTGCTCAAATTTCAGTGATTCATCTGAAACAGTGATGGGCACTAACACAGCCAAGTATTTTTTCAATGTATTTGTAGAAAGCACTGAACAAAATTTGGGTCTCAATTAATTATTTTTGATATATTAACTTGAAAAAAATTATCTTTAAAACATTTTATGTGTAGCAAGACTTAAAAATGTTTGTGTGAACGAGTTAACAGTGGTTAGATTTCATACGTTTTATAAAAAAAAGACGCCAAAGAAACACTCAGTGTTCAGTATACGTGCGTCGGCGTCGCTGCTACTCGCGAGTAGCAGAATGGTCATCAATGATCTAAAATGTCTGAGTCCCCTTTGGTTGCAAACCGTCCGCAAGTCAAAAATAAAAATGATAAACAAAATATATAAAAATACTTGTCTAATTATTTCCCATTTGAAATCAAAAGGCCCATTAAATCATGTTTCCATACAAAATTTTAACCCATTCTTAACTCCGTCAGATTTTGATTTTCAAAAAAGTGAAAAACACGTGTCGAATTAGTTTTCATTTGGAGCATTTTCACCAAGTTTAAAGTCCTTAGGCCCATTAAAATCTTCACATCACATCACATTACCCAACTTTTACTACATATATCACGTTACCCAAAATTTACTTTTTAAATTTGTAAAAAAGAGCTTACCTCGCGAACTAAAATCGCGATCACTTTTCATGTACCTTGGACTTAATACTAATTTCTTTTTTGTAGCTTCTCGACTTTCAAACTTTCTAAGCAAAAAATTACTCCAACACCACTCCAGCACTTCATTGCATTGCCCGTAAACGATTTAAATAAATACATCCAAAATCATTTGGCACAAGTTTTTTAACAATGTTTAATGTTTTAAACAGGGTAAATTTGAAAGAGGACTAGGCCACTATATCACATTACCCGAACTTACATTAATTGGAACACCATAACGTCCTTGTGGCGTGACAAATATGATTCCGGGTCGACAGGTGACAGTCCCTTACTTCCTGTTGCCATATTAATAATAACAATTAAATATACGTGCTAAATGGTGCATGGTGGTCGCGGTAGCACAACTCAATCACATATTCACACGTACGCATATATTTGCAGGTGCAAACGTGCACGTGCGGTCATACACAAACACAGCTGAGCGTTCGCTCCAAGGGCGCTGAAGTGGTGGATGCGGTATTGAATGCGAGGAGGTGTTGCCACTTGAGCTTCTCAGAAAATGTAAAATATGCGTGGCATCGGTCCCCTCAAACGAGTGTGCAGAATAGCCACAGCCATCCGCTTTTTAATTTGAATTGTTTGCTGTTTCCGGCATTTCGTGAAAGTATTTTTGTACTTCCGCGCAAATTTTGGCGTCGCGTCAAGCTTGTGGAATGCTGCACGATTCGTCTTCTTTTTTTGAGAATGTATTAGAAGTTAAAGTATTTGCTGTTGTGAAATTAAATTTAACTGACGAGGGGGAATGCAGAATGCAGTTTAAATGGCTGTTCCCTCGATATATAGTCAGACCTCAACAATCCAGTAATCCCATTGCAGCCATTCCCTTAAAGTTGTTAACATGTGTGTTTAATATGCATCTATTGCATTCCATTTTGCTTGGACTATTTTATGTGGACTAAGTAGAATGCGAATACGATTTAAACTCAAACTTGCTGTGTCGCATTTAGTATATTTCTAATTTTCTCTCCAATGTACTTGTGACCAATGTGGATGACAGTTGCTGCACTTCCGTTCCCTGATGCTGCAGTAAGCATTTTCCCAGCGATCCCTGGAACCGGACGCATTCGCCAGCGCAATGCAACAACTGTTCACTTGGCGGTGCACCTTTCATTGATAGCCACTACAGTCGAGTCCGCTTAATTGCAAGTCGATCTTTCCGGGCTTTATTTCAGTTAACCGGTGTATTCAGTTAAGCGAACTCCGGTTAAATGAAATTTCTTTCAATTAAGCGTACTTCGGATGAGTGAAAAGAAATTTTCTAATATCATTGCAATTTCAAAAGCTTACCGCGCCAACTAACGAAATCAGCTGATCTACTTATCAGGAATGTAATAATACAGCCAAATGATACCAGGCCAGTATTTTTATATTATGAAATGTGGAACAAAATGTTTTCACTAAAGCGGAGTGGAAAAAGTGTACATTTATGTCTTGGACCCAAAATATTCTTTCACTTAACAGAATTTTTCAGTTTGCAAAGTTTCAGTTGAACGAACTAATTTTCAGGAAAAATACCAAATAAAAATGGGACCTGGACGAATTTTTCAGTTAAACGGTTTTGACTGTAAATGCGTTCAAATTATTTTGATATTCGAGCTGTTTTATGAATTGTTAACAAAAAACTACCAACTCCTGGGTTGAGTTGCGAATTATTCTCCATCGTCCAACAGATTCCCATGAAATGGTTACATTATTGGTTAATATTGAAATTAAATATCTTTTTGTGTAATTCAAGAGGAAATCTTTTCAGTGGCGATAAAATATATTAACTTTGGCTCAGACGTCCTTTAGATATAGCTACCCCAACCTTATCTGTGTAAATTTTGATAATTAAAATTTATAATACGAAAGTCGCATAAAGCAACATGAAATAAGATTCTGGTGCAATTTATGCCGCGCCAACGCGACGCGGCAAACTGAATGTCTGCACATCATGCAAACTCCAGAAAACAAGAGCATGCAGACAGTATGAATAATTTATTGCGTGCCATATAAAGCTTGGAATCGAAAATCTAAGTTAAATAAACTTAAATTGAAAAAGAAATGCCCAGACCCTTTGCAGCGTAAGCAAAGTACGGAAGTGGTGAAAAAGAGACGGGACAAGAGCCAGGGGCGGATCCAGAAAAATATTTCGGGGGGGGAGGTGGCGGTTTAGTAAGTAATTTTTTAATATTCATAAATGTTTATGTGTATGTATTTATTATAAAGATATTAAAAAGATATTAGAAAGATATTAGAAAAGATATATACATGTATTTTGCTTATAACGCGAAAGACAGTTTACGCTTACGCTTTTTTGCAAGCTCGTCTAAAATGTTGGTAGGATCAACTTCTATGTCTCGATGCACATTAACCCTTTTAGTCACAATGTCCAATATATTGGGCTACAGCCCATACAATTCATACAGAACGGGTTTATTTTCATGTCGAAAAGGGTTAAGGGCCAATTTTTCAGTGCGAGTGTAATCCCAGTTCAAACGTAGTTTGCTTGAACTTCGTTTACATTTAAACTTAGTTTAAACGACAAAGCAGTTTTTCAGTAGTAGTTTAACTGGATCAAATTTTAGTCGTTTGAGTGTGGCAATACTGGCAATATTTTTATCTAGATAATAATTTTTCTTTGTTTTGATTGTCATTCGTAAATAAATTCTTTGCGCTCAAAAAATGTACTTTATCAAAAAATTCAAAATAAGCAAACGTAGCGCAAATTTTCCGTCTCGGGAAAATGAAAGGCTTCTTGTACTTGTAAGGGAGAAGTACACAAGTGTAGGATGCTTTATATGAGGACCGATGAGCTGTAAAATATTATAAGCAAATGCTTTGCTCATGCGCAAGCGACCGTAAAAGTCCCTGTCGCCCAAATAAATGGAAATGGTCCGGCCGCATTCTCACGATTTCTAATCTTCTCATCACCGTATTATTTAACACATCAAACATTTCTGCATCGCTATCATCTTCCTCGTCACGAATTTGCCCACTCATTGCTATTTTTGGTCGAATTACATATATTTATTTTATATCGAAAATTGTAATTGCGCTTTTCAAATTTCCAAAATAAATGAACTGTCAGACTGTCAACTGGCAGTTTACAGTTTAAACTTAGTTTAACCGTTCAGGGCGTTTAAACTTCAGTCAAATATGCAGGCGCGGATCCAGAAAAATATTTCGGGGGGGGGGGGTTTAAAAAGTAATTCCTTAAAATTTATAAAATGTCTTTTAATTTGTATGTAGTTTTATAGTCGATCCACATATTTCGGGGGGGTTTCAACCCCCAAACCCCCCCTGGATCCGCCACTGCAAATATGACTGAAAAATTCGATTTTGCGTTTAAACTAAGTTTTAACTAGAAACTGAGTTAAACTCGCACTGAAAAATTGGCCCTAAGAAGTGCCAAACCAAGTAATCTGTCTTGCCCAATGCTGCTCCGTAAATATGTTTTCAATCGACGTAGTGTTGAAAATGGCCGTTCGCTTGTCGCAACAGACACTGGCAGTGTTGCACCAATCTTCAAAAAATGGAAAATTAATGGATAGAGCTTTTCATCGCACTGCAGTGCACTGGTTTAAAGCGTCAATAAAATTTTCAGGCAAATTAATTTTTGATACATTGGCCCAGTAGCGGCTTAAGAGGGGGGGCGGAGGGGCGGACCGCCCCGGGCCCCGGGCTGCGGGGGGCCCCCGAGAGAAGCTTGTAACTATATAAAAATTTCAAGTTGTTCAAAACTGAAACTTGTAAAAAACTATTTGCGCTCCACAATGGTTGTTGAAAGATTGTTTGTCACTTTTATCAATTGAAAGAGACACAGTATCGACAATTGACTTTGAAATGGCAATAACAAATTCAGTTCAATAAAAGCAAGAACAATAACAATTGTTTGCAAATTTTCAAAAAATGTTTCCTCGAAGATTGCAATTTTTAACTTAAAATTTTGTGCAAAATATGCAAATACAAAATTCTAAGTTAAAAATTAAATATCGCAATCTTAGAGTTTGCTTGTAAACTAGTGGACTCAAAACTTTAAACGCGTTTTTCTCGAAACGACTTTTTTTTAACTGGCGGCATCAATAACTCGAACAATTATGAACCGATTTCTAATTTTTTTTTGTTTTGTTCGTCTTAGTAGTGGTTAAGGTTAAGCGTAGCCGATTTGGAAAATTTTGTTTTTTACTATTTTTTAAACTGTCTCAAAACCAAAAAAACAAGGTCGAAAACATGGAAATATTTTCAATCGGTCGCCATTTTGTGAAAAATCAAAATTAAAAAAAACGGCTACGTACAAAGATAGCTACATTCATACAGATTACAATAAAATTTTATTTTTTTTTTCCTGAGTACGGGTTTTTGAGAAATCGATGCCGCCATGGAGGGGGAATTTTTTTTCAAGCGCTACGGGATCATCTCTATTGTTTAAACTATTTAATATTTTTTAATAAAAATTTGTGGAAATATTATTAGATGTCTGCTTAATAAAATAAAAAAAAACCGATCCAAAAATTCCTATATTTACTCGGTCAAAAAAAATGTTTAAAATCACTAATTTTTTGACCCGTCACAGTGGCTTTCCCCCTTAAGCCTGAACGTGACTATTGAAAAAACAAATTAGTTTCGGTAAAAAAGGAGTTTTGTTAATATTCTTTTAAATATTTAAAGATGAAAAGACCTTTTTTGCTAATGTGGGAACGTACATACGATGCATAATGATTGAAAATGTTGACAAATTATAGGCTATGGGGGGGTTCTGACACCCTAAACCCCCCCTTGGCTACGCCCCTGAGTAAGATTATCCTTTTATCCATTTTTCATTTTTTTCTCTGGGATTCTATTGCTTTCTATAAAATTTCAAGCACATATATGTACGTTTAAAATAATTTGTCTCGTCGTTTAAAAATAAAAGTCCGTTTACTGTTCACTGGAATACAAATTTTAAAAAAAAAAGCAAAAAGCATAAACGGAAATTCCCCTTATTAGTTTTGTACGCAAACTTATGCTGCACCGTTTTGTGGGGCCCCCTCAGCCGTCGCCGCCCCGGGCCCCCGAGCACCTTAAGCCGCCACTGCATTGGCCCAATATCTGAAAGAATTCTTTAATTGTTTAACAATTATTACAAAGATTATTACAAAAAAGTACCGGCGCCACATAATCAGCTCTGGCACGAAGTCATCAACAGACGTTGAAAAATCGTCTGGCCAATATTTTTCGAACAATTGAGCCGTTTCTGGATATCATTGCTTTGCAAAACAAATGCCTTGCTGGGTAAAATATTCTGCATTTTGGACAGTAAATTTCTATGCTTTATAAACCTTAAATTTATTTGATCTGAATAATGATCTAGAAATGGGATATATATGGAGCAACGATAGTCCTCTGGCTCTCCGACATAATTGTGTCGATTAATTTGACGTCCAACTCGTCGAGGTACTTCTATCATAAATCCAACATTATTTGCCTTTTCTTTAGCTTGTTCAAAGATATTCAGAAACTCATTTTGAGCGTTTCCACGCAACTCTTGTAACTCTTCATAAACTGATTTTGCAAAGTCTAAACATCGGCTGAGATCACAATTCTATTCCTGCAATTGTGCGCTGACATTTTTTGTCATAGCAAAAATATTTATGAAAAAATTAATTATGAAATCGTCGAGCGAAGTCGCCGGGTACAGACGTAGATATATAAATGTGTCGAAAAACCATTCAAAAAACAAAAATGCCTTTTAATTTGTATGCAGTTTTAAAGTCGGCCCTAATATTTCGGGGGGGGGGGCGGTTTGAACCCCCAAAACCCCCTCTGAATCCGCCACTGAGAAGATCAATAATTGAGAAGGCAAACACAGCCGATACTAGCTTTATCGCCATCAAATATTCCACTCTCCTCATGCCAAGTGCATATCGGCATGTGACCCTCAAAGTGCTTTAGTGGCGACAATGCTTTTGTCAGAACAAAAGTAGTGAAGGCGAAGGTTATCCAATGGTTTAATGAGACTTCCTCATTTTGTCGTTTTATAAGCAAGAACTCAAATTACCAAAAGATAAAGGACACATTTAAAGGCGGACAGAAATGTGATGGTGTCCGCAGTCCAGTTAGGTCTCCAGATTTGGCACACTGTTCACTGTCTCCCAATTTTGGGGAAGAATTCGTCGGACATGCGACACGCGTCACGAGCCAAAAATTCACTATTTAACACTTATCCAACCATTGTTGCATCGAAGCGTCGCGGAGCTTAGCATCCGCATGGATTCTCATCGTTGCCTCAAGTTCTACTTATCAATCGAGTTGTGTGTCCCCATTAAAAAGATGGCAGCATTGTGCTTAGGCGCCGGAGTAGTCATTAAATGGTTTGGCGACATGTCCCCCGGACTATCAACCAATATTAAATCGCGCAACAAAACCATAATAACAACAACAATTAGACTTGACAACAGTGGCCGCTCCTTACTCCCGCACACTCGCCCACGACATATCCTAACGCACACAAAGCCATAAAA
Organism: Melieria crassipennis; assembly: GCA_963668005.1. Classification (NCBI taxonomy): domain Eukaryota; kingdom Metazoa; phylum Arthropoda; class Insecta; order Diptera; family Ulidiidae; genus Melieria; species Melieria crassipennis. The sequence continues at coordinate 83,294,374 of OY764963.1, read as the reverse complement.
GCAAATGGGAAAAGTTATGGGACGAACTTTGTTGGTACTCTGACGAGTATGCGCTCCAAGTTGCTGCGTGACACTCGAGCGCACTCATAAATGCAGAACGTCGTCGTACGCGTTTGGGCACAAACAGAGAGAAAATCTACTCTTCAAAATATAAATTGAAGTCTAATGTCCCGAACACATAGACGACGGCAGCGACACGACTCACAGTGTCGCGAGTCCATAGTACCGAGGGACAAAAATAGAAGGAATAGTCGTACGACAAAAAAATTGTGTACATATGATTTTGTTATAAAGAGAAGTTAATACGCCAAAAATTCAATCGCCCCAGAGACACGCCCACCTCCCATACAAACCAAATACCAAGTTAACAGTATCTCGGAAACTATAAAAGATATATTGATGAAATTTGGTACAGCATCTCATATTATCAATAGAAAGGTATATACGCAAAATAGTTTCGATCAACCTACAAATACGCTTGTCATAAAAAAAGGAAATATTGAAAATACTACCAATATCTGTGCATACTTATGCGCACCTAAGTAATATCAAACCCAAATAAAAAATAATAACAGCTCCTATTAAACTCAGTAGAGCATATATTTCAATTAAAAATTACAGTTTGTTAATTTGTAGTGCTAGGATAATCGGTTTTCGATCATGAATTATTGGAAATTAAACCCTCTACATCTATTTTTGACAAAATTTAAAAACTCCTTTCTTCAACTTCCTCAGAAATTATAAATATATTGCAGTATATCAGAGTTTCGGTTTTCATGTTTAACTTTAATTTTCCTATTAACTGCTATAATTGGTTCTGAAGAACTTTATTTTCGAAAGTTGCCTTGATTCGATGGCAAGCCACCCAGTATTACCGAAGCCTTCCATCGAATTTTTCTAAATCAAGTGGTGTTTGCATATTATTACAAACAAAAAATTATAGCTCAAGCGAAGCGCAGCAGTGATCGCTATGTTTTCCTGCCAACCATTCTGCAAAAAGGACCCTAGTTTTGACTGCATACGGCACTGAAAATGCTAAATTTCTTAAAAACGTGCAAGTTTGTGCAGCTAAAGTCAATGGTTTCTATTAATACATACTTTCTGCTATATCACACTGTAAAATCTCGAAGTAGTAAGAGTCGTTTTTTTTTTAAGTTTATCTAAAGTTTAATGACATTGCACTTTTATTCCTACGAGTTGACGTTTCTTCAAATAGCGGTACAAGGAATATGGAAAGCAAAACAAAAGAGGGAAAGCTTTTACAGAGTTGCAAAAATAGTATATTTATAGAATATATTTACAGTAGGTCAAAGCCAAACTCGTACACCTTAAGAAAATTACTTCTTTGCCTGCAATTTTTTCTTCGAAATAAGTTATGGAAAGTTTGAAATATGTTTTAGATAGTACATTTTATTAGCTTTCAGGAACAAAAAACATTACATTACGGTTCAATGGGAAATTTTTCAATAAGAGTCCTCAAACTTACATTCAACAAATTGCAATAATTTCTACCCAAGCCACCAACCTTCAAAAAGTGCACGTTTGGTGGCCTGCCATCGGTATATAAATTGATATTTTTAAAATTCGTTTTCACATTTTAGTAAATTGAGGTATTTACTTCAGTACTACAAACTTATTTTCCTACATTTACGACATTAATTTTTTGATTTTTGTCCCTACTCGCGACACTGTGCGACTGTCTGTCAAAATATAGAATCAGAATGTTCTTATGGAAACGAACACAGTTGTCACTGTCGCCAAACATAGAACTATTATATTTTCATTACTATTTATTTTCATAGAACTATTCTATTTTCATTACTATTTATTTTTAATGGAAATTTCCTTACGTTTTCCGTGTGCATTGAACAACAATTAACAATTTGTTAGTATCACAGTTAAAATTTACTAAATTTTCTAAAAACGATTACACATTGTCATTAGTTTTAATTTGATTCTACAACGGTAAAATAAAATAGACGGTTGAAGTCGACACCATCTTGAAGTTGTATGGCCGTCTCGCTGCCGTTTTGAATTTGTTCGGGCCATAAAACAAAAATATCAACTAGAACATTTGGCACACACAAATTTAAAGATTTTGTTTCGGCCAATCTTCTAGTCACTTTTAAGTTCTTGAGATACTATTTACAAGTTATATTTCTGCCGGCAATCTGACCTGAAATACAAAATTGTCTGACCTCCAAAAACATGTTCATATTTTAAGTAGGCCTTCTCAACCAAACTTTTAGTCATCGCCTTTTCATATGATCAGAAACTCAACATAAAAGTTAAATCAGATTTTTGGTGTCAAAGCAGAAATTTAATGAGCAAATCAGAAAATGTTTCCTTCTTCTTTAGGCAGACACACATTACTCTGGAGGTATGTACTTACCTAATTAAGTTAATATTTCCGGCAAGTTGTTGCCAAAGGTTAAACTTTTCGCACACTCAGGTTATGTGAAAAGATTATGTTAAATTTGTTGTTGTAGAGTTGGGAGCACGTGACTGATTTCCACAGTTTGGAGTTTTAAGCCTTACTATAGAATAAACAGGAGCAGCCACTAAGCTGCGTACGGGTAATGTCTACTAGAAGAAGCGAACATGTTTTTTTATTCGATATACATATGTATGTACATATGGCAGCCGCCGTAGCTCAGCTGGCTGGGGCGTTGGGCCGCGAGTCAAATGCGACGCTTGATCTCAGGTTCATGACTCCGTTGATGCTAACACCGAAAAAAAAGAAAAACAAAAATGTTTCTTTCGGTGGCTGTCCGCTCAGCAGGAAGTGGCTAACCTCTGAGAGTAAAATTGCCTATGAAAAAGCTCCCAACTCGCCGTTCGGAATCGGCATAAAACTGTAGGTCCCTTCCAACCTTGTAAAAATTCGCACGCACAACACGGATGGTTGCGGGTAGCTAGGCCTTAGTCTCGTAGTCGGGCTGTCGTGCCAGTCAATTATTATTATTATTATTATTATTTATACATACATAAAAACAAAGGCTGAAACTACTCACTTATGTACATATGGACAAAGATATAAGCAGACACAACGCATGCTTTTCATAAGCTTCTAGACAATTTGTTTACTTGCCAGGTATTGATTTTCGAAAACTGAAAACCATGCGTTGAATTATTTTAGATTTTGGAAACTTTCTCCTAAAATTAAAAAAGTTATTTTTATATAATTGTGTTTTTGGATGTGTACTTATTTATTGTTACTTATTTAATATTTTTTAGTTAGAAACTCATACAAATGTCACCTTTTGGCTTACTGGTGAAGAATGTTGATGTTATTGAATTCATATGTTTCACCTAAACAGTGCAAAATAGATATTTTGTTTTGTATTCGCAGAATTAAAAAATTTTGTTAATATTTGCCTATCCGAAAAATGTTTTCGTCATCTCGAAAATGCCACAATTGATTTTTGCAATCTGCGTCGGCAGAGCCAGCTACTGTGCGTCGTCAACGTCAAGCCACGCAGGGCTTTGGGCGGAGTGCGATTCACCCACCTTGGCTGGGCTTGCCCGCCAAGCAGCCGTGCAGCTTGTGCGGGCCTTTTGGTGCATTCGCACAAGAATACATGATTTTATTGTGATGCCGCCTGAAAAATAACATGCCATAAATAATCATAAGTGTGTTTGCGTATACTCACACATACAAACGCACTGTACCCCCAAGTGCGCGCGTGTGTGTGTGTGCGGAACACAAATCCTGATCCTTGGCCCCGGGACACTTCCCTGCGGGACAGTGATGCTCACGTGACCCATCATCTGACTATCAGCGCTGATTAAAGTTGTCATCACCTTTCCCATCACGTTCTTAAGGGCTTTGTGAAAAAAGTGATGGAAACTTTTGTGTACATGTGATCTTGCATCACTTTTCAACACACGAACTTCAGTAGCTTGTGAAACATACAGCTGTCTCATTTACTCCTATTAAAATTGAATGCACGCTTTCAGTCAGCACTGATGAAGAAGTTCAGCACCACTGATGTGTAAATGCATCACAGCTGATGTAAATATCCATCAACTGTGCTAATCACCGCTGATGGGAAAGCTCATCACCACTGATGACTAAATTCATCACCGCTGATATAAAATTCCATCAGCGGTGATGTGAAATTAAATAATACAAATTTTTTTTATTTATTTACATTTATTTTAACAATTAACTTAACAAATACAAAAATTAATTATTAATTTGCATACAACAATACCAAAAAGCAATAGAATTAACAAAAATTACCTGATCGGTGCAGTGTTTTCCAGGCTGAGGTATACGCCATAAACCAGGCTGCACACATGATCGGAGTACTGGACTTGCCTCCATCTAACCTGATCATCTGTGTAGACAACCAGGCGGCAATCAAAGTACTGGCCTCTCACACTATAAAGTCGAAGACAGTAATGGAATGTCGTAAGTCTCTGTATGGCATCAGGGACCACAATATCACACTCTGCTGGGTGCCTGGTCACAAAGGCATTCCTGGCAATGAAAGAGCGGATGAACTGGCTCGAAAAAGGATCGGAGCTTACGGATGCGAGCATGGTGGCAGGAATCTACCCGCCACTTCAAGACTTCTATACTGATCTTGACAGGAAGGCAATCCAGCGCACCAATGATCAATGGAGCCTTCGGCCTGACTGCAGGATCTCACGCGCGCTGTGGCCGAAACTGGACCAAAAGAGAACTCTGCAACTCTTACGGTTTAGCAAATCAACACTTCGTACTCTCACGGGAGTCTTAACGGGGCACTGCGCCATCGGCATTTATGCGGAAAGACTCGGTCTGCCCCATCGAGACTACTGTCGCAGCTGCGAAGATGAGGAGGAAATTGAATCCGTGCAGCACCTCCTATGCGAATGCCCTGCGCTTCACAGCAGACGCCACCGGTATCTAGGGGGCAGGGTGCTGGGCGATTTGGGCTTGGTTTGTACCACACCACTGGAGGATTTTGCCAGATTTATTCGACGCTCAGGTTGGTTTCAGCCAGCACCAAATACAGGATGACAAGGGCTAGCTATACTCTCATCGGGCATCACAATGGGCCTTTGGGGCCTTCGAGTGTACTTGCTGAGAACCAGCAAGCCGCCTGTCTTACCTAACCTAACCTAACAAAAATTAGTCAAATAAATAGTAACCCAAAGTTACATGAAACAATAATAATTTATTTTTGAGTTGGGAGCTTTGTTAACGTCAAGGCGCTGAAATTGATTTCATCCGTTTTGAAAACCCTGTAAATATTGTTAAAAAGTTTGTTATGTTAATTAATTTGTTTAATTTTATTTATTTTCTTTATACTTATCTTTAAATCCTTTTAAAAAGCCGATAATTTTTCTGCGTCGAGTTCTTCGTCCACGTCGACCACGTTCACTGAAATTTCACATAATGTCAAAATCGAATCTGACAAGGTGCCACGTGGTGGCGGCTGGCATAGCTGTCTCTTTTCCACACATAGTTACCTATACGTATGAACTGTTTAGTTCTTTCTGTGCTCTCTTTTCTGTCAGCGCTGAGGCATTTATTCCTCGTTGCTGTTGTATAAATGCATCATCGCTGATGCAAAAGCTGATGAAATGAAAGTTTGATTTTTTCTTTCAAATTTTGAAATGTCAATGTACATTAGCCCTTCATCTCGCTCTCTCTTATAAAATAATTCCATAGCCAAACAGTCTCTTTTCCACCGAAGTGGCTCCAGTACAAAAATTTGACCACAATGTGTGAATGTGTTAGTTTTTGCGTTTTATGTGTATGAGTTTCCATCACCCATGTCCCGTAGGGTTGTAGCCTACTCGCCGCTGGCTCAATATCACATTTGCCGCCGACGGCTTACGCTGCTGCCGTTGCACCCTGCTGGTGCCTGCCGCCTCCACGCGACGTATCGTTCTTGAAATGTTATTACGGTGTTGTCATATTTTCGTGCCGTGCACTTTATTGTTTGATAAAGTGCGAATACGTACGCAGCGCCATGAAAAATTACTTATTTATTTTGAAAATATTACACAGTTGCGGCGAACTTAAGCGCATGTAAATCGCACAGTAAGTTCCATGTCTCGGTAGCATACACGTAAACAGTTGTGCGCAAGTAAACTTTGGAAGTATGAGGGGGAATGAGTGGGTAAACTCTGTCTTCCTTATTTCGGAGACTTTTGTTAAATTACAAATAATTTTGAATCGAATACTCTTTTTTCACAATACCTGCATATTTGTAAAACAGTTGTGATTTCACGCCGTTAGGTTTGTTTATGAGGCAGCGTTAAAGATTGGTTCGGTGCCTATAAGCCAGCAACTAATCATGCACAAGTTGGTCGAAAGTTTGCTGAATAATTTGGTTGGCAGGATGGGCTACTTTCAAACCAGCAATAGCAGTGTATGTACATATACATAGCATACATATATGTACATATATATACATACATACCATATATATTTCATAAGTAGGCAAAATGTGTACTCTTTTTCAATCAAGTAATAAAAATTGCAAAACATTGAACGGTGTTTATTTCATTTTGTTTTCAACAATAGACTCTCCACCTCCCCTTTGGCCCTATCTTTTTCTCTTTTGCTGCTAGATAAACAAAATAAGCGAGAGCTTTAAGTGAGCAATCAATTGGGTTTCTTGTTAATTAGTTCGGGGCACAAATTTCATCCAGAAAAGTTCTTTGGGCATCATTTGCACTCCTCGTATGGAGTTCATCAAGTCTTTGCTCGTTTTTGCGGCCGGGAGGATCCTAAACTTCAGCAGTATGTGGTACAAAAGGGTCTTTGCTTCCATTAACGCCAGACGGTTGCCTGATATAATAATATAATAATAAAAACAGCAACAACATAACAAAATTGTTCTTAGTATCAGAGGTAGTAATTACGAACCAATGCAACTTCTGGGCCCCACACCGAACGGCATGTAACTCATTGGCTTTATTTCTTCCTTGCGCTCAGGGGAAAAACGCTCGGGATCGAACTGTTCCGGGCTAGGAAAATAGTTGGGATCGCGATGTATAGCGATGGTGGGTACCATCACCATTTCGCCCTTTTTGATTTCGACCACAAAATTGCCGGCGCTATCAGTCAGCTCGTAGTCAGCCGCGCACATCCGGTCCGTGGCTATTGCGGGTGGCCACTTTCGCAGTGACTCGGACAGCACCATGTCCATGTACGGCATGCCCATGACGGTTTCGTACTGCAGCGGTTTACCGGCACGCTTTTTCTCCGTTTCCACAATCTCCTCGTACAGCCGATCCTGCACGACGGGGTTCTCCAGCAACTCGTGCGCAGTGAAACACAAGCACGTGGCCACCGACTCGAATCCAGCTACGAAGAAGATCAAGCACTGAGCAACCAGGTCGTCGTCGTTATACTCTGCGTGGTAGCCGTCAGTGTCTGATTGCTTTGACTCGTCGAAGTGGCGCTTGGCTTCCATCAAAAGTTGTATCATATCCGGACGGACGATATTGTTTTCCCGGCGAATCTTCATGGCGTCAAACACCAGATGGCGGAAGTAATTGCTTTTCTTCTCATCCAGCATTGAAATGCGGAATGCCTGCCAGAGAATACTTAAAAGATTAATTTATCGGCGAGAGTATTGCAAAGCCGCTGCACTACGATGCAAGTAGGCGGTAACTAACTTTCATTATTTTGGGAATGACCACGATCAACATCATTTTCAGCAAAGTCGAAAACTGGAATTGTGTGAACGACTTGCCGATGGTGTAGAACTCGTTCTTCTTATTCGTAAATGAATTGACCCTGATGCCGAAGGCTGTTGAAGCGATAGCGTCGTTGGTGAATCGCGTGAAATAGTCCTTCATCTCCAGCTCCAGCTCGGCTTTGTCAGAGATTTTCAGCTCGCTCTCCAAGTAAGCCACGCCCTCAATGCAGCATTCGTTGACCAGCTCAAACATAAGTCGCAACTTACTGCCCGTGAACGATGGCGACAACGTCTGGCGCATCTCCTTCCACTTGCGATCTTGTAAAACAATCAGACTCTTGGTCATTATGTCGTGGCTCATGTCGTTGAGAGCCGTTCTATGGTTTGGGAAAATGTCAAAGTCCTTGATGAAAATTTTTTTGATGCACTCCAAGTCTCGCACAATACAGATGGGGTCCCGCATGCTATAGCTCCCATAGACTTTGCTATACGGAACAGAAAAGGGCTTAGTAACATTTAAACGTTCAACGATAAGGCAGAACGTAAATTATGAAACGTAGTTGTTGATGGATATAAATTGTCGATATCGATATCAAGTCTGTAAGCAGCACTTATTTGTTGTTTTTAAAGTGTGACAGATAAGGTGGAAGCCTAACACTGTGATTATAAACAGAATAAGTTTATTACGTTGATATCTCTGAGAAAATTATCTCACCGTTCAAAAAACCTTGTTGGGGTTATCTCCAGGGAACAGGAACTTTTCACAAGATTTCAACTAACCTGTTGTAAAATTTCCGGTATTGGTTGATGGTTGAGAGCATAATTGAGGACTTCCCGAAAATCACTCCCAACTCCATATTGCCGATGCACGGATATGGTTTGTCATGAGGTACACCTCGTTGGCGCAGTACGTCGTATTTTGCCACCGACCACCGGTAGAGCACAAACAACAGCCCCGCTGTCACGGCCAGCCATTCAATATAGCCCATTCTGGCGAGATAGCAAACAACTACGACGCACGACACTGACGCACTGTTTACTGATTAATGATGAACGTTTTGGGAATGTTGAGTAGCTGTCGCCACCACACAGTCCGGAAGCGTATGTGTACTCGTTACAGAGCTTTTGCAAGCATTGTACGAAAAGCACAAACAAGCACAAAATGCTTATATGATATGATTGCCGAAGTTTTACAGTTCTGCTGGAATTTTGCATAAACCACCAAATTGAAGGTACATATGAAAATACAATATATAATCTACGGTTACATTAAATAACTGCTATTGCAAATGAGCTTTCGACCGTGGCGAGCGTAATTGCTTGGGCGGTGTTGTATTTGTTTACATAGACGAAATATGGGTTTTATTGGAATTTGTGACAGCATTTAGAACTGTTTGAATAAACTGTATCGTGCTACATAAAACTGGTTCATAATTCAACCTGAAAGAAGATCTAGAAGTCTCAAAGTATTTCAAATTTTTAACTGCTGCAAAAAAATGTCCCTCTATAGACCTATTTTTTTTCTTCAATAATAAGAGCTTTCTTTTTAACAATAAGAAGACGATTTTAGAGTCCCGAATACGAGTATCAAACAATTTTACATTTACATGGCGAAACCTAGGCATGGTTAAAGTAAAATCGTTACTGTTTAGTGACTAATAAATAAAATTGGGCGATTGCTTTCACCTTGATCTGATAAAAACTATTGTATTTTTAAGTTTTTAATGACATTTTGAATTTCTAGTCTTTAACTCTAAAGGGTTAATGTTTTGGCGTATAATTCCGATAAGTTTTGGATGGTTTCGAAGCCGGCAATTTCGGAATTTTTTTCGATATTCCATTGCATGAAAAATTTTCAACAGAAAATTATAATTCATATTCATTTAATTGTTTGTTCTGACTGACTGATTCAGCCTAAAGCTACAGTCATGAAATTTCATCTGTAAATCCAGTTTTGAAAATGCACCTCCTCTAAGACGGGATTTTTTTAATTCCGAGGTCTAAAGGAGCAACATTTTGGTAAGGTGTTGTATAAAGAAACGATATTTAATGGGCCTATTGATTTAAAACTTGTTGAAAATACTCCAAATCAAAAATAGATACTCGTACTTAATTCGACACGTATTTTTTAGTTTTAAGAAAACTAACATTTAACGGCGTCAACATTGGGTTAAGGTTCGTGTATGGGAAAACTACGAAAACCCCGTGAATCGAAGGGCCTATTGACTTCAAAATTGGTTAAAAAATTTAAAATGGAAAATAATTGGACACGTGTCTTTCACCGAGAGTTAAAAATGTTGTATGGAGAAAATTTATGAAACTTAGTAAAAGCTCTTCAAATCAGAAATAATTCGACACGTGTTTTTTAATTTTTTCGAAAAAAGAAATCTCACGTTTTCAGCCATGGGTTAAAAGTTTGTATGGAGTTGGAGAAACTGCGAAAAAACATGAATTAACGGGTCTATTGACTTTGAACATGGTGCAAGTACTCTTAGTCAGAAATAACTCGACACTTGTTTTTCACTTTTTTGAAATCTGATGGGGTCAACGATGGGTTAAAAGTTTATATAGAGAAACATGATTTAGTGGGTTTTTTGACTAAAACTATCGTGAAAGCATTACAAATGGGAAATAATTAGACAAGTATTTTTAATTAAAATCTGACGGGTTAACAAGAGGTGAAGAGGCTGACGGTGTTAAGAAAAAACTCAATTAGTTGGGCCCATTGACTTAAGACTTGCGGGGAGCATTCAAAATCGGAAATAATTCAAAGCATGTTTTTCAATGTTCGAAAATCAGCATCAGACGAGGTTAAGGTTTGTTAGATGTTTATTTAAGAAATCATAAATTTCATGCGTGCAAAGCTGCTGGGCCCTGCTGGTTTTTTTATAAACTAATAGCCATTTTTACAGCATGCTTAAATTTTTTTCTAAATTTAAATAAATGAAATTAAATAACCTGAATTACGAAATCACGGGATTTCGGAATTCTAAAACCAGAATCAGAGGTTCCGGGAATCCCGCCCAGTTGCTACCAACGATGGAACGCTGCCCAATCGACTGTTAACAACAACAATAAGTAACAGTTTCTCTTTTAATTGAAAGGCATTCACTAACAACAGCTCACAGCTTTCTATTGTTGAAAACCGAAAGTTTTCGACCTCCTAACAAAGCCTAGATCAGAGGATGTTATTAAGGGTTTCATTTTTGTATCGGCTCGATTTCTGTGGTAAGGTTCGTTGTTAAACCAAAGTAATCCATCATACTCACTATCCCTCCGTCTGCATCGCATTAAAGCCAGTACTTCAATAGTTCCCGGCGTACATAGCCAGCGGTTTTTAGCTCACTTAACAATCGAATCACGTACGTGGAAAATGACAGCATTTCATTGTATTTAGTGAAATCTTGCGAATGCAATTTTTTGCGCGAAGTACCCCTGTCGGACTTGAGACAACTAGTTCCCAAAATACATTAGTTTTTCAACTGGTTGTTTGTCAACTACTTAGACCAGGGATGAGCAACAAGCGGCCCGCGGGCAGCTTGCGGCCCGTTAAACATGTTTGTGCGGCCCGCCAAGCATTTCTAAAATTGAATTTATTTTATCGATTTTGTTCTAATGTTTATTATAAATAAAGTTTTGTAAATTATTAATAAGTGTTACTTTATGTGCGCCCGCCAAAAAAGTTACAATTTAATTAGGTTGATTACCCTTGACTTAGACTATTAGTTGTCCAAGGGGTTGTCAGCGAATGCAAAAGTTAGTGAGTTCGCGCCTAATCGTTCGTGTGCGCATTCATAGGCGAGAAGAACACATAAAAATTAGATACACGAAACAGAGGTGAAATAATCATCAAAAAGCTGTTAATTCTGAAGTAACATAGTCCTTTCAGAAATTACTGAACATGTCTGTTCCTATCCCATGAGCGTTTTAACATTTTTCAAGGCTCGCTTGATTTGGAGTTGGAATTTCTCATGGTGGGGACAGCAACGAATTGCGGCAGCAATAGTGGTTGGTGTTATAATAATTTTAATCAATTTAATTTTAAATTTAACTGATAAAACTAATTAAAACCGAATTTTTTTTTACGAAAATTTGAACAGTATTTATTTATTTATTCATTAGTTATTTGTTAAAGTAAAGGAGAGTGACCATTCACCTACAAAAACGTCAAAGTGTGGGCGTGGTCCGACCCTTTTTCGTGATTTTAACAGTATAACAATTTTTTGTGCAAATGTATATTACAGGTGTTTTTTGTTTTTTATTTATTTTATTTAAATACATTCAAGAAATTTTAAAAATTGTATTGATTCCATTAAGTTCAACTGGTAAGAACAGCTCGCAAACTATTCGCTTAGCAACTGGTTTACTTACGACTTTGGACTAGTTGCGAAGAGATGCAGAAAGGGACAATTGGCTGCCGCCGTTTAAAAATAGTTCTTTCTTAGGAAACAGATCAGTTCTGCAGTCGTCAGTTGTAGTTGTCGAAAAATAAGAATCTGACCAGTCGGAATTCCTGCAGTGCACTGATAACAAATATACACACACCCAAGCAACGCAGTTCTTTTTAATCTCCTTTGGTGAATGGCGCCAAGCGTTCCGCTGCATGGTCTGTCACTTTGCAAAATATATTCAAGAAGATGCCTGCTGGGCATTTGGTCTTTGGTTGCCAAACTCAAAATGAATAGGTTATATCTGGGGTTCGTGTTTGATGCACTAAAAAATGAAAAATATGCGCACGTATAATATGCTTCTCAGATTTGAGAATATGTATGAACCTAGAATTGGAAAAATTTACAAAAAAATGTTTTTCAACTCAGTGATGTCCTAAGTCAACTTAAGCGTTGATGGTTTTTGACCACCGAATTCCTTTAGAACACAAATAATACAATACTAACAAAATCTTTGCTGAACATTTAGTCGCTTTCACTTCTAGAATCACAGAGTAACTCACAAAATTTGCAATCCTTCAATTTCTTGATTTTTAGTATTTAAAAATGTAGAAAATATAAGAAAAATCTTATAATATGTTTACAAATAGTATTTTTATTGTAAATATGCAAAAGTATGCATTAACAATTGAAAGTAATTTTAAAGGAAATTTTCTGATTCGGAAAAATATGTATGTATGTTATCCATATTCCACACCTCAAAGAAAAACATGCATTTGCATGGAAGTCCGGACCCCAGTTATGACACTACTTTTCAACGGGGCACTCAAAGCAACTGCATGGCCACAAGGAAAAATATTTGGAAATTTAAAAAAATCTCAAGTATAAATTTGCTTTTTAATAATAAAAGATACTTAGCTACTGGAACGTAAAGACTACACAAGTTGAGTGAAAGCTATGCAAGTCTTACGAATTTTCCGATTCCTGCAATCCGCAGGGAAAACCCCAGTCTAGCAACTACACCGAAGGACTTCACATTGGCACGCCCTCTCGTCTCCTCTCGGCCCTATCCGGCAGTCAAACCACCGTTCTTCGGTAATTATGCAGTGGCAAAATAAACGAACATTATGACCGCTCCACGGTGTCGCCTGTCAGCAGGAAGGCCTCGCTATCTCCGCGTCGAAAGGAATATTCGAAAAATGTAATGAAAGCGCACGAATACCTAACATTTGTGCGAAACTAAAATGACTGCGGCGAAAAAGACCAAGCGAGCAGGAGACATACTTGGCGCGAAAGCCGTCGCCGACGCAATCTTATCCATGAAAGCTACCACATTCATCGTTGCTGCGACGGGCACTCGATGAAAAGGAAGCGAAAAATTGCAAAATGTTCGTTTCAATTGAAACTGAAGTGCATGAACTACGTATTAAAAGGAAGTGAAGTTTTTTCAATGCGTAGTCTTACCTGAATGCCTTGACTGCCTTCATTCATACGTACATACTCGTATGTAATATATGTATGAACATTGTACATATGCATGTATATAATTCCTGAATTCCTCTTGCGTTAGGATTCTCTTGCACTTAACTCTCTCTTGGCCGTTACATTCATATTATATGAAAACAATCATCTAAGCTTATCGGTGTCGCGAAACCATAGTCGCACCTCGGAAAGTACAATTCTCTAGCCATAGTGATTTGAGTAGAAGCCGCTGGTATGTCAATTAACATGGCGAGTGTTATCTCCATTAACGGTTGACGTTTTTATGTATTTGCGTATAACTGCACATAGACCAGCGCAGTATTTATGACATCTACTTATGAAGAGCATTCACTTACGAATAAACATGGTAAAGAATGTAGGAAATCGGTGCTTGAAACAAGAAAATTCAAACCGTATGCAAGTCCTACTTGAAATTCACTCCAAATCAAATTTAGTTGATTGGTTGGCTGCTTAATAGTAACTCAAAACTAACTGCAGGAAAATCTGATAATTATTATTTTCATCAAACAGTTATAATCGAAAATTCTGCCAATGCCAACCCGGGCGATCTGCTTGATATCGATTTTGACTAACGGATGAAATTCTAGAATTGTTTTAAATGATATTAACAAAATTTGGTTCCCTATTACTTTAAATTTTTCATTTTTAATTCATAGTTTCCAGATACCTAGCCGGTTGAATATTCTTATTTTATTGCCTTGGAACAGATTGAAACTTGTTTGTTTACATACTGTTACGAAAATTAGCTCTCTAAGTTCGTTTTGGATTGTGCTTGAAAATAAAACAACTTCATTCAATTCAGCGCCCTCAAACCGTTTTACTTACTTTACTTACTGTAGCTTTATGTAGGTATATGTGAACATACTCACATATGGATACACAATTTAAATATTCCCAGCAGCGAAAGGAACTAGTTCGTGGCTAGCTCCGTACTAGCTCTTATTGAGTCAGTAGCTGGTTCCGCGCAAATCCCTAAGCAATGCTTTCTACTGTCGCTTTTAACATGGAGATGTCCTAGGAAGGGGTCAAGTGACTACCTAATTGGGTAAGCGTCAGAAAAGTTACTAATTTCTTCATGTCCATTTTGTAGATGCATTTTCTCTAGTTTCCCAAATTGATGCAATGCCCCAGAAAAGTAACTAGTTTCCCAAATGAATGAAATGCCTCAGAAAAGTATCTTGTTTCCCAAATGGTTGCAATGCCTCAGAAAAGTATCTAGTTTGAGTTGAATGGTAACGATGAGGCACTCTGTCGCTGTGCCCTGCGTGAATGCTTTTTCAGGGCATACTTTTAGGCACGCGTTTTAATGTACGCCCGACTTGTTATAATTCCGATATGGCAAGGATGGTTCGCGATGGTAATGGGATGTGCGAGAACGGTCGAGAGAAGTCCAATTGGAATGTGCGAGAGCAATCGGCGCGAAAACCAAACAAGTATAAAAGGCAGCCGTTTGCAGCGCAGAGGAGAGTCTGATTCGAGCAAGCAAAGGGGAAACATGCAATAGTATCGGGTGTTTTTTTTAGAGGTATAGAACTTCGAATTGAAATAAAACACAAGAAAATCGTTTTAATGTCCATCAATTTGGCTTTATTGGAAGGATAATTTTATGCCATTAATGTTTAAATATGATTTCGGGCATGTGGCCGCCGCGGCTGGCTCGAATAAAGCCAATTCTACAGGTCCAATTTTCAACCACTTTTTCGAGCATTTGGGGCCGTATGTCGGCAATAACGCCACGAATGTTGGCTTCCAAGTCCCCTAACGTTTCTGGTTTGGTGGCGTAGACGAGCGACTTCACATATCCCCAAAGAAAATAATCCAATGGTGTCAAATCACACGATCTTGGTGGCCAATTGACAGGTCCATTCCGCGAAATTATGCGCTCATCGAATGTTTCCTTCAATAAATCGATTGTGACGTGCGCTGTGTGGCATGTAGCGTCGTCTTGTTGGAACCACAACTCATCCACATTCATGCCATCCAATTCGGGAACAAAATAGTCGGTTATCATGGCTCTATACCGGTCTCCATTAACGGTAACTGACTCCTCTTCTGACTGGGTCCTCTTCAACATTTTGCTCTACAGCGGCAATTGTTTCTTCGGTGCGCACTGTTCGACGTCTCTGCGGATGCGTATTATCACATAGAGTAAACGTAGTGCGAAAACGACCCATGGTTAACCGAATTAATTGCTCTGATGGACGATTATGTCGACCATAAAATGGACGGAGCTTGCGGTAAACTTCGCGAACTGAACCATTATTTTCGAAATAAATTTGCACGATTTGCAAGCGTTGTTCTTTTGTCAACCTGTTCATGATGAAATGGCAAACCAAACTGAACATAAATGACATTAGAGTTGCCAGATTTGACCACAAAATGCCAGTTTTATCTCTATTCGAAAAACAAACCTCTAAAAAAAACACCCTATAGTAGTAGTGTAAAGACAAACAAGTGTAAATTTGTAAATAAAGTGATTGTTGGTTTCTGACTGCATTTTGCGCTGAGTAATTGAAGTAGTTTTATTTTCAATCACAATCCAGTAAACGAACTTAGAGAAGTCATTTTCGTAACAATATATACCTTCGTAGATTTTGTGATTAAAACCGTCGCACGTTAACCAAGAAGAGAAAGCCATGAATAGACTCATGTGTTCGGTGTGTTGTAATGGTACCCCTAACCCGCCGCCCAGCATCAACAATCACAATGTGGAAATTGTGTGATGTGTTCCTGCTCGATGTATTTGTTTTATCGGCGCTCATTAAAACACTAGTCGGACACGATGCTATCGAACGGATCCCCGCGTCCTTCAGTGCCATGCTATTTTTGCGCCTCTTTCGACCTCAACGGCAATGCGTCACATTTGCAAATAACAAGAAATAGTCGGCTTTCGGGAACAAGTGAAATTACCAAACTGCCAATATATAAATTCATATAATCTTATAATACGAATTTTATTCTGCATGCATGCGTAACATGGAAGCACGTGCATGAGAGTAATGACTGATGCAATGTCTATCATGCTTCTCTTCGCTTGGCCAACTTGAGCCAGAAGCCGCTTTTAGGCGCCACTTGAAAACCTCTCAGGTCGTCCAGCAGATTTCTGCAAGTTTTCGCAGAGCGTTCCAAGCGGAACTCCATCAGCAAATAGTAAAGCATGGCTTTGGCCTGCATATAAGCATACCGATTACCTGCGCGAATGCAAATTTTGGTCATTAATAATATAACGTTTAAATTTTAGGATTGTGTTGATCATGGTGATCATTAACCAGTTTCTTACCGATGCATATTCTTGGGCCTATGCCGAAGGGTGAATATGTAAAGGGCTTAATTTTGTGCTTATTCTCTTCGCTGAAGCGCTCTGGCTCAAACACTTCGGGCTGTTCAAAGTACTGTTCGTCCCAGTGCAACCCGATGGCCTGGAACCAGACACGATCGCCCTTCTTAAACTCGCACACAACGTCGCCGTTGGTGTCTCTGGCCGTGTAGTCGTTACCGCATTCGCGGTCGATCATGGCCGCCAAGGACCACTTACGCAAGGACTCCGAAATCACCATGTCCAGGTATTTCATTTTTTGTAAGGTGTCGTAGTCCAGCAACTTGCCGTCGAGCTTCCGGTGCGTGTCTATAATTTCGTTGTAAAGTTTCTCCTGCACAGCAGGGTTCTCCATGAGCTCGTGACACGTGGTGCACAGCAGATTGGCGTTGTTTTCAAAAGCGGCGAAGAAGAAAATGAAACATTGCGCCACAATGTCTTCATCGGACCAGTTATGCTCGGATTCCTTTTGCGCCTCCATCAGCAGTTGAATCATGTCCGGCCTAACGATGTTGTGTTGCTCGCGGTATTTCATGGTGTCGACGACGAGGCGCACAAAGTAATTCGTGTTGTCCGCATCAAACAACTTCAGGCCGAGCAGCTGAAAGTGCGAGAGGAAATAACGCGGAAAATATTTGCAGCTTCCTCTCCGCATTTACACGTACATACTTCGAACAGCCTCGGCGCCAGACTATAGAGCATAAAATTGACCGCTTGCCGGCCTCGTGTCCGCGAAAACGACTGCCCGATGCTGAAAAACTCGTTGTCCTTATTTTCGAAGGAGTTGATTTTTATGCCGAACGCTGTGGTAGCAATTAGGTCGTTGGACAGACGCGTAAAGCAGTCCTTCAGTTCCGTGTCGAAACTGTCGTTCCCGTTCATTTCCTGCCGCAAATGCTTCATCGTCTCGGCGAAGCACTCGTTCATAAGCGCGAACATGGCGCGCATCTTGGCGCCGGTGAAAATGGGCGACACCGTGTTGCGCATGTTGCGCCAGCGCTGATCCTTCATCACGGTCAACATTCCGCTTAGAAGAGGTTCTGACTCGGTATTGAACATGCGCTGGTGGTTGGCAAACGTCTCGAAGTCTTTGATGCCCATTTGCTTAATCAGGTCCGGATCGTTGGCAATAAAGAAAGGCGTACGGAAATTGTAGAAACCGATGACTTTGCTGCAAAGACAGGCAAACACATACAATGGCAGTCACGATATAAAATAAAATATAAAATCACATCGTAGTATTAGGGTATATTGTTACACAAAATATTGAAATGATGTTGTCAAGGTGAAATTAGTGATAGTGATAGATTAGATAGTGAAATTTTCTGTGTCTTTGACAGCGTATCTTAAAAGATACAATTATTCAATCAATTACATTATTGTTACGAAAAGATACACATACAAAATGTGCAAAACCGATGCGAAACCCAAAAATATTTTGTTGATGGGGGTTCAAACCCCCAAAAACAAAAATTGCTGGTAAAAAATATGGTTTAGAATTGTATTCGGCTCAAAAGTTGTACGCAACCCCCACGACGCCCCAAATGAAATCCTGTGTGTGTGCGCCATTGTTCATAGATAGGTACAATAAATAAAAGTGGGCGGATCCTAACCTTTATGAAAATATAAATGAAAATGTAAATATCCATATGTAAGACTGCTTATACCACTGTGTCAAAAAAATCGGAATGAACACAAGCTTAAATGGGATGAGACTTGGATTTTTGCTTACGATCCGGAAACAACCGATCAATCGAGCGAATATCGTGCTAAAGGTCAGGCAAGATAAAAAATTCGAGCAAAAGTCGCTCAAAAGTGACGGTGATGTTGACAGTTTTTTTTCGATTATCGTGGTGCATTATTATTATCGTTTGCAAGAAGCTATACGCCTCAAGAGGCCTCAAGGGGCCAAAAACTTTAGGTTTTTGCTGCACTCGTTCTTCGTGACCATTTCGCCAAAAATTCGACCCATATCATTCGCAATCCCCGTTTTCGCCTGATTTAGCTCCGTGCGACTTCTGGCTATTCGCTAAACTCAAAAGATCTCTCCGGGGAAATCGGTTTGAGTCGATTGAGGAGATAAAAGCCGAATCGAAGAAAGTGTTGAAGGCCATTCCGGAAAATGACTATTTGGGATGCTCCGAGGACTGGAAAAGACGCTGGCATAAGTGCATTGCATCAAATGGGGAGCACTTTGAAGGCGATGAAATAGATTTAGAAGAATAAATTAAGATTTATCATTTTATCACACAATTCCGGATATTTTTTGGAGTAGTAGTATCTTAATTTACTTTAATAATTTGTACATATTTTTTTCCGTTTTCAAAAATGTAAGAAGTGGGCGTAGCAGTTAGTAAATTTAAGCAACATTTTATGAGGATTCATTCATCATTCTAATATAGGTATTTCTCTTATACAGTGAGATGCAGATAAACTTCATCGCCGTAAAAGCACTTTTACACTCGGAGTGCCAGGCAGCGTTGCCGTTTTGGTTATTTTTAACCAAAAATGGTTATTTTAATTTTTGAAAATGGGTTTTGGTTATTTGGGGATTTTTGATCCCATTTGGTTATTTTTTAGAATATTGCACACTGATACAAAATGTATCTGAAATATCAACGAGCATAATATTATTGGCAATGGCAATAATATTGATTTTGATTCATAATGTCGAGTCATAGTTATTGCTGTTTTGGAACAAGTGGAGAATACCACACGCTCATACAATATTTTTTTTTGTCAGAAAGAGGAGTTTTTTTTTTACAAACTTAAAATGTTGCCGCGGAAACATTCATATAGGGCGCGATGCGCCCCGAAGGTCCCAGTTATATTTCCGAATTTCTCAAGATATTATCAACCGATTATAACGATATAGGTGTCATATGAAAGGTATTTTCTTCTTCTTTCGAATGAGCTATGTAGTATTAGTATTAGGTATGTAATATGTACTAATAATGAGTTATAAACGAGTTTTTAAAAGCAAAACAAATTTTTTAAAATAGGATTTTTTCTCGAAAAAACCTATTATAAGATTGAAACCTATTATAATATAGCAACATTGTTTAAATAGATAATTATGTTTTGAAAAAAAGAGTCAACAATACGTTCGCGGTCGCTATTTTTGCAGCTCACTGCAATTTTTACTGTGCGTGAACGTGTTAATTATTTATTTTATGTCACACATACCTACATACAGTTGCGGTCAAAATAATAGTAGTGCTGCTACTAAATATAGTGCGACATGTTGAATTTGCTGCTTCGCATTTTTTTTTTTGGTTTAACCGTAAGATACTTTTATATAGGAAGAACACAAGAAAAAAGCATTGTTATAATTGCATGCGTTTGTAGCTAATGTTAAAATTTTATTTTTGTGTTAGATTTACTCGGATTTATTGAGCATGTTTTACGTTTTATGGAGGTGGCGCTATTTATTTGTTCAAGAAAACGATGGATCGATGTGTATATGTACGAATCTTGCAGCAAATCGTGCTACCGTATGTCCGTGAAAAAACGCCACAGCTTTGGGTCTTTCAACAGGATTATAACTTAAAGCATACAAGCAAGGTCGCACGAAAGGGGCTTCGCAAGAGCAGTATTAGGGTTATGGAATGGCTCGCACAATCACCAGTCTTCAATACAATTAAAAATTTGTTGTTCGACGTGAAGAGAGCAGTTGCTCACTATAATCTAACTAATAATAATCAACTTTGAGAAGCAGGAATATATAATACCTAGAGAAAGATATGAATATTTGGTTAATTCAATGCATCGGCTCTGTGCTGCAGTAATAGTGAAAAAAAGTCACGCAACTAAATATTAATATGAAGAAAAATTTCGTTATTACTATTTAACCACTAAATCTTTTAAAATGTAACACAATTTTATTTTCGTTTTTATGAAAGTAAAGCGTACTACTATTTTTTTGACCGTCCATATTTTTGAGCTTTTGGCGCATTTAATTTAAATCGAATCAAACTGAGTTTAATTCTTAAGTTTTCTTTTATGATTGTATTGTTAACAAATATAACTTGTTAAAAAAATACAAAGTAAATATTTGTAAAGAAAAGCAGATTATTTCTTCTTAATCTTCTTTTCGTGGTATGCGTACTGCTATTATTTTGACCGCAGCTGTACATATGTGTCAAAACCTTGCGTCTTATGCCATGATTGGTTTCATCATTAGAAACACTCAAAATTTCAAGGACCCTTTGACAATAAAATCACTTTATGTGGCGTTAGTTCGCAGCATAATTGAATATTGTTCTATTATTTGGAATCCCTTCTATGCGGAACACTCAAATCGGATTGAACGTGCTCAAAGAAACATTACGAGATATGCACTTAAGAAGATGCATTGGCCCGATGGCTTGCCGTCTTACGATGCTCGACGTAAGCTCCTTGGTTTGCAATCATTGAAAGACAGAAGATCTCTTCAATCTCTTTTATTTGTTTACCACATTTTATCTGGTAAAGTAAGATGTGATGAATTAATTAGTAATTTTGTTCTGCATGAACCTCAAAGATCTCTGAGGAATTACAGATTTCTTGAAGCTAAAATTCCTAGGACAAATTATGCCGCAACTGAACCAATCAACAGGTGCATTTCTCTATGTAATAGTTTTGCCCATATTTTGGATTTTGGCTTGCCTGAGAATCGCTTTAAATTAAATCTTTTTACAATTTTTAATTAGTTTTATGTAGCTTAAGATTTGTTGTTATAGTCTGTAAGATTTAAATATCGGTAGACTGAATAAATGAATAAAGTTAAAGTTATTTGTATTGCTTATGTCGAATAAACATTTGGGTTATTTTTGTTACATTTTGGTTATTTTTATGTTTGTTCCTGGTTGTACATTTTTTTTTCTTGTGGCAACGCTGGTGACAGGCCCTTAAAAATGAAATAGGTAGATCGGCAGAAACGGCTAAAAAAGTGTATAGCCTAAAAACAAAGATTAAAGAAAACAACAACATTTCAACAGTTCAGTAACATAAGATGACTTGGATGAACTACTGTTTCAATATATACCACGAGACTCTAAGATCTTTATGAGATCATCAGGTATTTCATAATCAAAGCAACACTTTTTTATTATATATATATATATTATATATTTTTTATTATATATATGGGGCATTCCACGCGAAGCGGACAGGTAAAAAAACTCGATGTTTCCGATTTCGGTTGGCATGCAGTACTTCAAAGCCGATTATGGAGTCATAAAATTATATATTAAAATAATTAAACCACTGGATTTCTTACTTCATTTACTGAGCTTTTTAATTGTATTTTTGGAAAAGAAAAAAAAAATTTGTTTCGTAAAAAAAACCAATTAATTTTCTTTTCCTTGATTTTCACTAAGTTCGACCATTTCGTTTTTTTTTTATTTTTTTTATATAAATTGCTAATATTGTATAGAACATTAGTGCCAACTTTTATAATGGGCGTGGAAGTGGATTAGGAGCTAGACTGAAAATACTACCTGTCCGCTTCGCGTGGAATGCTCCATATATTATATTTTTATTATATTTATAATATTAAACAACAATTTGTTTCCTTGCTTAGTTCCTACTATTTTCATTACACTAAATATTCTCTCAAATTTAGCGTTGCAAAATATTAGGACTACAAATTAAAAACTAAATTGACTACCTCACACAAGGGGTTTTCGTGTAATGCTTTTTTAAACTCCTTCACTTCTATCCAACTGTTATCCGACTGTTAAGGCCAGGTTTACCCAGTTTTGCAGCGAAAGCGGTCTTCATTGAAATTCAATCATTGTTACATCATTTAGATAATACTTTGACTTTGACTAAAAAGATCAAATATGTTTGGTTTTACTACTCTAAGAGAATTTTCAACAAAAAAGGAATTAAGTTTTTAAGGGTATTCGTATTGTTAATTTAATTAATTACCGGTACCGGTTCATTCGTGCGGTTTTTTTTTTGGAAAATTGAAGCTTTATTGATAAAAAATGGTAACAAATTTAATATTCAAAGTATTGTCCATCACTAGCTATAACTTTTTCCCATTTTCTGGCAATTCACGAATACCCTTTCTGAAAAATTCGGCCGGCTTTTCCGCTATCCACGAATCGATCCAATATTTGACTTCTTCATAATTGGAGAAGTGCTGGTCAGCCAGGCCATGTTGCATTGATCGGAAGAGATAGTAATCGGATGGCGCAAGGTCTGGACTATACGGCGGGTGGGGTAGGACATCCCATTTGAGCGTTTCAAGGTAGGTTTTGGCGACCTGTGCAACATGTGGCCGAGAATTGTCATGTTGCAAAATTACCTTGCCGTGCCTTTGTTCATATTCCGGCCGTTTTTCGCGCAGTGCTCGGCTCAAACGCATCAATTGTCGTCGGTAGACTTCCCCTGTGATCGTTTCATTCGGTTGAAACAGCTCATAATAGATCACACCCAGCTGGTCCTACCAAATACACAGCATAACCTTCAGGCCATGAATATTCTGAACGGCCGTTGATGATGATGCATGGCCGGGGTATCCATACGTTGCTCGACGTTTTGGATTATCGTAATGGACCCACTTTTCATCGCCAGTGACAATTCGATGCATTCGATGCAACTTTTTCTTTTGTGCCGTTGAAGCAGTTGTTCACACGTGAAAAATCGGCGTTCGACGTCTCTTGGCTTCAATTCATACGGCACCCAATTCCGCATCATTCCCAATGCTTTTAGACGATCGGAAATGGTTTGTTGAGCGACGCGAAGTGATTTTGCAAGTTCTTCTTGCGTTTGGGATGGATCTTGGTCGAGCAATGTCTCCAATTCGTGATCTTCAAACTTTTTTGGCTGTCCGGGCCGTTCATCGTCCTCCAAGTCAAAATTGCCACTTTTGAACCGTGCAAACCACTTCTGGCACGTACGCTCAGCTAGAGCATGCACACCATACACTTCCACCAAAATACGATGACTTTCGGCAGCCTTTTTCTTCATATTGAAGTAATGAAGAAGTAGTTACTCCCCGCAAAAACACTTTATTCGGCACAAAATTCGACATTTTCAGAGTAAAAAAAAGTATTGTTTTTACCCCTATTATAAAACTTTGACCTTTATCGCGGGATATTTGTTCTGTGCTTCTATTTATGCTTCCATCACTTAATTTTGATTTTATATATTCTTCAAAAGAATAAGAGAAATTCGGGACTGCAGTTAGACAAGTTTCGAGGAAGCGACAAAGAATCGAATTCCTTGGAATGTAAAACAATTTGATAGCTTCGATAAAGTATCGAGCAGTGATTTCAAATCAGAAAAGAGTTTTGTCGGGTCAGCCGCGTTGCTCTCAAACGCTTTATTAACTTTTTGTACTTCGTGCAGTACTGGTTTCACAAATACAAGGTACGCTAAATTAGAATCCGTATACAAATCACGCATAATTTGGGCTTTGTGGCACTGTTCTTTTTCACAAGCAATACTAAAATGAAGTTTCGAGCTACTGATCGGCAATACGTTTGACACCTTGACAAACACCTTATGTCACAAGCCCTAACTTGCTGCAATGGCTTATGGCCATCATTTATTAAAGAAATAGTTTTGAAGTTATTATTTTACCGACTATTTAACAGAAAAGAATCGTAATGACGCTAAATATGTTGCATCATACGTAATGCTGCCAGATGGTAAATCTCATACAAAATTCTGCCCGCTTTGATAGTAAGAAAAGGCTAAAAAAAGCAACGAAGCGAAATCTTAAATTTCGAGGCTAAATGACAAAAAAAAAGGCTAGAACTAGCCTCAAAAAGGCTAAACTGGCACCACTGTTCTACACATTCAATTTGCAGGGCCTTTCAACGAAAGATGTCAGTTAACTGCTGACATACAACTGTGGTTGCGATTGCATTTGGTGAGAATATATTAGAAGATTTTCAGATATGGATCCAAGTTCACAAAATTTTACAATAATGGTGAAGAAATATCCCAGGGAAACATTTTGAAATAAAAACGCTGTCCATTTCCAATTGTGTGTGTTGTTCCAAGAACATATGAAAAAAAGAGTACTTGTGAAAAGTTTTGGAGAAACATGTATGGCGCCTATTTGCTAAAGAGCAGCTTTTGCTCGCTCTGCTTTCGCTCTAAAACCCAGCATTTTTATCAGCACTATGTCGAGAAGTAATACGTAAATGCAGACCTAAACATATGCTCCATATCTAAGGAATCGGTACTCACTGTTGTTTTGTATCTCTGTAAAGTTTCATCATAATTTTGTGCAGTGATTGCTCGTTTCTTACAAACGGGGCCGCGTTACCGATCAGTGGAAAAGGTTTCTCGTGCGGTATACCGCGTTCCTCGAAGGTGTTGAATGTATTCGTTGACCATTTGTAGATAATATAAATAAGCACCAAGGAAAATATTAAGATTTCAACGTACGCCATCGCGATAAGTGTGCAGGACACCAAAAATATTTGTCAAATCGTGTGCCAGTAAGATCCGAAACTGAGCGAGCGACTGAAGAAGCGACACTCTTTTATATAAAAAAGCTTACGCATTGCCTGTGCGAGTACTGCAGCTTTTGCGTAAAGCTCCGCACAATAAATGAGGAGGTCCATAACAAAACGCAATAATTCCACTAAAACAATTTTTTGGATAAACGAAGAAATTTAATTAAAGTCAGTTGGATATATATTGTTTTAAATTGCTGTTGTGGAATAATAGTTTTATAGGAACAATACAAATCATAAATAAATGGATTTATTTGGCAATTAATTTTTAAGTTATTTAGAAAACAAATTTGGAAATGTTGCGTTTTGGTCCGATACATAGTATTTATTTCATTTTGCTATGAACCCTATGGAGATGTTGCGTTTTGATATGAACTAGGGTTGGAATTGTGGCTTTTTGCTGTGAATAATATAGAATTAAAATCTTTTTGATTTGAATTGCATAAGTTTCTTTATATTACACAAGTACATTCAAGTATTACAAAAGTATATAAGTATTTAAATATTAGAAAAAAATTATGTTACATATCAATCCAGTGTCCTTCTCTAAACAGTAACATAAGGTTATATCTAGTGTCCGACCGAATATTCGGTTTCGGTTTCGGCCCAATTAAGTGTTTCGGTTTCAGTTTCGGCCAAAAAACGACCGAAACTTTCTACAATATTTTTTACATTTAGAAGAGAATTTAGATGCCACCAATGTAAATAAACTTCATTTTTTAGAATATAATATTAAATTATTTAATTTTGAATATTAGCGAGTAAGGTACGAAAGGGTGATTTTTTATGTTTATGTTTGAAAAAAGAAAGAATTGTTTTTATTATAAGTATTTATTTATTTATGTTATGTTTGTTTGTTTGTTCTTTATTTTCGTTTGTGTAAAAATTTTGATTTTGATGCTTGATGTGGTGATTTTTATTTGAACTACAAAGTTTCGGTTTCGGCCCAAAAAAGGTCGGACACTAGTTATATCATCGGTTTCATTGGAACTATTTCCTTGTTCGTCTAAAATTCTAACCCCGAAATGTTTGGCCACTGTTGGTCATAATGTTTTTCCAAAAGTTTAACAACATCTTTCTTCTTTTCTAAATTAATTACAACACCAAGAGGAATTCCATCAAGCAAACGAGGGGGTATTTTGCCTCTTTCAAGATAGCTGGTAAATTTTTCTTTGCCTTCAATTTTGTAAGATTCAAAAGTTTTGACTATACATTGCTTTTGCTGATTTGTGGAGAGTTTAAAGTAAATTCTTTTCATACTCTGTATGCCATTTATAGGACAGTAATATTCTGCCAATATTTTTAAATCCTTAAGGTGCCCATCCTTTCCTAAAATCTTAACTTGCCCGTGCACAGAATAAACTTTGTGATAACATTCTTTAAAAAAAATTGTAGTATTTTTTCAAATCTCTTCGCAAATCTTTTTCAACACGCCCAAAAACTCGATAAAATTCTTACCGTTATTATTGTAGAGGTACCATAATAATAAAATTAATTTATATCATGGACTTTTCATTTATGTATATCTCGAAGTTATTTATTGCATACATATGGAAATGTTTCATTTTGGTCTGAACCATTATTTTTGGTTTTGAATAACAGTGAAATTTTGGACCTTTGGTAATAATAATAATTGACTGGCACGACAGCCGGCTTACGCGAGACTAAGGCCTAGCTTCCCGCAACCACCCGTGTTGTGCGTGTGAATTTGTACGCGGGTGGAAGGGACCTACAGTTTTAAGCCGGTTCCGAACGGCAGGTTGGGAGCTCTTTCATAAGCAAATTTTACTCTCAGAGGTTTGCCATTTTCAGCTGAGAGGACAGCCACCGAAAGAGAAAACGAGTTTTCCTGTAATTTTTTTTAGGTGTTATTACAGGCAGTATTGAACCTGGGGTTGCTGCCTTCGACTCGCGGTCCAACGCACTAACCAACTGAGCCACGGCGGCTGCCACGACCTTTGGTATGTGTTTTAAAAATCGTTACATAGATTTTAACATGTAGTTAGAATTGGATTCAGTCAAAAAAACGAAAAACTTCAAAAGTGGAATTATTGCGTTTTGTTATGGACCTCCTCAAATGATTTCGATTAATTCGTATACCCATGCTGATAATTATTGGATTCATACATTCAGTACTAGCAGGGCCTGCGGCTTTGCACGCAAGTTTGAAGTCCATGGGCCCATTTAAACAAGTTTCTCTTAGTCCTTTATTGAGCCCGTCGCATTTTTATGAAAAAATACTTGTCTAATTAGATATATGTCTTATTTGATGTGCTTTCACCATATTTTAAGTCAATAGACCTCTTAAATCATTTCTCCCCATACAACCTCAACTACTAACTCATGGCTGACCCCGTCAGATTTTGATTTTCAGAGAAATGAAAAACACGTGTCGGTTTATTTATCATTTGGAGCACTTTCACCAACTTCGACGTAGTGTCCAAGCTCCAAGCTCCAAGCTCGAAAATGTTAAATTTTCTATTTCTATTTACTATACATGTAATTGATCGTTGCTTAGTAGTAGTTGTGCATCACAATTTAAACGAAATGAGTTGAGTTATTTCTTCAAGTGGAAAAAATACAAATTTGCGTTACAAGCAATAACTGTAAGTAGTAAAGAGGACTTTAATAATTATCTTGTCCAGCTGCAATACCTGCAAAAATCATTATCTTAGTTACTCTAGTTAAATTAGGAGGCGGGAAATGCAAATTGCATCAAATTGAGACAGGATTTCAAAAAGTATTACACTAAAGTGTACCACATAACTTAACATTAAAAGTTAAAGATATATTCTGATCAGGAATTCATTTTTTTCTTAAGAAAGTTTCAGTTACCAGTTTAATTTCAAATTAGATGACCCGGTGAGCTTCGTACCACCTAAAACTGATTTGATTGGAACACTTCATAAGTGATTAAAAATCCTAATTATCCTTCCAACTCCAATTCATTGTTGTGTGTATTGTTTGATCTTCTCGGTATTTTCATTATTTTTTGTTAGCCGGTCATTAGTGCGGTTTACAGGTGAAGTAGCTCGTAAACTCTTAACCCTTTGTAGATCCTTCCAGATTTCAATTAAAAAGAAACGAAAAATACGTATCGAATTATGTGTTTTACCCAAAATTTAAAGTCAATAGGCCTATTAATTAATGTAAATGTAATCGTTTTTCCTCCTACAAACCTTATTTTTGAAAAATTCGCGTCGAATTTGGTTTATTTTTTAGTATATGTTGCGCGCGTGTTCACAAAAACAAATATATATATATATATATATAGCTCGTGGTGGATACGGGGTGGCATGCTGGGTTGGTCTTCGGCTAGTCATGTCGGCTGGGTCGAGGTTCTTGTAACCACACACCAAGCAACACGCAACAATAGAAAAAAAATAATCATGCCAAAATATTCATAAGCCGTCTTTACTATGGCCGGGTGAAAAAGAAAGAAAAACAAACCCAAACAGCGCGAAAGAGGCAAGAAATGGTGTCACACCTGGAGTCCTGGAGTAGGGTTGGTGTTATACCCTGGAGTGCACTTCTCCCTCCCATTGGTATACGCCTATGGCTACCTAAGCACTCGCAATTTTTAGTTAGCCCCTTTGCTAAATCGTTTGCTACGCTTATGCCATCCTACACAATTTGTATGTCGACATTCCACTTAATTGAAATTTAAAGACTCATTTTTCGAAATATGGAACAAACAACAAACTTCATTTTTCAATATTTAGATTTTACAAAAAAAAAAACATTTTATGGAATCTGAAGTTAACTTTAAGTGGAAAACAAATGCCTCAAAATTATGCTAATTTTTAATATGTAAATTCCAAATATAATAATTATGTTAACTCACTTACATACTTCTCCATCGCTGTTCGTATGGCCATGCGAAACGATGATTGTTGAGCTGGACTTAAGCTAGATTTAGGAAATTCGAAAAATTTTAAAGGCTTACATTTCTAGTAAATTATTTTAACGTAATTAGGAAATGAATTCTTACATTTTTATGAAAAATTTTAATTTTTTTTTTTTTTACATTTGCATGCCTATAATTTAAGATTTAGAATTTAAGAAGATATTTAGTATACTTTGTTGTAATTTAAATTTCTAGTCGTAAGATTTTTACATTTTAATATTTTAGCAACATTTTCCTTTTTAATATTTGAGCCAAATTTTTACATTTTAAATTCTCTTTCTTTTTTTTTCCTTTCTAGCAAGTTTTTAAACAACAATATTAGGAAATTTTACGTCTTCTTTTAGCGCACTTCAAATTTTACTGCACTTACATTTTCACTGCTATTTTATCGAAATAAACAAAGGTCATTTTATCTTCCAGGTTTGGGGCTAGAACACTAACCACTTATTTAAGTTGGTTCGTATCACATTTTCACGTCATCTATTGGCAATTTGCTATACCCTTAATTAGATTGGTAATTCAAATCCTTTTTTTTCTTATAAAATCATTCCGAAGAAACCGTGGCAGAAGGGGTTAAATATTTTCCAGGCGCCGCAGCGCAGGAGATACTCCTCTATTGCTCCACTATGCTATGCTTGCTCCTCCGGAAAAATTTTAGATTGGCGCTTTTATGGGCAGTACGAAGTGCCTCGTGGAAAATTTTGGGCTTCTCCCGTGTTTGAGTGCCTGAGGGGTACGCCAATTAGTACTCCGGTTAAGGCGGGGAATTTTAGTGGTAAGGAACTTACCAAATGGCTCAATATCACACACACACAAAATACAAACACTTTTCCTTCGCACACACTTGCTTTGTACTTTTAGTAATTTTTGAACCAGCACCTTTGATCTTCACTTACGGTTTGAGCGAACCGTGTGATTTTGGATGCTCAAATAGCTCATTTTTGCATAACGGGCAAATCATTCGATATTAGCAAAAAAAATATGGTTTATTGCCTTGTTTACGCAAAAGTGCTTCTGCAATGTACCAACAATTTGCCAGCAATACTGCAAAAGGAATGCGCTCACCAACACCACGGTGCATGCTGAGCTCAACTGCAGCGATGTGCGGTGTGTGCTGGGATGTGTGTGCACCAGTGTTGTGCGCGCTCGCTTAGTAGGAACAGTTGAAACCCCTTGCACATCACTGACAAAGTAAGGTTTGATACTAGGGTGCACAGCTAATAGTGCAATGATAGAAAAATGGAATGGTTGAATTTGAATTGAATAGAGTGAGAGTTGGATTGAATGAATATTGAATATTAAACTTGAGCGAACCGTAACATATATTCACCAAGTTTGAAATCATTAAATCACCGTTTTCCATACAATACGTTAATGCATGTTTTGCCCTTTTAGACCCCGAATTTTGAAACATCCTTTCTTAGCGGGAGCTCGTTTCCGACAATTAAGCTACTGTTTAAATTACATGTTTGTAGATTTAGCGGTTTGCTCTGCTTGAAACCTTGAACAAATCTGGGCGAGAAGGAAGGAGAGAAGGTGTTTGATAGTTAATTAAGAGGAGAAACAACACTTTATGGCACCAGACAGCAACCTCAATAATGATCGCAACAACATCATTCTCAGAGTGACACAAATCAAACGCAAAAGTTTCTGCTCTATACAAAAACAAGTACATGAAGTAAAAGGCAGCGCGAGTCGGCGAGTTGTTGAAATTGCGTCATCGCGAGTAGGAGAGTTTTGTGTTTGTTGTAATTGAGTCAAAGTGAGACACGGTAATGTTGTTGTGGTATAGTAAATGAAAATTACCGCTTTTCGAATTTAATTTGTTGACTTAATGCTAATGCTTTTATGTGTTTTTATTAATAGAATTCTAATGTATGTATCTATACCTACTGTTTGAACATGTGTACTTACGATTATTGTTGTCCAAAATTTAAAATGTTGTCTAATATTTACTCCATTTAAAGACGGCAAAACCGAAAAGTTGTTCGCATCGGCATAATGAGCGCTTGGGTAAAAGTCGTATTTGCAATGAATAATATTCATGTGAGAAGCCCCTTGAAGTTTGCTTGTATATGTATATAAGTAGTATGTACAAGTTGTGAAATTGTTTTAAAAAATTATGAGTGTCTAAATGTAATTGTGAATGATAAAGCCTGATTACTGGTCTCTGATTATAGGTTTCTATCACAACGAACCGTCATGCGTTTGCACTTATTGTACAAGTATTGATTTTATTGTACTGCCTAGAACAAGGTACGTCATATGTACATATAGTATGTACATGACTAGATAGGGGAAAATTGTACAGCAATATGTATGTATACGTATACATTTCAAAACTTTGCGCTAATTTCGCGGCACAACTTGCATCCAAAAACCACTTTGTGGGTTGACCTGAAAGCCGCGTATATCATCCATTATATTTTTGACAGTCTTTGGAGAGCGCTCCAGTTTGAACTCAAGCACGAGATAGTACAATATAGCCTTGGCTTGCATTAGAGCATAGCGGTTTCCTGAGTATTTGGGAAAAAATAGACTGGAAAGTTGTTTACGGAGATCCGAATCAAGACACTTACCAATGCAAGCACGAGGTCCTATACCGAAGGGAAGGTACGTGCAGGGCTTGATTTTGTTCTTTCTGTCTTCGCTAAACCGTTCAGGGTCAAAAATGTCCGGATGCTCAAAGTATTGCTCATCGCGATGCAGGCCAACAATCGGTATCCACACATAATCGCCGGCCTTAAATTCGAACACCAACTTGTCGTCTTCGTCCAGCAATGTATAGTCTTTGGAACATGTGCGATCTGTCATTGCAGCCAAGGACCACTTGCGCAGCGTTTCCGACACCACCATTTCCATATAGTTCATCTTGCCCACGGTGTCGTAGGTTAGCGGAGCGCCGTCCAATTCCTCCTTGATATCCTTAGATTCTTCGAAGAGTCGCTCCTGCACGTCAGGATTCTCCATCAGCTCCTGGCACACGGTGCATATGAGGTTGGCATTATTCTCGAAAGCAGCAAAGAAGAATATGAAGCACTGCGCCACGAGCTCCTCATCCGACCACTTATCGCCGGACTCTTTCTGCGCCTCCATCAGCAGCTGAATCATGTCTGGTCGAATGATATTGTGCTCCTTGCGGTATCGCATAGCGTCCACAACCAGGTGCTTGAAGTAGTCCGTCTTCTTGACATCGAATATTTTCCAGCGCAACAGCTGCAAAAGCAAAATCGTCAGAAATTCTAGCTACGAGTACTATAGCACCCGGTCGGTAAAAATGGACGATGGAAGTCGCTCGCAAACGCACCTTCATCAGCCAGGGTGCTGCAGTGGAGATGAAGAACTTCAACAATTGTTTGCCCTTGAATTTTGTGATGGATTGCCCTATACTGTAGAACTCATTGTTGGCGTTTTGATACGAGTTCACTTTCAGGCCGAAAGCGGTCGAAGCAATGATGTCGTTTGAGAGACGCGTGAACCATTGCTTCAACTCCAGCTCACACGGTTGGCCGGCCTTGGTTTTCTCGCGCAGCTTATCCAGACTCTCGTTAAAGCACTCGTTCATGAGGGAGAACATGGAACGCATTTTGGACGCAGTAAAAACGGGAGTCAGAGTGTTGCGCATATCCTTCCAACGTTGATCCTTCATCACGCTCAACATGCCAGTCAGCAATGGGTCCTCTTCAGACTTGAAGAAGGGCATGTGGTTGGGGAAAAAGTCAAAATCCTTAATGGTTATTTTTTTTATGCACTCGGGGTCATTCACCACAAAAACGGGGTCTCGAAAGTTGTAGTACCCCACTATTTTGCTGGCGAAAGAAAAAAAGAGTAGTTCGTATTAATACGTACTTATGTGTGATGAAATGTGCAGGTAAAACGACTCGGAATATTTTGGATGCATGTATAAATATGCGCTTACTGCGCTTTGTTGCGACGATAGAAATTATTAATGTTCTTGAAGAAAGCCTCCTTGTTGAGCAATACACTTGCGGCATTGCCCGCGAACGGAACTGGCTTCTCGAAGGGGACTCCGCGTTCTTGAAAGGTGTGGTACTTGAACGTTGCCCATTTGTAGACGATAAAAGCCACCAGCAAGACGAAGAGGGAAATCTCGATTAGTGCCATGATGCAGGCCAGAAAAAGTATAGACGCTCCACACTGTCCGCTAGAATAAATCTGCTGGAAGACACGCAACAGCTCAAACTACGCACTAAAATGTTGTTTCTCGTTGCAAAGTTTTTAAATCAATTTAGCCCTCAAAGCTTTCAGCTCGGAGCCGCCAGAACGTTGACGCTTAACTGACGCACTGTTTTTTGTTGTCAGCGCGACAAACGGGAGCTTTTTTACCATACCGGCTTTATGAATTGTAAGTGTATTGTAAGTAAATTCTAAAGAGCTGTGCAAATTTTTCTATTTGGCACACTTCACCACTGTACACTACTTCCAAGTACTGTAGTTCAGTATCGCATTGACAGCAGATCTAAACGATTTAAAGTTCTATTCTGCAACAAAAGCAGCACTGCATCATTCGAAAAATGTTTCGCAGCAGCAACGACAATGCTTGCGCTGCGTATAGCAGAGTGCTATAATGAAGTAAAGTGACGATAAGTCTTACCAAGCACAACGGGTGAATTGTGAGTTCTACTTCAGCCGTAGCGCTTGAGAGTGCAGTAGATGGTAGAAGTTTTATTTCACTCGTAAAACTCTAAGAAGACAAGCACAAAATGTTTTTTGCATGATCGGCCGAAATTAAATGCAGCACAGATAAAAATACAGTACTTTTCGTATATAACGAACCCGTTTAAAATGATTTTCCGCCTAAAACGAACCAATTTCAAAAGTACGCGCTGTATGTTTTCGCTTATTTCGGACCTTTTTAAAGCGAACTTTCGGTTAAAACGAACCATTTTTCCCGGTCCCTCGAAGTTCGCTTTAAGCGAAAAGTACTGTAATTATAAATATAAATAAATACCAATGCAAAATACCACACAAATAACATCACAAGCAAAAAAAGCTTTCTCCACCGCAGTACTTATTTTGAAAAAGATACTCAGTATTTGAAAGCACAGCTGATGGCTGGTAATGCTTGAGCCGCTCTTTAGTAAATACAAGCAATTCCAGAAGCGATACTCAGACATTATACTTTTAATTATCAATATACATATGCACTTACATATGTGACAAATATGTACAGATGTACTTGCAATTATTGTGAAGGCAATGCATTGAAGGCGTCTCCAGTTAAGAGGCACACCGTCTGTCGAAGTGCTACAGTAGATAATTGGGAGGTGACCGCTCCTCGCTGCTGTCATTACATAACCTTATGTATGTATTGCGCGTTTGATAGAAGGCTCAACCAAATAAAATTCAAGTGAATTTACTGAAAGCACACTTCAAGTGCCCCTAACACATAGACGACGGCAGCGAACAACTGTATCTGTCAAAGTATCGTATAGACACGATTATTTTGACGACCGAGCAAAAATTTTGAGACCTTGTCATGTCTAAAGTAATCGAGAAACTCAGCTCCACTGCTTATCTTCTGGAATACATATGGCATCACATTAACATAGTCATTGGAAGTATTAAAAAAGGAATGCTAGTCTTTCGTTTCCCTTATTCCTTTCCTTCATTGCTTCTGAAAATTTAAAAAAAAAATTTTAAGGTGGAAAATACGAGTATGTCTTCGTTTATAAATGTAACAAAATAATACATTTAATGTATAACACTAAATAATCCGCAAATAATACTACCATCACCTTCTTGTTTTCTGCAGCCTCTGATGTTGAAAGGCAGCCGCCGTGGCTCAGTTGGTTAGTGCGTTGGACCGCGAGTCGAAGGCAGCAACCTCAGGTTCAAATACTGCCTGTAATAACACCTAAAAAAAAATAACGGGAAAACTCGATTTCTCTTTCGGTGGCTGTCCTCTCAGCTGGAAATGGCAAACCTCTGAGAGTAAAAATTGCTTATGAAAAAGCTCCCAACCTGACGTTCGGAACTGGCATAAAACTGTAGGTCCCTTCAACCCGCGTACAAATTCACACGCACAACACGGGTGGTTGCGGGAAGCTAGGCCTTAGTCTCGCGTAGCGGCCTGTCGTGCCAGTCAATTATTAAATTATTACTGATGTTGAAAAGCTCTTTGCAGCATTGATGAGAAGGACTGAATAAATCCCTTAATTGGTTTTTAAATTTATTTTGGAAAAAATGCAGTATTGCGAACCCTCATGAAAAAAACCGAAAATTGGACCATATAGAGCTTATTTTTGTGAATCTAACAAACTAAACTAAATTTTGCCTGGGAAACGCCCACAAAAGGCGTGGGTCGGGGTCAAAGTTCAAAGTTTTTATCAAAAAAACTCAATTAATCTCCAACTGATTTATATGATATGAGTATTAAAGGAAAGGCCTTTTTCATACTTTTCTATTAATGTACAACATTGCATACGTAGTATGTACAAATAAAAAGTTTTAAGCGAAAAAAAAAATTCGAGAAAAAAAAATTTTCGAAAAAACCCATTATTAAGGTATAATAAGTTTGTTACCATATTGTTTCCTTTACAACGAAATATAAAAATGTATACTTTTGTTTTTTCTGAATATATTTTTTAAATTTTTTCTAACTTGACTCTGGGTCCAAAGCTATTTCGTATTCACCTTCGCCATTACTTTCGGGCAATGAGGTCTGAAGGCCATATTAAAAAAGATTTGAAAAAAACTAGATTTCTAGCTTTGCATTATTTTAAAAGCGTAAATTTCGCGAAATAGCCATTAAAACCTTTTTGCTTTTATGGTACTGTGGCATTGAATATTTTGCGTGACACCACAAGTCTTCAATTGTATTTGTGTGTGGTTATATTTTTCCATTATATGGAGGGTGGTAGTAAACTGCAGGTTTTCTGTATTCAAATACGAGTACCTTTTGTGGGGCCGGCCTTCGGCCGGGCTTCAAAAAAATATCCCTCATGGGATTAATTAAGGCATCAGGAATAAATAAAGTATTTTTGTATTCGAAACCTTTATAATCGTAACTTCGGCTTCGCGGCCAAAAGTATTCCGGCATTCAAATACCTTTTGTGTGGCCGACCTTCAGCCGGGCTTCAAAAAAATAACCTTCATGGGAGTAACTACGGCATCGGGATCAGTAAAGTGCTTACAGTATTTTTGTATTCAAATCTTATGATTGTAAAAGATCGCGCCTAAGCAATAACTTTCATAAACGCCATTTCAATATTGCAGGCAGATGCTTTTAACTCAATTTCAATTTAAATATAAATTCGAAATCACAAAAATATCCAATGTTTTATATTTCATTGTAAAGGGAATTCCACACGCTACAATATGCTAACAAACTTATTGTACCTTAATAATGGATTTTTTCGAGAAAAAAATTCGTTTTTTTTTAATTTTTATAAAGAAAATTTGTTTCGCTGAAAACTTTTTATTAGTAATATAAATTTTTTGTATCTAATGTTGCACATCAGAAGAAAGGTATGAAAATTTCGTTTGATACCCATATCGTATAAATCGATTGGATATTAATTGAGATTTTTTGTTAAAAACTTTGAACTTTGACCCCGAGTCAAGCCTTTTATGGGCGTTTGCCCAATTTTTAGTTTGTTAGATTCAGGAGCCAACCCTCTATATAAAAACATATTCATTTATATTTTTCACGAGGGCTCGCTATTCCGCATTTATGCTTTAATTTTTACCACTTTCCTCATTTTCGTTGTATTTTGCAACCTTTTCTCATGTCTCTTACTTTACTTTACTTTAATTTTAAATAAGCTATAATTTAGTCGCTCTTACGATTTTATTTACTTGACCACTTACAGTATATATTTTCTTAGACTTAGTTGATTGCTGCGTGAATTGCAACGTTATTGAGTAGATAACGGTATTAAAAAAACATGAACAAAAACTCACAGACTATTCTACGTGACCGCAATTAGAATGTGGAATTCATTGCCAATCTCAATTAAAAGTGTATCTAATAACCACATCTTTAAGCATCTTCTTTTTCAGCATTTCTCTTAATTATCTAACTTTATACATCCACATACATCTACCTCTTCTCTTTCTCTGTTTTCGTCTCTGTATTTCTTATTATTTTTTAAATATTTAATGTTATTTTAATTTCATTTATATTTAATGTTATTTATTATTATTACTCGGTTTTAATTTACTCTTTTTGTAGCATTTAAAAAAGCAATCTTGTATGCTGAATCAATGTCATATAAATAAATAAATAAATTATTATTTTTCACAATTGAAGAACATAATGAAATTTGTAAGTCTTGATAAATAATAAAACCTGCATACACGTTTTTCCGAATACACCTCAAACTTTGGACAAAATCGCTCTTGAGAAAATTTAGTTTTAAACTTTTCTGGAATTTCACCCTTTTATTTTTTTATAATATAATAATAATAATTCAAACGAGGATCTAGACTTTTGATTTTAATAGACAGATAGGGACCAATAATCTAAATAGAATAAATGCCGTAATTTGTTATTTCTCACTTTCAACGATTTTGAAGTGTATGTTTTTTTCCATGGACCGTACCGGTTATGGTTCTTATTAAAAAAGTCAGATTGTAACTGTTATCTTTTAACTTTTATTTTTCCCGACAAAAAAAATTTTAAAAATTCAAAATGCCTGATATATTTGACCGAAAAAATAAAAGTCACAAAACAACTGTTATTTTTGACCAATAAAATAAAAGTCAAAAGTAACAGTTATTTTTGCCTGATATGATAAAAGGCACAAAATAAAAGTTAATTTTAACTTTTATAGTAAAAGTCTAAAATTTAAAAGGCGTTTAATATTCGTGAAGCTGAGACCATACGATCATAATGGTATATTTGAAAAAGGCCACCGACAATTTTTTTCGTTATGCTTTTTTTTGAAAATTGTAAAATAATAGTTATTTTCAGTCCCTGTTATTTTCACTAATGTGAGTACAATCCTATACATATGTATTAGGGATTGCAATCCCGGGATTCCAAATTCCGAAATCCCAGGACTCCGGACAATTTCAGTCCTGAAAAATCCGGGACTGACAAAATCCGATCCCGGGATAGAAACATAAAAAGAGCTTACTTTTTGCTTTTGTCACCTTAATTTCGAAAAAATAAAACCTTCTTTAATACAAAATATAAATTGCATACTATTTACCTGTGACGTTTGAATAAGTTTCAATGCAACAATGGGTACTTTTCCATTAAAACTTATCGGTAGTTAAAATCAGGGAGTAAAGACGCTTACGCTTACAAAAATGAATCCATCCAAAAAAGTAAACAACCAGAACCCGGGATTGGGATGTTTAGTCCCAAAAATCCCGGGATTGTAAAACTGGTCCGGGATTGCAATCCCTTATATGTATGTGTATAAGTATATATTGCTTGAAAGTTAAATAGCCTCTTTAAAAGCAGTTATGCCTCCTTGAGAAGAGAGAAGTAAACAATCTCCCGCATGACCTTTTACAGATGGTCATTACATTTTCTTTAATTGCTGCATTATAAAATGGTATTTTTTAATGTTTCAAATAAGCATAAGTTACTTTTGTAGTTTAATGGTAAATAACACAAATCAAGCAAAGTTCGCAAAGAAATGTCCTCGTAATTGGCATTTGAATACTAATGTGATTGGTTAACGCACCAAAAGTCCCAAGGAAAGTTTGCATAGGTGCTCTCACATGTAATATCGGATATGTCCATATGAACCGATGCGCCGTCTATTGAAGGTTGGTATTATTTTGTGAAACCTAACTTTAGATTCATGTTTATCGTGCCCAAATTAAACGGAAATGCATTATTTTTCACTAGTATTTCTGTTGAGGGGATCGAGTATTAACGGCAAGTTTGTAAGGATGATTTCAGTATAAATCATGTACATATATCTATACTACATATACAACTGTGATTCGAATATTCAATCGATTTCGAATACGTACGCAATGCATGTAAATACTTGTAACATCCCCCGTCTAACCTGGGCGAGTGTCAAAGCCCGACCTACCACTGTAAATATCGCCCAGTGGAGCTTTATTAAATCTTGTCAGTGTTTTTCTTCTAGTTGAGATATATATGGATTTAACTTCTCCGTATTCAGTATTCACAGCTACTTTTATAGGTAGCGAAGCAAAAGTAGCCGATTCGCCGATTCGCCGATTCATTTGTCTGGTTCGGCCATTAGTTTCCTCCCATCACAAAATACATCTACCTTTTGTTTGTTGTAAGCGGCCGCTTATTCTTTGAAACGCCGAAACTTATTATGTAAATTAATTATGAAAGCAACGTTGGAAACAGTGGAGGAAACGAAGTGATAGCGTGGTTTGCTGATTTTCATTCGTTTTCATTGCAGATTTCAAATCCTTCTGGGTGGCGAGCTTGTGTCGTTCAGACTTAGAAAGGACCAACAACAAGAGCTATACAC